>CM068753.1:13357522-13735752 GCA_035084275.1 Hydrolagus colliei | reverse complement strand
TGGGGGGGGGGAGGGGGGGGTCATTTTAAAACATATTTATATTTACTTGAAATGTCCACGTCTCACTGCTTCCTGCCTGACAGTGAAAATCATAGACACTTTGGCCAAACGTTATGAAAACCATTCTTTGTGAATCAATATGTGAATCTATATATATATATATATACACAGTCGTCTCCTCGGGATTCTCTCTATAGGGTTTACAGTGGCTGGCGATAAGTTCATCTGCTTTTCGGACCAACCTTGTTCCTTTTAATAAAACAAAGATAAGAAGACGCTGTGGAAAACTCCAGCTTGAATTCGAGAACAATTCCAGGGCTGAATTCGCCTTCAGCTGACTGTCTGGGTTGTGTGGTTTAAAGGGTAATCAGAATCGAGAGTGACCCGAGTCCTGGAGGTATTTAGGCCTGAACCGCATTCCGCACCGGTAACAGTCACTCTTAGTCAACTTCAGCAGCCAGGAGAGCAGTTTTGTGCTTCAGTGGTTCCACTTGCCCACAGAGTGGTCTGGTTCCCATGGCTGAGCGCGTGATGTCGGGCTCCGCAGAATCCCTGATCAATAAGCACTGGCGTGTTCTGGGGCCTCACCTCACCCAGAGAAGTGGCCGGGCGGGTGCGGAGACTCACTCATAGATTCATAGATTCATAGAATTTTACGGCACAAAAGGAGGCCATTCGGCCCATCTAGTCTGTGCCGGCTCTTTGAAAAGAGCGATTCAATCCCACTGCCCTGCCCGCTCCCCATAGCCTAACAGACCCGTTCTCCCTAAATAAAGATCTAATTCCCTTTTAAAAGTTGTTATCGAATCAGCCTCCACCACCTTTTCAGGCAATGCATTCCAGATTCGAACAACTCGCTGAGTGAAAAAATTTCTCCTCAGCTCCCCTCTACTGCGCCTTGAAACTATTTTAAATCTGTGACCACGAGTCACAGATTCACCCACGAGTGGAAATAGTTTTTCTCTATTTGCCCTGTCGAAACCCCTCATGATCTTATAAACCTCTATTAGGTCTCCCCTCAATCTTCTCTGCTCCAGAGAGAATAACCCTAGCCTATCTAGCCTCTCCTCATAGCTGAAGTCCCTCAATCCTGGCACCATCCTAGTAAATCTTCGTTGTACCCTTTCCAATGCCTTCACATCCTTTCTGTAGTGTGGTGACCAGAATTGAACACAGTATTCCAGCTGAGGCCTCACCAAAGTCTTATAGAGGTTAGTCAGCACTTCCTGACTTTTGTACTCTATACCCCTATTTATAAAGCCTAGTATCCCATATGCCTTCTTAACAGCCTTGTCTACCTGTCCTGCCACCTTCAACGAGTCACTGACACAAATCCCCAGGTCTCTCTGTTCCTTTACACCATTTAAAATTGTACTATCTAGCCTATATTGCCTCCCTTCATTTCTTCTCCCAAAATGCATCACCTCACACTTCTCTGCATTAAACTTCATCTGCCATGTGTCTGCCCACTTTACCAATTTGTCTATATCCTCTTGCAGATGGCTACTATCCTCCTCACTATTTACTATTCTCCCTAACTTAGTGTCATCCGCTAAGTGTCACTCCTGAGGTATTTTCCCGAAAGGGAAAAAAAAAAATCCCAAGGGTTTGCTCGGCTCTCTTAACGGGAATGAGTTTACGTTGAAACGTCAATCGTAAAGCGTATTGATGATAATAATAATAATAATAACCATTCTCGCATTTGATCTGGCGCCTTGTCAAGTCTTTCAGACGTCTCAAGGAATTGTACTGCAAAGTTAATTGACTATACATTTTGTGGGCAAAACGCGGCAGCCAATTGCGCACAGCAGTGTTCCACAAACTGTTATGAACTCTAATATTATCATATCCCAAACATTATTCTCATATTCAAAATTACTGTAAGATATTCTTAGATCCAAAACATCTATTGTTGTACTGCATTATGGATGTGTTATCACGTATTATGGATTAATACATGATGAGCGTAATTTTTCAAGGCAGTATTCTGGGAAGTCAAACTTGCTATCAGTCCTAGCCTTGGATTGTTCACTCTGATATTTTTCAGGAAAGAAATACTCCTCCTTTCCCCCCCGCCCTCCCCCACACCCACCTACCCACCTTTATAACACAATGCTGCCTGGATATATGTTACCACATGCTATAGTTGCTTTGAAGGGATACACATGGATGGCATCACATTGAGATGGCATTGAGAAAGCACCAAGGCTTCACTGTCACACTTCACGTCTTAATATTGTTTCCTCAAAGTGCTTTGGTCTTGTCCGGCTGATATATCTTTCCCCATATATAATTTATGCCGGCCTTGTTATTTCCCAGTGATCAACTGTTGATTGCTTCCTCCATGTATTGGCTGCAACCAACACGATCACTAAACCTTCAAAGCGGATTTCATTGCGAGTTGTGAAACGCATACCACACGCGGGCAATCAGCAGCTACACTGAGAACAACTGTCACCAAGAAATGGGCAAAATCCAAACAAAATGACGGAAATTCATGGTGTGTGCAGAAAGATAACAGTTGTTACAATGGAATGATTTTAAATGCAATTTTACCTCAGGGATTAGATGACACTTACAAACTAACCGAGTTTTGTTTATTCAGTAGGTGATGTCACATGAAAAATATATCAGAATAATGGATATAATGTTTCTCAGGCCTCTATTTTTCTCTTTAACGCTCACAAGGTATTTAAGCCATGATCTAATAGAGTGGAAGAGCAGGCTCAAGGTGGGGCACAGGAACAGTTTTTAGTAGCGCTGAGTTTATAACACATTTATCAGTCCATTACTTGTGTATTATAATGGGGAAAAAAATGTTTTTGGTTTGTTTTAAAACTTAAGGAAAATCGATTGTAATGCCAGCCAGAGGGAATTCAACTTTTTTAGTTCCATTCCTTTTTATTACTTCAGCTTTTAATTGTTTGGGTTTTTTTTTAATCTGCAATTTGCCTTAAAGATTAAACATCTGGTGCAAGCTATTTATGGGAGTGGGCGATGTGCAGGAAAAGCCTGAGTGACTTGAATTGATTCAGCATATTGAGTGCAGTGCCACATGAATTGTCAAGTCTGTCACTGCTGGTTTGTGTTTACATACGTACAATCTACTCATTTGTATCAGGAACATTGATGTGCGCTTTATGTTAAAAGACGAACCTCTGCCTTGAAATTCCGCCTGGTTTTAGGCTGTAAAACCACTTTGGCTTAAAATTTAAGATCGCACAGATGTTGTGTTCATTTCTTAAATTTCAGGAATTACAATACAAAATTACATTTGTACAGCACGTTTACATTGTGAGCATGTCCCGAGGAGCTGGACATTCAGGGGTTTGGACCAGAGCAGGGATCCACAAGAATTAAGACTTGAATTTAAGAATTTACTACAATTCTGAACTATCGTGCAATTTCAGTCAAATAGTTTCAGACCAGGTGAAATTTTGGGCCTCCAGTGTTCAAATCATCCCTCTGTTCCCTACTTCACCATAAAATATGCTGGAATATTATTTATACCTTATTCTAGCAACTTGGGATGTCACTCTGATGTGAAAGGCACTATGCAAATGTAATTTTCTTTTGTTGTTATTCAATATGCAGGAGCTACAGTGCATGGGGATCTCTACCTGATGCGAAAGACACTATGAAAATACATTTTACTGCTGTTATTCATTTACGTTTAAAATTCCTGTTTGATTAGATTATTGGAAATGTTCTTACAGATATTAGATATACTGTATTCTAGCATCTGTGAAAATATTCCCACACGTCTGGGTGATTAGACTGAGGTACCTCAGCATTTGGCTTTATTTCAAGTTGAAGAAATGAATATCATTAATGTAACTTTAATGTACTTTTTTAAATCATCTCTTTAAAAATAGCCCAAGATATATTTGAATGTCAGGAAAAATTATACCTTTTAAGGATCTTTTGTACTTGACCCATTACACTGGGCATCATTTGGAATCATACATGATTCCAATATCCCTTCTTCCATCATACTGCACCCAGCTGCTCAATGCAGCACGCACACAATTTGTTACGGATCAAATGAAACCATTTGTCACAGATTATTGTGCGCAAAATGCCTTTGATACTGTGACCATTCAGTGGAAAACTTAGCAATCTTCGAGCTCCATCTCTGCATGGTTATCTTCTCTTGTGTCCTTACTTCAGGAAGGAAAGGTGACAAAGATGGACTGCTTGTTTACAGCTTTAAAATAATTGACATCTCTCGAAAGGCGTGTATTACTCGATAATATAGACATTAAGTGTCAATTGAAATGTTAGATGTGGACGCGCTTTGATTATAAATTAAGAAATCATGGAGGAAATCTTAATGAACTTGCAATTAATGAATTTTATCTCAGTTAATTTGTTTAAATACTTAAAAAAGTAATTTCATGAAACACATTCAGTTAACGGCAATATATGCAATTTTTACTCACGTATTTATCGCATTCCTTCTTATTATTATTTCTCCTTATTTTCAAGATGAACATCAAAATAATCAGTGAGTTGACATCCTTATCTAGTTCGTGACAGCCCTGTTCACATCTGCTGCAATGGTAGGTGTGATTATGCTTGCTGGAAAGTGGGCCAGGCTGCAAGAAAGATACAAATATACAGCATTTATTCGGAATAAAAGATGTGGTGATTTGAAATTCTGTTGATGAAAAGATTTCTCTTTGCATTGTATCAGCAGAAACTATTGAATGCGTGCATTTAATTAATGATGAGTTGTAGAAGGGAGTACATTTAGCACAATTGAATAGCTTCAGCAGTAAAAATGGTGAGTTTATGTTGGCTTTGTGTGTAATTACTTGGTGGGGGACTCTTTTGCATAGCAATGCTTAAGGTAGTTGTGTTTAAACCTTGCCTGGTTGTGTAGCTGTATGATTTCTTGTGAGAAGATTGACAATAATTGCTTGTGGCTTATTTTTTTTCTTCTTCTGCAATAATGGCAGTTTTTTGTGTGTGTGCCATTATCGTAGACAATGTGCAAATGACTTACTTTGGGTTTTGTTGTCAAGTTGAGAGTTTTAACACACGCAGAAATCTCTGTGCTGTATTGAAGAGGCATGAATTCCGGCTGCTGGGAATACACAGAAACAGAGTTTCTGTTGGTCCGTTGCCCTCTAAAGAGACAACGCATTACTGTAAAGGTGCTGGCCTGTGAGGTTCCCAGTAGCTGAGTGGGAAGAAGCCTATCACCCAAAGTCTAAACCTCCCAAGTTCAATTGATGAGCCAAGGCAGACAGGATTCCTGGACCATTGCAGATCTGTCCGGCTTAGGTCTGGATTGCAAAACCCACCACGAGAAGTTATCATCTCCCTTCTCCTCTCACTGGGGTGTCACTACAGAGGCAGCTTAACCCCAGAGTGAGACAGCTTACCTCTCCGTGTTACCCCCCTCCCCGAGGACAATAACAAGTCACCATTTGACAGATAACAGATGAAGATTTGAGTTCTCATACGATGGATGGCTGGTTTCAGGAACCCCCGAGCGCTACGGCGAGCATCACAGCTGCACAGAAAATGCACAGCCATCATGTTGCAGAGCGCAGCCAGGACACGCACATTGAACAGTGGCTTTATCAGATCCCACAATCAGCAGAAGTGGTAAGGTGTGAGATGTAACAATTACTTAATGCCCAGATGTAACAGCCAAGACCTGAAGTGAGCTGAGAATCAGCAAGCAGAGGCTGTCTCTCATAAATGCTTTGGAAACAAGAGTGCATGTAGTCACCAAATGACTGTTTAGTTTTTATTTTGTTCCCTCACTTCCTCCCCACCCCTCCTAACTGCTTGTTGCTTCTCAGGAGAATCCTATGGTTTCCCCAAAGCACATTTTCATGCGTAAATCTTGATGCTCGTCGGTGCCACCTACACATGGAAAAATTTCCCTCCAGACGCAGTAACAATTCCACATGTGGGTGGCACACATATGTGAAAGTACAAGGCTGTTTTGACTACTTTTAAAGCATGGTGATAGGTCTCTGCGTGTATCACACTTCTGGTCGATCAAAATAAAGTGCTCCTTGGTCATTCCATTGTTAGAGGAGAATTGCTCAACTGATTTGAATTGCTGCAATTAAATCAAAGAGTAGACACTCTTTGTGTTATGAATCATCAATTATTAACTAGATGTTTTGGGGCTTCATTACATTCTACAGCCCACTCTAGTGACTTGATAATTGGGTGAAAATTGTAATTATCATTTCGTTATTAATAATAATAATCCCTGCATTTGATATAGCGCTTTATCACATCGGAAGGATGTCTCAAAGTGCTTCACGGGATTTACTGTGAAACGGAGTGACTGTGTAGTTCTAGGCCAATGCAACAGCGCAATTTACACAAACAGCCATGAAACAAATGACCAATTTTCATTTGAGGGATTCCCTTGTCCTTTCTCTTCCCAAATTGTGTCAAGTAAAGTACTGTCATCAATCCAGAACAATGCATTTGGGGATCCTGGTGAAAAGATCTTTCCATTTCAATCTGGTTCATTAGGTTCAGTGACACCCACTTCTGAGTCAGAAAGTCCCATGTTAGAACATTGAATTCACATCCTCAGCTGACAGTCCAATTCAGTGCTGGGTGTGTGCTGCATTGGTGCGCAGATCTTGCAATATGATAATCTAGTTTTGTTGAATTAAGTTTAACAAAGAGACTCACAAATGTTAAATTAAGCAGCTAATGAAAGAAATGACAACACTTCACATTGATGGTGGTGCAAGTACTCAAAGCCATTAGCAATTGATTTGTCCACTTTTTACAGCAAATTTGTATATGCCTGCGAAAAAAAAATCAATAAAGAGTTTCACTGGGAAAATCTAGCAGAAGGTTTAGACCACTAAATACTAAACACAATGATTTCCCCACAGACATACAAATTTTTCAATTTAACATCAGCCGTATGTGTGACTCAAAGGCAATTCCAGAATATGAAAAAAGAAATCATAATGTAACACTCGTATTTTTTTTAATAAGATCTGCTATTGCGAAATTATATGAATCTATGGTTAACATTTCTTGAGGCAATGTATTTCTGAGCGTTGGCGATCAATACACTGATCAAAAATATTTTTCCCTCGGTTGTGTTCAAAATGTAGCCTCTTCAACAGTCTTATCTCTTTGACATGTACTATCAGGTTTATTCTACACTCTACTGACACAATGTGCTTAAAGCTCTGTCTTGCTAAACACGAATAAGAGAGGCATTACTATTTTGGGCACATGATTGCTTTCACCAGAAGTTGTATTTGAATTCGCCCCCACCAAGGTGCAGTAAAAATGCATTGTTGTCATCTGTTTTGTTTAGGCGCAGCATGTATTACATATTCCTGTTGCCAGTGCAAGTGGGTTCACATTTCCCTATACAGTACTAATTTTGCTCAAAAGAAGCTTAAACATGTTATTTTTAAAATATTGTTATTTTTAACCGACATAAACATGATCTATGCATTGTAAAGTGTGAGATAATATTTTTAGAATATAAATGCACGGAGTATCACATTTAAATGTTTGATGAAGTGTCATCACTACCAATGTCGTAATTATATTTAATTGTACAGTTTGCATGGCTGCTAATTAGGCTGGCGCAAAAAACAAAGATTGTATTTGCAACATCCACCACTCTCCAGTTTACAAAGCTTTCCCAAAGCTTTTATGTGTTTTGTCGAATGCAAATCTTTTAGCGATTTTAAAAACATATTATTTATACAAACTTATAATAATTTGATACTTTCTTTTATTGCCAACATGAGACACAACTGCAGTTTAGAAAACTATGGTTTTTAGAATGATGAGCATTGTCGGCATGCAATAAAATGTTTGAAGTGCAAAGCGATGGTTCTGTGACTTCTGGTTAGGATTTAGGAATGTCCCCGGTATTTCATACAGCAAGTGATTTGAAACAAGGTTCATTGTTAACATGAAGTGGTACAGTTGAAAATCAATCTACAAAGGAAAAATTAAATGGAGGCAGGCAACAATAATGAGAGATATTCAGAATACTGATCTGAATGGATTAATTGAGCAGAAACTGATATAATTCGTATTCTTACCCCCATTTAACAGGTGTTTAGTTTAACTCTCTGACTCAGTTAATGTCTGACAGGCTCAGTGAATGGTTTATGTGTAATTCTGTTTTTTTTTGTCTTATCCCAAATGAAACAGATGCATTTTATTTTGTAGTTCCCCTGTTAGCAGATGAAAAGTGACTAAATGCTGAGGCGCATCTGAGATTGTTGCATCAACTTCAAATGCAGGTTTTATATTTTAGAAATTCCAATTTTTATGCTGAACAGTTTCTGCAAGTCCTTTTCAAAGACAGTCGGAGATCGGAATATAATTAAGCTTGAACTCTATTAATCTAATTAGTCAAAAGATGGTTAGTCAAAATTTAAGCCTCCTTTCCGATTACCGACAGTATGTGGTACTTCCAGGTGTTTGGGTGGCTCACCTTATTAGCTCCTGTTCTATTGAAAAATTGGGATGTGAACCCTCTCGGCTGGCTCGCCAATTTGTAAACAATTTTGACAGTCGGAGATCGGAATATAATTAAGCTTGAATTTTATTAATCACACAATTAGTAAAAAAAAAAGCCCCAGCATAAGTAGTAAACAACTGATCAGTAATAGTCGCACATTAAAGGTTATTTGTCACTCATGATACTCTCTTGGATTAAAACAACCGAATCGCAACTCACACAGCCTCGATGCAGCTTTGTTAGAACAACCGAATCGCGAGGAATATTATCCCGACGCAACTTACTTATAAAATCGTTCATATAATTCACACCATGTTAAAACATCAGTGAACTATAATCCAAATTATCCATGATTGCCAATGTGACCGTAAACTGAGTGGGTTTAGGTGAGTGTGGGGGCTGCCTGACAGCCAAGATTGGATTATACTACCTGTTCACCTCTTGCTCTACCCTTTTCACCTCTCTCTCTCTTCAGTCACAGATAACTAATAACCCTGTCTACCTCAGGACGTTCAGCCTACGCCAGCACCCCTCTCGTGCTGTTTAGCCTATTCACTGAGCGTAAGACCAGGCGCTTGCTTTTGTAACTGACCCTTTCCTGCCTGTAAAACAGAACAAGGGAAACCATACTACTGTTCCAGTAGTTCTGGACAGCAGTGGCCGACTGGAGATCTCGGCTTCCACCTTGAGATGTTTCCCCAACTGTTGTATTGAGCCACTGTTTCTCTTCTATCTTTATACTTCTCCACTGGCCTCGAAACCAAACTTCCTCATTAGTCATCCTGGATTCTTGGTGATCCTTGCCCTACGCTCTGCTCTTTTTGTCTCTCTATCTCAGCACATGGATTTTGCTTAATCAGCGTATACTGGAAAATGGTTGTCAGACATTCCATGCTTGTTCCCTCATTTGTAACAATTCTCCCACTAATCTCATAAACTAGTCTCCTTGTACCAGCCTTCCCAGTTCTCTGTGGCAAATTAGACCTTGAAACTGAAACCCAAATTGGACCTTGAAACTTAATTGCTGCTCTGAAGTCCAAGGCTGACCCATTGTGTCACACGGTTTGACCATGTTTCCCTAGCACACAATTTATAATGCACACAATGCAATTAACAACAAAACAACAACAAAATGACAGTACATTGATACCACGCCTTTCACGTCGGGAGGATGTCCCAAGGCGCTGAACAGTTCAGTCGTAAACTGAGCAGGGGGGAAAGGGTCGGGGTAGGGGCAGGGGGAAGGAGAGTAGGAAAGTGGGGAGAGTTAGGAGGGCAGCAGAAGGCACGGTCGAAGAGGAAGGTCTTGATCGACCTTGAAGGAGGAAAGGGAGGAAGCGAGGCGAAGTGATTGCGGGATAGAGTTCCAGAGTGTGGGGGCAGAGATGAGTAAGGATGAAAGCTTCATCTGAGAATGGAAAGACAATGCAAACTAAAAACCTTTCTCTGACCCTTCTGTAGTGCAGCATTTAGCATGTCTTGTAGTAAAAAACAGATAGCGGTAAAAGATGCAAACTGTTTGTAGTTCAACTCCTGCTAAATGGAAAGCTACCCTATTGTGCAAGAAAGTGCTTAACATAAATTAGGATCTAATTAACATTTGCATAATGATATAGACTTCCTACAGCTCCAACTGCTAATTAGCAAATGACAAATGAGTAAGCATTAATATTTCATTAAGATCTACAGTAATATACGATATTAAAATGGGAAAAAAATGTAGACATTAACAACCCACCTGCAAACACGTATTAGGAACAAATATTTGGTACATCTTGGATGGTTATATACCTCCTGCATTTTTATCTCTTCTCTATTACTAATTACTGTACTATTTTCTCCATTTAATCATTCTAATGAAATGTTGAAATCCAACAATTAATCAAACAGGTCAGCTCCAATAGAGTACTATTCCCAGAAGGCAAACAGTTTTTAAAACTAATACTGTACTGCAATGCAAACCAGGGACAATCCAAGTTGCATTGGGATTTATTGATTATTTGGTTACATCAAAACAAACCCGTTTGCAATAGAACCAATTTAATTACATCTAAAATTAAAATATTGTGATCCTTGGAGACAACACATATATTCAAGAACTTTGGCATTCTGGTCTGAATGCCTCTCCTAATGTACATTTCAACATTATTGGCTACACAATAAACAAGCTGCATCATTTGCTTATAATCCAATTATTCAACGACATAAACCATATCAAAGCAAACTTCGAGGGAGAGAGAGATTTGTTATTTCCTTCAGAATCAAGTATTCGTTTGAGTCTCAGAGCATTTTAATCTTTACATTTCTGGCACATGATGTTGAAAATTGGCTAAGGTACAAAAAAAATGCTTAAAGTATGATCTAATTTGCCGTGTAGGAAATGAGACATAAAAGAATCTGAAATATCATATACCTGATCTGCACATGGGCACGTTGACAGGAACACCTATTTGTGAAGCAGACCAATAAGTATGACTGAAATGTTATTTGTTTCAAAATTGCAAACCTAAAAATTATAGTGTAAGCTCTCTGTAATTTTTCGAGCAAGAGGCGGAATGTCAAAATCTGTTATGTTCAATTATAATTTAGCTGAAGTAACTTAAGAGCAAAATATTAGCTCCATACGACTGCAGATCTTCAACAATTAGGATAATTCTGTGATCTTACGTTCAGGTAACATTATAATATCTATTTCCTTAAGCAATTGATAAATGGATTGAACAACTGACTTTCTTCATAATATTAATAATGAGTACAGATAGGGATAAATGGAAGCCATATCAGGCTCATTTACATAAACAAAAATGAAACAGCATATAATAGGGTATGAAATATATATGACCAGAGGAATGAAACATTGGTCATTCAGTGTCAACGTGTGCAGACTTATGCCTCAGATACTAATCAATCACAAGTGAGGGCATGGGGATTCACATGTAAACCTGATACCAACTAAACTAGCTGTTAGAAATCCTGAACAATTCATGAGAGATAGACTGTCTGTGATAGTGACAATCAATGATGGAAACAGACAAAAAATGGATTGGAACAAGATATCCCTATTCATTATACAACAGTAACAATGGCAAAAAGTATCAGGAACAGAGCGATAGAATCCTGAACAACAGTTCCACAAGGACCTTGACAAATGGCACCTTATTTGGGTTTGTCAGATGTCTGTTTTTCCTTATTTATTTTGGGACCAAGCAGATTTGCTTGCTGAAAGAAATACATCACCAATGTAAAAGTACGTACACAAACTAACTAATGAGATAAACCGTAGTGGAAAAGGCAATGGAAACTAATGTGTGGCTAGTCACAATGGATAAGAAATAATAATTTGCTTTTAGGGTTTGTAAACATGTGTTGGCAACTTAGAATATTTTTTGACCTCACCTTTGCAAATAAAAAGAGGCAATGTGTTAAATAAACTTAACGTAAATGTACCAGGAAGAACCCACCTCTCACTAAGAACAACCACAACTTACATTGACGTATGGTCTTTGACACATGGTGGAGTCTCGGAGCTTGACTCCCAAGCCGAGGGGAGGGAGTGTTGACTGTACGCTGGTAGAGGAAGGTCTTTGGATCTTTAAGAAGGACTTGTTTACCTCCCTCATGTTTTAAGTGCAATAAAAGCATTGGATAATAATTCAAGTGGATAATGATAAGTAATGTTGGCATCAATATGAAGTCGGGTTCTGTTATAATTTGCATATTTCAATGGCTGCGAAAATTGCATTATCAATGGAACCCTTCACACAAGACTTTAATTCTACTTAAAATGGTTAAAGGTAACAGTTATTTACACTTTCCACTCAATCCATGTTGTTTATTAATTCATATTTGAAAACATAATTATGCCTTGTGGGAACCTAAGAATTCCTTATTCTGCCCACCAGTATTATATGAATGTGACTGACATTAACAAAGCCCACATTTCCCAAGGTATCAATTAAATCCTTGGGTCTCTTGTAACTACAATGATAGTAGGTTGTTTAGGTTGTCATCCCTCTATTTAAATGTAGATTATTTGTCCAGTACTATTGTATGAGTTCACACATTAAAACTAGACATATCACGCAAAGACTTCTCTGATTATACAGTAAACAATTCAAGGCAATATATTTTCATAGGTTCCTGTCATGCAACTAATAAGATGCAGGGCAAAATGTAATGAACTGACATGTGTACTGTTTCAGAATTACAAACACCCTTATCAGCAAGAAGCCTCTGAGATAATCATCTTCTAACCTAAGCAGTGGTAACCAATTTTCAGACAGCATTGGTCGTATGAATCAAAGGAGAGCACCAATAATCCTCAACCCTGCTGAAATCAAAGACCGTTCAGAACATTTGCAGATTTGTCATAGAAGCTGATTTGCCCTTTCTCTCGTGTCATTTTCGTATCATCAGGTACACTGCGTTGTGAGTTCAGTAATTATGCGGCACCGCAAATAATCAAAAACAACAGGCTGCCAAGAATCCAGCGAATTTCACACTAGAATAGGATGCAAGAAAGAGCAATCTTAACAATGAGGGGAAAACAACACGCTTTAATGAGCTGCTGCTTCAACTCAGAATATAATCCGAGCAGCCATTCGCTCATTTGTTTCTTTCCCACTATTAAGTTCACTCGGTGTTGTGCAATAACTGCTTTTCATGCACAGTCAAAGCAAATGCAGGGATCTTACTGCAATTATAAGATCATAAAGGTTTTGTTTTCAACGATTCTGGACTGGGAGCTAACTGCGGATGTTTGGCACCTCTTTCTGGTTATACTATTTATAAATGATTCGGATTAAAGTGCTTGTGAATATTATATTTACTCATGACACCAAGCTAATGCAAGCCAGGCGACGGAAACAGCTTTCGGAGACTTGGGCAAATGAATGGCAAATGGAGTTTAATGTACTGTATTAAATTGAAGAGAAATCACAAAAGAACAAGAGATGTGCAAGACAAATAGGAGAAGGAAAGAGATTTGGATCATGATTCAGTCGTTGAAGGATTCCAGTCAATGTCAAGCTGTTGTCAAGAGGCTAAGGTGAATACTAAGATACTTGAGGGAATTTAAAGAAATGAATTACAAAAGGAATAATTCTATCTCTGTATAGATGACTGGTAAAATCAGATTTGGAATACCTGTATAATGTTGAGCACCCTATGTTCAAGGTGACATCTATATGTTGAGGAGGGATTTGATAATGAAATGGATGATTCTGGCCATGATGCCATATGAGAAAAGTTTTCGAGCACTGCACATGTTTTCACTGGAGAGAGGAAAGGTTGAGGACAGATATTTATTCAGGTTTCTAAAATGCTGAGAGGCAATAGATGATGTAAATATAAACAGGCTATTTGACTGGAAGAGGAGACAAGGTTAAAATCAATCGAGCAAGCCTCAAGCAAGAATAGAGATTAGAAGAATGTTTTCTCTACGGGGTAAAGAGATGTATCACACAGGCTTCATCCAAAAAAGAGCTGATGTTGTACTGGTAAACTTCTTCAAAAGGGAACCATCAATATAATAATTTTCCCCTCTCCCAAGCCCTTGTAGACATTCACTGACTGCAAGTGCCTGTGGCAGCATGTGTCTCCTCCGTCCATTACACCAGTTAAGGCAGAAGAGAAGAGGACAGATATGAAGTGTTACATCAGGTTGTGTTTATTGTGTCAAGAAATTTGGATACACTGAGCTATTCCTTGCACTTTTAGATCTGTTAGGAATCTATCTTGGGGTGTCCTCCCAACGTGAAAGACGCTATACAAATGTAATTTTGCTGTTGTTGGTGTTGATTGTGTGCTTTGACTCGCTCCTCTATTCATCTTTAAATTCCACTTTAAAACCTACCTCTTCGACCACACCTCCTTGACATCCCTCTCCTCCCTTCCCTTCCCCCGCACAGCATCCCACCTTACACTATGAAGTGCTCTGGGAAGCTACCATGTGTGAGGGGCGCTATACAACAACAACTTGTACTTATAATATAATAATAATCCTTGCATTTGATATAGCGCTTTTCACATCTTATTGACGTCCCAAAGCGCTTCACAGAATATACTGCAAAGTGAATTGACTGTATATATACTTGTGGGCGAATATAGCCTACTCCACATCGGATAGCGTCTCAGGGTGCTTAACAGTGGCAGAGTTTGACTCTGAGCCGAGGGAGGGGAATGGGATTATGTGGCCGTAATGGTCAAAGGGGGAGGTTTTCAGGTGGTATATGTAAAGGGGGTGTTCTTGAGAAAGCTGCACAACTTTAATCAGAGGATTCAATGTGAAGTTCACCCTCTCAACTCTTCTCTTTCAAACACGGAAAGAATAATAATGATAATAATAATCCTTGCATTTGATATTGTGCTTTTCACATCTTCTAGATGTTTCCAAGTGCTTTACAGAATATGCCGTAAAGTGAATTGGCTGTATATTTGTGGGCGAAATGCGGCAGCCAATTACACACAGCAGTGTCCCACAAACAGTCATGGATTGAAAGTGACCAATTTCTTAGCATTTGTTTTCCAATGGAGTATTATCAAGCATGTGGAGTAAGGAAACCTGCCGAAGGTTTTGCTCTGCCTGGAATCAAACCCAGGTCTCTCGCTTGCAAGGCAATTGCTCTAACCACTGAGCTACAGTACTCCACAGTCATTTTCTCCTTCATATCGGACAGTCAGGGAAGATCAAATACAAATTTTTGGGCAACTTGCTTGCTGAAGAAATCTAAGGTCAATTAAACAAATACATGATGTAGGCATAAGGTAACACGCTGCTGATTTCCAGGAGATTTCACATATTTTGCTATTGTACTTCATTCTGTCACTGCATGAATTTATGTTCCCACCTCTGGTTTTGGTTTGCTTAGCTGCACTATGGTAGTTTCTGGCATAAATTTAGACATATTTAGACACCACCATTTTTCATCTTTCACGAGCACAGGGTTGCATACCAAAGTAACATCCAATACTGATGTACTCAGCATGATTTAATTTATTCCGGGGTTGTAAAATATGAAGAAATGAATTCCAAGGTTTTAGTATGGATCTTTCGAGCTGTTGTACAAATGTCTCAATAGCAACTGATTATAGTGCCATAAAACATCCACTTGATTGTCTGTGATGGGCGAGTTACTGTATGGTGTGCTACCATAGTCAAATGGAATGCATAAACACATAGTACAGAACTCCAGTACCCTGCTGGGGCTAGCATGCAATCCTAAAATTCAATTTGCTTTCCACAGTGCTCAGTGATCCATTGTGGAATGCGTTGAATTTTAAAACACTGTGCGGCGAGAGAAATCAAAATTGACATCATAATGATAACAACGATAATGGGGGTGAAAGCAAAAGAAATTGTCAGAAGCAATGGAGATCATTGCATGCTATATGCTTTCTAATTACTTTTAAACTCAGTGCTAATATTTGAGTTTAGTGAACAGCGATGTCACATTGATCACCTGTGAGTGTGCTTCACTATGTTGTCAACCTCGTAGGCGAAACATTATCTATGCAACACTTAGTGTACTACACTATGGAGAACTTTAGATGAAGAGTCAAAGTCCATGCTTCCATCTCAAGATAGAAACAAGTTGAAGTTCTGTATTAGTTTGCGTGTTTGCCTGCAAACATTTGTCTATAGTCGCTGCTCTTTACGGTAAATACTCTTCAACCACACCTTTGGTGGCATCGCTCTCCCCCACAACCCCACCCTCTTTGAGATATCCTCCAGACTTGAAAGGCAGAATATCAAATGCAAGGATAATAATTAGATTCAGGAGATGAATTAGGTCATTTTTAGGTGAGACCAAAATTTAAAAGCCAAAAGATTGTGGGAGCATAGAGAAGCTGAGCTATGGAATTCAATATATAGTCCTGGGGATTGAAAAGGGAAGAGAATGGTGCATTGAATGTTGGTTTCTGAGATTACGATGCATGAAGGAGGAAGGAGGAAGAAGAATCAGAAGTCAGTTTAAATTCTGACTTTGATACAGTTTTTCTCCATATTTACCTTCCTTTCCTGGAGCTCAGCCTTGGTTGGACAGTGGATCAGTCTAATGATGGAAGTGCTCACTTATTAAGCCACCAAGAACGTGACTGGTATTTTACAGAGTGGAATTTGTTGGCAAGAACATTCCTTGGATAGCCTTATCTTCTCGCCTAAAGCCCTGTTTGAAAAAGAGATTTGATGATAAGAATAAGATTATTGTTAGGCAGGGAAAGGGAGCTGTAACTGAGCTGTAACTTTGGTTTTCCATTTTTCAAACAAAGCAAAATGTTACCTGGATCTCATAAAGAGAAAAGGCAAATACAGAGTTAGTGTCATCCATCATCCTGACTGTGTCATGGGTGTCCATCACAATGTAATGGAAGATTCATTCAGTGAAGGAAACCTGAAATATCATCTCATATAAAGGGTCCTATAGCTGCCTGTCACAATGCACACCTGATGTCACCAGTGTTCACCACAGACTGACAAGTATCGAAGGCACAAAGCTAGGCTACGTACAAATCTGCAGGATAGTTTGCGGGTCGATAAAATGTGCTGCCCTCAGCCAGCTGCATAAATGGCCACAGAATAGTAGGAGGTAGTGTTAATATATTCTTTCCATTTCAACTTATGTTATCCAAAAGATACACAAAAACGATATGTTTTCTGTACAGAGGAGGGCCATTTGTCCTCTGGTATTTGTGCATGTAACCTATTAAGCTAGCAAAGGCATTGTTGAGGTTCCTTTAAGTCTAAATGCATTTTAAATTCTACATTGCACATGGCATGTGTATGCAACGGCATGTTAGACATGAGGCTGATGGATGATGTTGTGAATGTGGCAGGTGAGTTTGATCGATTGATGAATAGTTTTTTAAATCAATTTGGATAATAGTATTAATAATCTTTGTAATTGATATCGCGCCTTATCACGTCTTTGAGTCAAAGCGTTTCACTGAATATACTGTAAAGTGAATTGACGGTAAATTTTGTGGGCAATAGAAAATGATGGGTTCTGAAGGCTTTGCTGGGCAAATGGGAAGAGAAAGAGCGCGCCCAGGTTGTTGGGAAGAAGAAGGAATCTAAGGCTGACCCGGGAGCTTGTCATCTGCAGATCACTCATCTTAGAATATCATTCTAGCAATGGCAGTCAAAACCACCACTGATCTCAAATGGTCTGACTTCATTCAGGTTGTAGACATTGCTGGAGTGAGCCAGTGTACCTTCTGCATCACAGAGGCTTCTGATGCACAGCACAATTAAGGCCGCTCAATACATTCACCAAAGCTGAAACCAACTGCAGAGGACGCAGAAGCAACATCCCTTTTATAATGTAGATGGAGTTCCACAACTGCGGAAAATAATTGATTGAATAAGTGTGGTCACTCACCGCAAGACTCCCATGGCATATCTCGGAAAAAAGGGATTCTACAGAATGCCCAAAATGTTGTGATTACTCTCCTATTACAGTATTTTTTTTTTAAATGTTTCATTTAAGATTGTAATGGTATTACAACTTTTTGGACACCCTGTATAGGCTGTTACAAATTGCTTGTTCAGATTGCTTTTTCATTGCTACGTCCCAGGTGCTGAGAGTGCAACTTCGCACAACCAAACAATCTTGCCCTTTAGCGCAACAACACAAGAGCATAAGAATTTGCTAAGTGAAAGAAGACCAAGGTCCACCTAGTGTGCCTTTGATTATACTGTCAGTCACTTGACATTTCGTGTCCCAAACTAATTTTCTTTTTTTTTATATCAAAATGCCTTCAAGCAATCTCAACACTCCATTAAGTTAGGAGATTACCTTCTGTCGGCTTCATTATGATGCTCCATTATGATGCTCTATAAGAACTCGTTGTACCTGCTGGGGAAAATGCATTTACCTACGTCGAGAGAACGCATAGGCACACCAGAATAGCATACTCTACATCTGGATTCCCAACTCTCCAAGGCAGAGCAAAATGCCATGTTCCACATCTGGATTTCATGTTCTTGGGTGAATTCAAATGCTCAGTAGACTCGTTAAGGTAATTGATTTGTGTGACTATTGCTTCATTGCTGACTGTCTTAGAGTTGAATGCACGCTAAGCACAGTCACATTTAGCCCACACTCTCTCTCCCAGGGCAGAGCTTTGGGCAGTAATTCCAAGCTGTATGGATTCTTGTACACACGGGTGAGCGATATGCTTCACTCTGGTTGAAATCTGTCCAAGAAAATAAGCCCCTCAGTACCCGTAATTGCTTTTGCAATATAATGTTAGTGTGGTTGCATATTAAAAACACAAACAACTACCAGATAATCTAAGTGAAAAATGCAGTGTCAACAGTGCTCAAAAATGACTGTGTTCCCCATACGATGATAAAATGCAATGTGTTAAATGAATCACCTTTGCAGGAGGTAATTAATTATGTTTCAAAAGCCATGTTAAACACAGACTGGGTATTGTAGGCAGACATCTGAATTATTGGAAACACTTTTGGAAATGTCGTATTTTTGATTCAATATGAATCTATCTCTAAATATCAATAGGCTAATTAAGAATCAGAGTTCCATTTGCAGTTATAATTTCTTATCTGTCTGTTTTCTTAACAGATAATTTCTTATCTGTCTGTATCATAATTGGGGAGCAGTAATTCAACATAATATTTTCTTTGGCAGGGAAGAAATGGCAATTTGTTCATTTTTTTCTATGCCACATCTCTTCTGAATGTGTTCATCTTTTGTTTCCTTCTACTGGGAAATGGCTGTCTGAGCAGTGATCCATCTCCTGTCTCTCAACGTAGTGACTGTTGATAATGTCTGTCCCCACACACGTCCTGGAGTTCCTCCTCCTCGCCCAATAACATCTATCTTTTGTCAATCACGTCAATCATGTGAAGTGTGTGGACAAGTCCTACCAACATGAAAGCCATTATATACATTTAAATTGCTGTTGTTGTTGCTATTATTGTTGGCTTGTGAATCATACCAGGCTGTTCAACCGGAGAAGCATTGGGATCAAGCTGAGCTCTCTCACCCACTGCAGCAGATACCATTGTATAGCCATGCAGAGAGACAAACCTGGCTAATGTTCCTCTCCCCAAACCGAGGCTAAGTTTACAATATAACATGATACCAAATTGTATTTGTATAACGCCTTTCAAGTCAGGAGGACGTCCCGAGGCTCTGGAGAGTTATTGTTTCAGACCCAAGCTGGGGTCGGGGATAGGGAGGGTGGAGGGAATGGGGGTTATTTGGGGTGATCGATGGGAGCGTTGAAGAGGTGGGTCTTGAAGCGGGACTTGAAAGATGCCAGGGAGGGTGCAAGGTGGAGGGACTGCGGGATGGAGTTCCAGAGGTTGGGGCAAAGTGGTTTAAAGCTCGCCTGTCAATGGTGGGGCGGGTGGTGTGGGGGATGTGGAGCAGGCCGGAGCCTGCTGAGTGAAGCGGGCGGGCATGTTGGTAGGGGTTTAGGAGGTCGCAGAGGTAGGGTGGGGTGAGATCGTGGAGGGCTTTGAATGTGAGGACATCCCAAGGCGCTGGACAATCAAGGATTTGGACGCAAATTGTGGGTTGTGATCGGGGACGGTAGGTGAGTGACTGAAGGTGAGGTCGAAAAGGAGGGTTTTGGGACACACCTTGAAAGAGCCAAGGGAGGGAACGGGGCGAAGGAAATGTGGAGAAGGGAGATCCAAAGGGTGGGGGTAGAGAGACTGTGGGGCACACGATAGTCCGAAGGTTCATTAGTCCGAAGGTTCGATAGTCCGAACACATACATTTCCTACACCCGGCGCGGTTACTGTTGTTACCGCTCGATAGTCCGAACCCACAATGAAATAAGGTTGTTAATCTGAACATTTCCATCCTTAGGATTAGGGTTGGAGTTAGGGGAAGCTTCGGACTAACTAACCTTCGGCCTAATGAACCTTTCGGACTAACAAACCTTCGGACTAGCGAGCTGTAACCGAGTGGCTGAAGGTAGGCCTCCAGCCTCTCTGAAGGCTGACCGCTGCTGGTGGGTGGGTCAGGCAAATGTAGTGCCCCAACTGAACTCAGAAAACACAGGGCAGAGTAATCTAATATAGTTCAGCTATTGTGGAGTAAATTCATTCAACTATCACTGACTATTATATTCCACCCCAACACCCCTCCCGCCCCCAACCCAAGCCCCCCACACAATCAAGGTCTTTTTTTGTTGGTTGATTTTAATAGAGAAAATCAATATATCTGCTGAACCACTGCTCCTCCCAGATGTTTGGTTGTTCTCCCTTATTTTCCTTGTTATTCTTCATCATTTTTGAAACACAATCTGCTCAATTAGGGAGATTTGCTGGTTATATAGGTCGTGAGTGCCAGTCGAGGTCAGTGATAACAGTACTGACAAAAGGAGCATTTTTTCATGGTGTTGTCAATGCAATGGTTTCTCAAAGGCTCTACTGTGTCATACATCAATTGCAATACACAGTTTGCCACCCCTGACAATATACTTCAATCTCAGCTTCATAAGAGCTGTCCCTGCTCCAGTAGTGTGGCATTTCCATTTCTCACGCTCTTTGTCCTTGTATTTTCACTGAACAAGATTGCAAAATAAGTGTCAAATTTGTGTTATATCTAAGACCATTTTGGACTGTGCAGTCATACCCATTTGCAGCAGGTGTAATACTGCCCAAACTCAATTTGACCAGGACCATTAACAGCCACCAGAAACGTGATTCCTTTTTCCCGTCGGGATTCAATCGTGTAACAGTGGGTTAGTGTGGCACCGTGATGCAACTCAGTGCCTCTGATTCCTTGCGCGCAATTTATGTTCCGAATCCTGATCTGGCAGATGACTCGGCTCGCACCTTTTCTAACATTAAAAATGGAAAGAGGCTCATAGGTACTTGCACGAGAGCTGTTCTCCAACCTTGATTGGAAGGTTAAGAAAGTTTGCTTTGGTATCGTTTGCAGTCATATACAGTGTGGTATGAAGCTCAAGATAATCTTAGATCCACATTCCAGACTCGGACTGGTTCAGCTGAAGTGATGCCGTGCATTTCGAGACACCAGGCAATTCAACACTGCTTCGCAAAAGTGCATTATGTGCAGTATAACTGGCCTGCGGTTGACATCTGAACTTGGTGGAACACTCCGAGCAGTGCAGTCATTTATTGAAGCCATTAATAGAGTTAATTAAATGGAAAATTTCTATTAGGTTTTGCATTTGCTTGTGGGGCGTAAAGCATTTATGATGATAGATTAAATTACCAACCAAACAATGAGGATCAAAACTGGAAACACTCCAAAAAGGTTGCACAGAGATCCCCAAATCCTGACACTAAATATATTGTGCAACTGTGTCCTCCTGGTGAGTTTTTTTAAATCAAATACACAAGTATTATCTCTATTGAAAACACTTTTTTGCACTTGAAGGATTGGGTACAGTAGTGATGTCTACAGAAAGATAGTGATCTCATTGAAATTTTATAACTTGTATTTAAGAGGAAAATATACTGAGAAAGTGATGGGTGTGACATTTGCAGTTGTTTCTGATTGCTTTCTTACACAAACATTTGAAACGCTTTTCCGTAGATCTTTGCAATAAACCTTTATAATATCCAATTTTGAATCAAATTGCAACATATTTATAATTTTCTCAATAGTTTTCGCTTATTTAAATTTTAATTTTGACCAGCCTTTCATTAGTGTATACATTTGTATGTTTTTAATGGAATAATATACACTCATGACATTACTGTGTTTAGGTTTGTGGCAGCTAAGCATTCCTCCTTCTGCATGACTGCTTTCACGTATTTTAGTTTGACTGGCTGATTGGAATCATCAATCTATATTAAATTCCTGCACTATCCATTAGAGCATCCTTTCTGTAAGGACTGTGAAAACTATCCTCCCTTGTAGGTAGGGAAAGCATCTCTCATTCTGACATTACCATCCAAATTATTTTTGTAGTTTGTGTTATGCTTTGAAAATATAGAATTGTTGGCCTTTTCATCTCCGTTAGTCTCTACGCGAGATTGAACAAAGCATCTGGAGGGTGGAATAAACATATATTTTCTTTTGCACATCTCTCTGGCCTTCCGAAGATAAGCAGTTTTACATTTGTACGGCATTGATTGCAAAACTCGATCCGATTGTTAGAACAAGTCGAGAGTTGGCAGAACATGTGTCATGAAGGCATTTGACCAAATGCAATGTCAGAGGAAAAGCTTTTAACCAGTTCTCATGCAGATTGCGATTGTAAGATACGCAATACATAACATTGTTGACACACTATCTTCTAATGTTTCCCTGTATTTGAAGGCTGCTGAAAGGCAACGGATGCATTTAAAAAGCAGACTTGTAATTCTCAGAATTCTATATTAAATCCGTAATGTACTGTAAAAAGAGTTCACGTCTAACAGAAGTGGCAACCTAATTATCTGATTTTATATTTGAATGACTTGCAGTATTAGTCACCAAGGTCTAAAAGTAAATAAATACTCTGAAATTCAATCTGACAATAAAAGGTCATTTGTTAAGTGTCACTTCACCATGAACTGATTTAGATACTGAAGTTCAGAAACTAATACTTACAACATCAGCTTTGAGAAGACCTTTGGGGAGAAATTCCACCGGGTTTAGATTTAATCCTCAATCATTGCATTATGATATAGCTTCTTATGATGCTGTCAAAATATTTCAAAGCTCTTCACAGGATTTGTTGCAAAGGGTAGTGAATGTGTCTTTACAGGGAAGCACAGTCTCCAATTTTCTTTATGTATGTAGCATTTTGGAGCATTCCAAATTTGAATATTGTTGAATTCTGTCTAAATTTTTTAATTTACAGAACGTCAACTTCAAAATTAAGGCATTCCGTGGAATAAAGTATATCTAGATCCAGATGGAATTTAATTAATTAATCTTTGCATTTCACGTCTTCTGGACGTCTCAAAGCGCTTCACAGAATATACTGTATACTTGTGGGTGAAACGCGGCAGCCAATTGCGCACAGCAGTGTCCCACAAACAGACGTGGATCGAAATGACCAAATTTATTATTTCTATTTTTTTTGGAGAGATTATTATTGGGCGTGTGGAGTAAGGAAATTTGCCCAAGGTTTTGCCCTGACCTGCTTGGATTGAAAACAGATCTCACGAACACAGGTCTCACGCTTATAAGGCGAGTGTTCTAACCACTGAGCTACCACTGAGCTCCCTCTACCTCTACCTCTGGAATTTCCTTAAGCATCTCATTGCACATATTAACTGGTCTTCACATCAGTACAGTTTACGATCTATAAGTGTAGCTTTACAATACAAGACTAATTTAGGAGCACACATATGTCTACAGTGGAGTCCAGTTATTTAAGACTGAATCCTACTCCACATTTCCATTCCATTAGGATTTGTTTATAGCTCACTGAAGGAACCAATTCTCACAAATTGTGCAACCTCCTGCTCCCAAAACCATTCTATTTCTCAGAGTACTGGATATAAAGTAATTCTCTAGGAGAAGGGCAATATCTGCTTATGTGGCTTAGTGTTTTCTCTTTGCTTAATGCAGTTGACATTGATGATATGAAATTGAGATATCAGCAGTGTGTAACTATAACTAAAACTCTTCAACAATGAACCATGTATTTTTCTAAACCATAGGAGAGAGCTGGCTTTTTTCCCTCTAACTTTTTTCATAACACTGTACAGTAATTGCAGATATCCTACAACAACAACAACAAAATTACATTTATAGAGCACCTTTCACATCAGGAGGACATCCCAAGGTCTCATCCTATGAGATTGACTCCATGACTCACACTGATCCAAAACTTTTTTTGTGTTATCTTTAATCCTGGAAAAGACCTTACCACCCAGTTTCCAATTTTCTAAACAGTTAAGCAGTGAGTTGATCCAAATTACAATGAAGTGAGATGGGATATGAAGTTGAAGGATCTGCTATGATCCAATGAACTAATAGTGGAAAAGGCCTGATAGACTGAATGGTCTCCATCTGTTTCTATATTCCTACCGTGTGAGTTCAGTGGAGTTAAACAATGCGATGTCACATGCCAAGCTTTTCTTGAGGTTTTTCTCTAAAATTACTGAGAAATCATTGGATCGGTTTAGCAGGTCAACAAACGTTGAGTCTTTACCTAGCACCTCTTATGAATTAATATGGAATCTGCCTGGCCTGAACTCTAATTATTGTTTGCTCAGTAGCGCATTTAGATTCTGATAATGGATTTTCCACTGCAACTTCCTTCAATAGCTGGCAGTTGGAATTGTTTGATGTACTTTACAATTATTTTTTGTAGAAAAAGCAGTGAGTGCTCAATTGCGTTGAAGCACGAGATTTTAAATTGCACACATGGGTCTGTATGACGTCCCTTTAAAGTATAATTAATACAAACTGCTGGAAAATGAACTAAATCCTGTGTAAAAAAATTCTATTCATTTACAAAAGGTCAGATCTCTCTCCTTTCCTGTTAGGTATGTTGAACATTAGCCCTGCTTGTGTGTTTGGGTTGAAAGGTGAACTGTACAATAAGCATGCATTACTGCACCAGTTGTATTCAGGCCTGACTAGCTTTGATTTCATCATCTTTCCCCATTGGGTTTGTATACATTTCAGACCCTTTTTATGGTAGTCTGTGAAATTTAATTGCACTTATGTACACATGTCAGACTGAATTCTGTTCTTGGATTGTTGTAAATGGCTACCACAGCCTGGACTGAAGCTGTCCTGATTGCTTTCACGTTAATGGGCTTTTTATTGCAAGGTATAAGGGATCATTTCCGCAGACGTATGGCGAAAGAAATGGCAGAACTGCCAAGTCTGTGGCTTTTGAAACTATTTGAATAGTAATCATGAGCTAATTCCTATGTTTACCCTCCATGCACAATTCACTGCCTTTTTAGTTTAGCACCAGTGCTAAATTAATCCATCCAACAGACCAGTAGATATAATCATGCAAATGAAACCACTTACAAACCAGAAATGAGCAATGTGATGCTTGGGGATGAGACTGAACTCTCGCCAGTAGTTATTTTTAGGAAAATAGCATAGAGACCCTGTGAGCACAGAAACCGTATACTCTGAAACATATGCATCATACTTTAACGGAATTAAAAAGACTGAGGTTATTTTTATGGGATTAAATTATCGCATAAACGTAACAAGCAGGCCTCACAGCCTTCTGTCTCGAAAGGGTCGACAACCTCATGTGGCACATACCAACTCGTCGTTTTGATGTGTAAAAGGGTATATTACCCTTGATCAACTCAGCAAGGCAGAGGTCTTCAAGAAGGAAAAGATGGCTATAAGAATAATCCTTATATTTGATATAGAGCCTTAATCACTTTGTCAAAGTGCCTCAAAGCGCTTCACATGATATACTGTAACGTGATGTGACTGGGCATATTTTTTGAGAGCAAATTATCATGTTCCTCTGAGCTTTCTGACACCATCCCTCAATGAATACTCCCCTGTATGAAAGCCTCAGACTGTATGAAGCAAGTCACTCCACTCCTTGGAAGATACAATGGTGCAGGAGAATCCACTGTAAATGCATGCAATAGGGTTGACACCCACATTAGTCATTGGAGCTAGATATCAGGCAATCCAGATGATAAAGAAATTGTTCATTTTTCTGTCAAGGCCAAACAATTCTGGAGAAAATAGTTTCAGGCAGACAATAATGCAGCCACGCTCCTTCATGTTCTCACACGAAAAATTGCACGAGGGAGGAATTCACATTAAGTTAGGCAGACAGTGATAGTTTCAAGGACGTATTTATGTAGTTCAAACGTGCCTTGGAGGAAGGGATGTGAGCAAATTTTTTTTTTTCTCTTAATGGTCAAACTGCCTAATGAAATTATTGAATTAACTTTGGTGTACAAGCAGCAGCTAGGTCACTCTCTGCCTCAGTACAGCTGAGCAGGATGAATTGAAAGATGGAGAAACCAGCAATGTGGAAACAGCTAATGACATGCAAGGAGAAAGTCAGAATTACTGAAAGATTTCTGCCAATAAAGCAGGTGAAAATTAAACTACAGGCACCTGTCGAAGACAGTTACCTGAAACAGCACAATGCACACATACGCGCGTAGATCGATCTGTTTCAGCAAACTGGATTTATTTGGTAACCGATCAAAAAGATTATCTATACACTTGTGCATTAAAACCATCCAAGTCAAACATTTACTGGCAGCATATAATGCTAACTGGCTGTAGAGACTTCATAGGTTAAACCTTATCACAATTGTACTATAGTGATAATATTGAGTTTCATTCCTATATTATGTTGAACTGAATATAGTAGCTGTGCAGCGTTAACATTGAAACTGATCTATGGAAGGTTAATTTGAACTCTGCTAATGCTGTGCTATTATAATCCATAAACTGAATTTATTGCTGACAGTCCTGTTATCTTTGCATACAATTAAATAAATTAGAAGCTAGCAGTACATTGAACTGTGTCCTGGTCAGTCCTTCATATTTGTCTCTGAAGTGTGAGCCCAGGGGTAAGAGTTAAATTGTGTGCTGACTAGAATTGCATTTTATTCCTGCTGACAACTAGACTCTGGAAAATTTACAATGAGGTTGATGAGCCATCACACATCCTGGTTATAAAACTAGATTATTTTCATGCAAGATGTTGGGGTCTTTATGATGCTGAACTACTTTGGCCTAAAAAGGGATCTTATCCATTGGGCTCAACAACAACAACTTTGATTTACATAGCGCTCTCCACACCGGACGGTGTCTCAGAGCGCTTCACAATGACAGATCCCGGGCCCGAGCCAGGGGAAGGGGGCTAAAGTTGACCGAAGGCGCGGTCAAACAGAAAGGTCTTTAGCCGAGACCTGAAACTAGTTCTGAATGAGCTGGAGTTTATGGATTGTGATATAATAATAGTCGTTCCAATTGCTTCAGCCATTGAGAGAATCTCAAAATATTCTGTAAAGTATAGTGATTGTGGATTTTTAGGCAAACATAGAAACTGTAGACTGCAATATCCTAAAAACAACTAAGCTTTTTTTTCTGGAGGATTGATGACTGGGACACCGCTCTTTTCGAATAGTGCCATGGCATCTTTAACATCCACCCGTGCGGAGCTCCAACCGGCACTTTGATGAAGTGACAGACGACACCTAGACTTAGACTATGAGTTGAAAGTCCCAAAGAGGGATTGAACCCACCAACTAGAGGTGGGAGCTACCAAGTTGAGCTAGGCTGACACATAAGTTACACCATCTCTTCTCCACAACGGGAGACACAGGAATGACTTGAGTTTCGGGGAAACCAAATGTATTTGATGCTGCCGCTACTTCTGCAGACGGCTGCTTGAGCCATTACATCTCTGGATCGCAATCAAATGCAAATTGCTGAGCACGGTTACACAAACAGGTTGGCACTCATCAGTCAGCCTCGTTGTACCAGTCTGCCACCTGCAACTTTCCCCTGCGCAGAACAGAAATGCCAAAGGCCTACTAGTTGCAGCTTCTCCGAGCAAGATTATTTTCTGGGGTTTTAATAATCTTGCTCGGAAAAGATGGAACTTCTTTTACTGTTGGCACCTCCAAAGCTTGACTTGATGTCATGTTCAGATTTTCTATTAGAATGAACTGAATGACCAGTTTTATTTGGGGGGATTGTCAGTCATGGTGTTGGACATAAGGCAGCTTTAACAGAATGGTAAAACCTTAATTGACGCAAGCTTTTGAAACCATAGGAACTCGTATGTCAATAATCTGCAGCAAGAAGTCAAAACTGCAAATTAATTTCTCACAAAGTACAAGTGTGTAAGTTATCAGTGCACTGCAGGATAAAGGTTGTGTTATGAATGTAAATAAGATTGAGGAGACCTACGGAGATTAATTGAAAATAATTAAACCGTGACCTTTATGCACTGTGAAATGAAACTTACCTCTAAGCACAGTTGCAGTTTGGTAGCTATTAATTTTTTTTCCCACTCCAAAATTAGCAAAACAAAAATTGGGTTTCTGGGTTCAGATGGAGACACTTTACTTTTTAAAAAAAAAAACATGTCAGCTGTCTCATCTTGTACTCTGAAAATTCTTAAAAGTCACCAAACTCTACAGTCTTGTCTTTTTTCTGTGATATAATTTATTGAATCTACCTTAATGTTCAAGCACTCGACATGTGTGCATTGCAATTTACATTTACGTTTACCATGCAAGCTTATTTTCTAGCTACAGATTGATTGTGGCAATGAATTCCTACGATATCATCTGTTGACATATTTTTGGTATTCCTTTGTCAAATTGATACATTTTCTCTTCATCCATGTGGAATATTTTACACAACGAATGCTAGCGATATTCTTCCTAAGCAATTGGGCGTTGCTAGATCTCAAGATTTTCTGGTAGAAACCATCAGTAGTGAAGATTATGGAATGCATTAACCTTTTAAATAATTCAATAAAAAAATAACTCACTGATAAGACTGGTTTTCCGAGCACTGTAGACTTCACAACCAAACGTGGAAGTGATGGAATTGCCAGCGAATATGTTTTCTGGTCTGAAAAACATCAATTGTGCAACAGCGTAAGGCTTGGTTTCATATTTTGCTACGAATCCTTCATTTCATCTCAGATAATCCGGTTATGTGCAATGGCATGGATGTATACAATACATTTCATCCAGTCACATTGCAGCAGTTACATAGAAACACTTGACTGGCAAAATGGCAATGACTACAAGAAATATAAAATAATAAATTAAATTTGCAAGCATGTTGGGGGCTATAACGTACAGAGTCTGGATCATAGATTAAATGTTCAAATTTTTGCTTATGATTTACAACATCAAGTCAGCTACTTGAGTGTTCTACTACCTTACAAGGCACTCCCAGCTATTATTTCACTCTCTCTTTAATTAGGTTATATCTCTTAACAATTAATTTTTTGCTGCCTGCTTCCATCGAAACATTTTGCCATTGTTACTTGGATCACACATACAGTACTCCCGACGTGAAAGGTGCTCTATAAATGTAATTTTGTTGTTGTTGTTAAGATGTTTCTCTTTTAACAATTTTCCATATAACTTAGATTTGCAAACGAGCCCTAAATTGACCTAAAACCCTAAGTCAACAAACAAAAGCCCCTTTTCAATGAAGGGCATTTAATTCAGATACAATGTGTAAGTCACTCACAAGGTGTGCTTAATTGTCTTGCTGACAGCTCTAACAATAGATATAGCTCTCTGTGTTTAATTAATTTCATTATGTTAATCTTTTATTTGAGATGTACTGTACTTTAGAATTATCAAATTTGTTGGTTCGGGCAAATTTAAAATAGTAATTTAATTTAAAGTGTTTGAGAGGATTATAAAGTGTACTGGTGCTGTGCATCTAATGAACACAGGGACCATAACTGTTTTGAAGTAATAGGTCATGCCTTACTAATCTCCTAGAGTTTTTTAAGAACGCAACTAAACTAGTGGATGAAAGCTTTCCAGTGGATACATTTTTTAAGGCATTTAATAAAGATCCACATTTGAGACTTGATTGGATTCAAGGAATTAACGTCAAACTAGCTAGCTGGATTCATTACTCATTACTTAGTAATGTGAAGCAGAAGTAAATTAAAAAAAAGCTCCATTTCAGGGTTAATAAGTATTGAAGTTCCACATGGATCCATTCCGGTACCTCTGCTCTTCACATTAATCAGAGGTGATTTGGAGGAAAGCAATTTCCTCACATTTATCGATGATACCAAACTACATGGCAGGTGGCAAATATATGAGAGATAAACAACAAACAGATCTAGACCAATTAAACAGATGGGATAAGGTTCTGCATATTGGAACTGCACTTGTGTATATGAGGAAAGGGCAAGTGTAAACGAAAATATTTTTTAATTAATGCAATGAGGAATGAGATGCATAAATCTGCATAAACATAGCATAAGATTCCTCTCAAAGGCATTTGACGAGATCAAAACCTTGTATACTGGGTTTTTAATAGGAAAAATAAGTTAATGTGTAGAGAATTCTGTACAATGTTAGTACATAGCCTGTCTTCAGAGAGGAATACCAGGATCATTTTGGGACATCAGAGTTCCAATGGTGCAGTTACAGGTCCATCACTATACTTGGAAGAATAATAATCCCTGTATTTGATATTGAGCCTTATCATATCTTCGCAACATCTCAAAGCGCTTCACAAAATATACTGTAAACTAAATTGACTGTATATTTTGTGGGTGAAACTGCACTTTTTTTTTGCAAATCACTATGATTCCGTCCAAATATGCATCATAGATAGGGTTGACTTTATGAGGATTGTGCTCGAGTCTTATTGTTAAAATCAGAGCTGTTTTCACAGGTTGTGCAAAATACAGATATGAATCACACTACAGGTTGCTTCGTGTGATCCATTGGAAGTCCTCTGCTGGGCTGCCCATTGTTTCTTGACTGATTGTGAGCTGTGATTATTAAATGCTCCATGAAGCCCATTGTTTTTTGTCTTCCTGGATTCTGGAGTCGTGCAGGTGTGAAGCTGATTAAATATTCTTTGTTCTCTTTGATGAAACATGGATGGATGTGCACACATTTCTAGGTCAGAAGTGGGGTCCGCCCACATTAAAGTTCGGTTTCGGATGTCAATCCAGAGGGACTAAGATGGTCAAAAATCAGAACAACTAGCTGTGATTTTTTTTGTTTGATATTTCAAAACTTAAATTATAATTACCTGTAAATCTGAGATGGCTATATTCTGCAGGCTCTTTAGTGGAAAGAGAGTACTGTACTCATATTGTTCCTGTTAATAGCTATTGCCATCTCTCACAAAACTCAATAGACTTTTATCTCTACCAAAATATTTCCTTGCTGTAATTATTTTTTCTTTAGAACTGCATGGACTGATTAGGTGCAGTTGAACTTCTAACATGTAATCCTAGTTATTGCTAATGACACAACCATCTCTTGTAAAGTTTATTTTCTAATAAATACTGGGAAACTGATCCACCTTAACTTGTCCATACACACAATACAATTCAATACATCAAATTTGTACCAATATGATATTGCTCCTAATCGCTCACTTTGTCTTGACTCAAAGCAAAGATGAGCCACCAATAAGTTAATGATATTTCACAGGTTTGTTGAATACAAGGATTGTACTAAACAGGCAATTTCCTTCAGCTTGACAAAGTAATCATCTCTCGATGCTGAATTCCCCGATTAAAGAGTAGTGAGGATTCAGCTCTCTCAATCCTTCCTTGTTGCTACACCTCGGTTCATTATTTTTTATTGGCATTGAGCTAACTGAGCCAGACAAGTGCTTGAAAGCCGGCTCCGCTGACCTCCTTATGTCTATGAACGAAAAGATAAAGAATACAAGACTGCTGATGTAAGGAAACTGTTTTAGTATACATTACTTCCAAGTGCCACTATAACAGTACCATTCATTTCATCTCAAAACCTAGTCAACACAACTCCACGGCTAATAATTAACCACTGCATTTTGTTTGAGAACCAAATTGAAAAAGTGCGCTCAGACGTGTTAAAAAAAAATTAGTTTATTAGCTGAGTAACTGCCAGAAATACAGAGCATTTACATTTTAATTTAGCAACATGTTTGGACATGCAGATTAGCATCGAAGAAACCCGTTATCGAAATTCATATGCAGAGTTAATTAATTTCAATCCCCAAAAAGTATTTCAGAGGAATTTTTTTATGCATCGATCCAGCCGCAGCATGTTAAAATTATTTTTTCTCATCTGCTGGCCTTTCAAAGGTTGACAAGATATGATTAGTGCCCACATTTCTCAGTGTTATTGTATGTCCCAGTGGAGGTATGGAATGTCAAGCTGTCTTACTGCAGAAAGACTGTCTTTAACATGATTGCAGGGTGCACATCTTTAAGTGTGCACACTTGATTCAAAACAACTAAAATGTTTAAAAGAGTGGATGAAGAATTTTTCTTTGAATTATTGTGGCATTAAAATGGCCCTGCTGCTTTTCCCAGGTAGTAGAGTCACAGATGCTATTTACTGTCCCATCTGTGGTGGCAGATGTGTTGGATATATATTGTGAATGAAACTGATGATTCAGTTCATCGCACATTGCGAAAAAGGTGTATAAATCACTGATTTTCACTCAACTCCCCCCCCGCCCAAACACAAAAAGGTGTGCAGTAATGTCAGGCGATATATCGAAATGTCGGTTATATGGATATAATTTTTCATATCAATTTACCAATATTGGAAATTTGAATATATCGGTATATCGAAAAATTTGGTATAAAGAACATATATCGGTATATCCACAAAATATCGGTATATCATCAACAAATGCCACGTTACAGCATACAGAAAATATACAACCACCAACAACAACAACAACTTCGATTTATATAGCGCCCTCCACGCCGGACAGCGTCTCAGAGCGCTTGAACCAAAGGTTCAAATGCCCATTACGTTCCCTTAAACTAACAAACAACCATAGATAACATTTAACTGACCTTGTCGCCGGCATCACAAACCTCCTGGGTGTAGAACACGCAGATCTGAATGCGAGCGAATCCCCCTTTTTCCCTTCCCACCACCAAACACAATTAGACATGCGCAGACCAGTCATTCCCCCTCCTCCCCCTCCTCCCACTAAACACCATTTCCAAGCATGCACACAAGATTAAAAAAAACTGGTGATATCGATATATCGGTATATATCGATATGAGCTCACCGATATATCGATATCGGAAAATTTCCATATGGACGGACCCTAATGTGCAGGATTCCTTCAAATGTCTCCTCGTGCTCATGAGCCCATTCCCTTTCTAACTAACACAACACAAATGGAATTACAGTAAATGTATTGATTAAAATGGCAAGTTTTTAACCGTATAACAACAATCCCACTTGTGCTGTTATGCAAAAATATTTGCAAGTAGTTTCCTAAAACACTACAAATTTAAAACATTACAAATTCAGGTTCTGACAGAACCACGAATAAGCATAAGTAGAAACTATGAGGTAATGGCAGCGTTGAGCAATCATAAATATTTATTCTGACACATTAATTCAGCATCACTTAATCTACACATCTGCTCTTAATACAAAAGATATTTCAGCCAAACTGTTGCTTAAACCAAATCAAACTCAACCACTGGAGAATACACAAGAAACAAGTTCCTCGTGAGAAGACTATGCTGATCAGAACCTCACAAACCATGTTACATCTGTGTGTTTTCCTCTCTCTTAGCCGTAGTACTATTTCCCTAATCAGGGGTTGGTGCTATCTCTGTTAGCTTTTGCCTTGCTGAATCACACACAATTCCCCAATTCCCCAAGAAATTAAAAATGATTCTGGGTAAGGGATTTGATTATAATAATAATAATTTGGTACTCAATCCACGACTGTTTGTGGGATACTGCTGTGTGCAATTGGCTACCATGTTTCTCCCACAAAATATACAATCAATTCACTTTACGGTATATTCTGTGCAGTGCTTTCTTGCAGATGTGATAAGACACCATATCAAATGCAAGCCTTATTAATATTGTTGATCTACTATGAAGGATCCCTCCACAGCTCACTTCACTCTACCTCTCTGATCTCTTTGAACACCATTGCCTAAGTCACTGCCAGCTAACATTGACCTGTTTCATGTTTATAGCTCAGGAATTTCTTGAAAATTGTGTTGGAATAGTCACACTATAAAGAAATTTCACTTTGATCAATCTGGTAGAATTGATCACTGCTCCACTGTATTTCAGACAGACAAATGATTAATATCTTCTATGGTTCAACTTTCCTCTGCTTTGCTGGACTTTCCCAGTCAGTTATTGAAAGACTCTTCAATGTAAAAAATTGGGTTTGTAATAGAAAATGCCATTTAAGAAGAGAGCATGCTGACTGCCCAAAAAATGAATCAGTAACCAGACGAGAACTCATTTTGAGGTAAATTTAAGGACTAATGCTTTGTACGTAGGCTTACTAATATGTTATTGATTTTAAATATACTGAAGATTACGTTTAAATTTTTACCTGTTTGTATATGACACAGAAATGAAGGGCAGACGAGATTCAATTTTCACAGTGAGACTTTTCCCATGGGTTGTTTTGAGATTTGACCTTCTGTAAAAATCTTCTCAGCTTAAGTCTGGACCTTGTGGCATTAATGTGATAAAATATGGATGAATTCATAAATTGAATCCTGACTGACAGGAAACAAGAAATTGCCCTACTTCGACTTGTATAAAACAATTTAAATTATTAGTGGAAAATACATCCTTCACAGCACTGCCCTCATGTTGGCCTCTTTATTTCTATAAAGTTGCTGTTTTCCGAAATGTGGGGACTGTGACTAGCTTGTTTTTTTTTCTGCGTTGCGAAATGACGCACATCAGTCTAGAATACCTCTTAAATTCCAATTTCCTACAACAAAAGCATGTTAACGATTTGTCTTTGGCAAGGAAATTGATACAAATGAAATGTTAAAATGTAAAAAGGTTTGACAGGGAGTCTAAAAAAACTTTGCGAGCAGCATAATGTTTTTGCTTTGCATGCATTTGTTTGTAGCAGCATTTCAATAACATTTATCGCCAGAAGATTTCAATGAAGATGTGGTTCAATTTGGGAGCAAACTGCAAACTTTTTTTTTTGACGTATTTGGCACTGAATTTCATACAACCACAAATAGCAACAAGCGTTTGGAAAAATTACACTCGGATTTAATTCCGTCAATCAAACCGATCTGCACATCTTTAAACAAAACAATTCCATGCAGGAGCGTGTGTGCGGATTTAAGCAATTATTAAAATCAGTGGAGCGGATTATTTCTGGGGAGAAATCGCTTTGTGAATAAACAGTGTTAAACCTGGAAATTCGTTATTTTTATGCATATTCAAAATCACGATTGCAAAACAATGGGGCAAATTCACTCAGCATTGTTGAAAGCAAATACGAGTGGAAAGATTGGCATGGAAATTTTAATCAATATTCTAATGTTTCAAATTACAAAACTATTAAATATTCTCTGTTGTTTTAGTTTGGAGATCATTCATTTCTTACCTTTGCACATGTACACACATGAAAGAAGAATGGCTGAAAACACCCTTGTATAAGCACTTTGAAAATAAAATGATCTATTGCTGTTCATAGTAGCACAATAACCCAATTTGTGTCATACGGTAGATATCTATTGCGCTTCAATATTTTTTGATCGACTTTGCCTCAAAGTAAATAAAAGTCTCATTTTCAGTAGGGGAAGCAGTAAAGAATCAACAGAGATAATTAATTATGTGTCTTTCATGAAAACTAATGCACAAAAGATGCATAATAGACCAAAAGCATTACTGCAAATGCTGGAAATCACCTGTATGTCAATTATGTCAATTATTTTGGAGTCCTGTATTTCAATGATTAGAGCACTCACCTTACAAGCAAGAGACCTGGGTTCAATTCCAAGCAGGGTTTAAACCTTGGGCAAGTTTCCTTACTCCACACACCTAATAATAATCCCTCAAAAAAAAACAATAATAAATTGGTCATTTCAATCCACAACTGTTTGTGGGACACTGCTGTGCGGAATTGGCTGCCCCGTTTTGCTCACATATATGCAGTCAATTCACTTTACAGTATATTCTATGAAGTGCTTTGAGTGATTGAGTGACATGAAAAGTGCTCTATCAAATGCAAGGATTATTATTATTATTATGTGGTACTGCATTTATAGAATTTGCTTCTTCCTAAGGTCTGAATGAAGTTTGTATTGCAAAGTTACATTTTTGTTTCCTAAAAGTTTGGGTTTCAGATAAGATATGGAAGTGTAAGGGCTCAAACAGATCAGAAGCAACCATGTTTTATATTGGGAAATGAAATAAATGGTAATATTATGTTAGGTTCAGTCGAATCATTAAGGTTATTTTATAATATATTATATATACATAAGTAAATCAATGTGTATAATTATAACATTAGAAATTTAGGTTTAAAACTGAGAAGGCTGCAGAGTTGCAGAAACCAGCCCTGTTTGTAAAACAGAACTGAATGTAGCCAGGCTGGCACCAGTTATAGTAGATATGATAAGTGTGAAGGACCGAGAACAGAAAACGTGTTCAGTTAAAGACATCAATATAGCTATTCTTTCTTTTCTCAAGAGTGGGAAGTCGTGGGGTTAGTGAGGAGGCAGACAAAACAGGCCTGGGTAGATGGGGAGGTGTTTTACAAGAAGACACTTAGAGAAAACAGGAATGTTTGAGAACCACTCTGCTAGTCAAGGCTAATGAAAAACAGTGCAAGGATGATCAAGAACCAGGAGACACCAGGATGGCCAACGAGGAAATAATCACATGCGAAAGGGTTTTGTTTTAGTGTAAGCGAGGTTGGTGGAGAAGAACTGTATAAAGATAGGAGGGAAAGAGTGGCACAACGCAGCAGTTGGAGAATATCTCAAGGTGAGAGCCGAGATCTCCAGCCGGCCACTGCTGTCCAGCACTACTGGAATGGGTAGTATGGTTTCAGTTGTTGTGTTTTACAAGCAGGGAAGGGGCAGTTACAGAAGCAAGCGCCTGGTCTTATGCTCAGAGAATAAGCTAAACAGGGCACGAGAGGGATGCTGTATGTTGTACATCTTGAGGGAGACAGGTTGTTATCTGTGACTAAAGGTTTCAGTGTTAAGGGCTGCAAGGTATTCTGCAATAAGTATATAACTGTCTGTGTTGTTGTTAATAAAATTGTGTTGCACCATATTGGATGTCTGCTTATTTGATTCGAACCTCGGGAATCAGAAATCCCAACAATCCCAACTAACTTGTGCTATTTTGAATTTGACCAAATTACAGAACGTATAGATAGTGCAACACAACAAAATTGTTTGGAATTTCCAGCCGGAGGATGGATATGCTGATAGTTTGTTATTGGGACGTCCTCCCGACGTGAAAGGTGCTCTATAAATGCAATTGTGTTGTTGTTGTTGTTGTTGTTGAGCTGGCTGGCCGCCGAATGTGGTTAATTAAATACAGTAGATACCATTTCTTTGTGAAAAAAAAGCCTTTATGCGGAAAAAAACTGTTTGACACATGCTTGCTTTGTAAATGCTACAGACATCAACACCACTCTGTATTCAAACTTGTTATTGCATTGTGAATACATGATCATGTAATAATGCAGTGGTAATGACATGAGATAATTTCATATGTTCTCCTCTTAGTCTCTCTCTAACAGTAACAGCAAACAGATCTATATTATGGTTGCTTCAAATAGTGATATCTTTTCTGTGGCTTCTATGGCTTTATTGTGAGAAAAGATTGCTCAATTTAGCATTGAAGTAAAGTATATTTTTATTTACCTATAGTCACTGCACATGACATCAATTTTCTATGAACATCGTTGAATGATTTCAACTTCACTGACTCTTTATCAAATTGCAAGGGTTATGAAATTCCATCAATTGAATTGATATGAATTCGGAGTCCTGTAGCTTAGTGGTTAGAATACTTGCCTTGCAAGCGAGGAGACCTTGGTTCAATTCCTAACAGGTGACATGTTGGCAAGTTTCCTTAGTCCACACGCCTCTGTTTACTCAGCAGTAAGGATGAATCTGGTTGTTTGTTGATTGGTGGATTGCTTTTCCGGGGGTAATAATTAATTCAAAATAAATTGGTCACTCAATCCACGACTGTTTGGACACTGTTGTGCCAATTGCCTGCCGCGTTACGGCTACAAAATATAGTCAGTTCACTTTACAATATATTCTGTGAAGAGCTTTGAGACGACTTGAAGAAGTGATATCAAATGGAAAGATTATTTATTATAATTATTATTATCAAGCCACGTTTATATGTCAATTACAAATCGTGATGACACTCCCAGCAAATTAGATAATCAACATTTCCTTTTTAACAATATCTTAGGGTATATTAAGCTTTCCTCACACACTATTTACAAGCTTTCCATTTTCTTGCACACTCAAAGGTGGGTGGCACTAACTAAACAGAAATATTTTCTGTGCTTTGAATAATTAGTAGCTCAAAATATCACAAAGGTTTAATTTTTGTGTGACTGCAATCCCAATCAGTACTAGATTTGCATGACTAGTAATATTGGGCTTTGCATTGCTCCTTAATGTCAAAATATGCATCATTTGTGCATTAGCTTTCATGAAAGACACAGATTAATTATCTTTCTTCATTCTTTACCACTTCCCGTGCTGAAAATGGGCTTTGATTTTGTTAGCAAATACTGGCCCCTTCAAGTCTTAAAATAAAAGATAGCATTTGGAGATTTATAATCTTGCCGTTGATAATCTATTTTCCAATCTATTTTCAAGAATGATTGGAGTCGCGGTGAAATTATTAAAAATTCAGAAGAGTTGCAAAGAAATGCCACTGCAAAAGGACAGAACGGTTAATTGGTCATTACACAGTAAAACAGTATAATTACAGATCAGAAACACTGAAATAAATAAATGCCAATTCACGTGGGAGTCTGGGCAAATTAATCTCTGGTAACAGATACAATATTTAACAGTCAATATCCTAATCCGTCAAAATAATTAATATTAAGGATTTTGTTACCTCTTTGTTTTCAAGAGTCAACACTGAAACTCAACAAGTCCTGCAGAATAGTAAGTGCAATGTTTTTCCCGTAAGGAAAATGTGGCTTTTCTTCCACACTTTATATACAGAGAGTGTGCGCAAACAAGAGAGGGCAATGGTGATGTTTTTGAGTTATCCTGGCTCAACGTAATTGTGATTTCAACAATGACAAACACCTCTCAAACTTTTAACACATCTGTTCCCATCCCCCCCAACACCCCCACCCGCAACATCATCACAGAGACCCAACAGTTTTGTCTCTGTTACAAATGGGCATAAAGCCTTTTTAATTAATTTTTTGAAAGGGACACTAATGAAACTGCATGAACACTTGTCATTGTTAATGGCTTTTTGTGACAAACGCCAGCTTTAACAAAAGCATATTGGCCAGATGCAACCAACAACAAGTAAATCATGCTGTGAAAACAACTAACCATCCAATATATACAATATGCAAAATCACAAATTATGGAGTGGGGAATTCAAGCTGGAAAGGAATCAGTATAAAAAATTACATAGAATTACAATGATACTCCGCAGCAACACCACCTGGTCCAAATAATCCTTTTTAAGTTTACATTCCACATGCCTCTGCTGTTGTATTCCCTTCTCCCATATGGCTCTTTAGAGCACTCGTCTTACAAGCGTGAGACCTGTGTTCGAATCCAGGCAGATCAGCGCGAAACCTTGGGCAAGTTTCCTTACTCCATAGGCCTAATAATAATCCCTCAAAAAAAAACATAATATTAAAAAAAAGGGTCATTTTCAATCCAAGACTGTTTGTGGGACACTGCTGTGTGCAACTGGCTGCCGCGTTTCGCTCACAAATATACAGTCAATTCACTTTACGATATATTCTGTGAAGCGCTTTGAGATGTTGATAAAATGTGAAAAGCGCTAGATCAAATGCAAGGATTATTATTGTTACTATTACTATTATCGACGGGTCTTGAAGGAGGGAAAGGAGGGAGCAAAGTGAAGGGATTGTGGGATGGAGTTCCAAAGGGTGGAGGCAGACAAGCTGAAAGCTTCGGTCACCGATGGTAGGGTGAGTCAGGCGGGAGACATGCAGGCCGCAACCTGCTGATCAGAGGGAGTGGACGGGTTGATAGGGGGTCAGCAGGTCAGAGAGATCAGAGGTAGGAGCAAGGCTGTGGAGGGTCTTGAAATTGAGGATGTGGATCCTGAATTCGATCCTCTGAGGGATTTTGAGCCTATGTAGCCAGGCAAAGGTGGCGGTGATGGGGTCACGGAGCCTGGTGCCGGAGAGAACACGAGCTGCAGAGGTTTGGATGAACTGCAGCTTGTGTTGGGAAGAGCTGAGGAGGCCGACAAGGAGGGAGTTGCCGTATTCGAGCCTTGAGGTGACAAACACATGTGTAAGGGTTTCAGCAGCCTGAGGAGTGAGGCAGTGGTGGAGACGGGCAATGTTGCGGTGGTGGTGGATGTCTGTGGATGGGCAAGAAAGGACATTTCAGGGACAAACAAGAGACCTGGGTTCCTACCTGGCTTGGTGAGATATATAGTGCCATATCTTGTCTTCAAAACATTTCAAAACGCTTCACAGAATGTGCTGTGAAGTGAATTCACTCTATTTTTTGTGGGCGAAACATGACAGGCATTCACGATGTGAATTGTTATTCTCTTGCCCTTTATTAACGCATCAAGTTTCCTCTTAAATACATTGATATTTTTTGCTCCCAACCTCAGCTTTGGCCAATGAATTCTACATTCTCCCTGCTCTCTGAGTAAATAAAATGATGAAGAGCAGGTTTTCAGCGGAAGCCCTGCGAGTAGTACACACGTACACATACACGACACAATCACATGCAACAACACACACGCACACACACAACACGCAGTATATGTTCATTGGGAAGGCCGCCTTTTCACCCATACAAACACAGGGGAAATGTGTTAACATGAAATGAGAGCTTGGGAGAGCCAGCACATGGTTTCTGAAGGAATTGCACATTTGGAGGGAAAGTGCCACAGCAAAGATTTGTATGGATTGTGAGGTGCAGGTAATATGTACAGACATACGTGCATATTTAACAAACTTGAAGTTGTGATGTGATATGCCAAACAACAACGGCACTGACAGAGAAATAGTACCAGCAATGGGACAGGAAAAGCAATCAATGTGAAAATTCTAATTACAATGAACATGCATGAGAGGAGAGTTAATGCGCTATGTAAGGATTATCCATGAACTAAATCGTTAAATCATTGCTCCTGTGTTCACAGGCAAAACCAATGCACAACAGGAAAGCACAGAGGGCAATAGTTATTGGACGCTCAGACTTAAAGTAACTCAAGCAGTTTGAGGTGGGACCAGCAGATTTATTTGGGAGGGAGAACTTTCATGGCTTGGGGACGGCCAGCCCTCAACGAGAGGAAATCATTAGTCATAGGTGTCACTCGGATCTTATGTGATTTGCTTGATACGGTTTGAGATCGTGTCCATTCACAGTGATGGGGCACGAATGCAACAGCGTGAACGTAATGACAAAGACGAATTATTTGGGAGTTAGAATGGTAGTGCCTGAATGCGTGTATTTTCATATGTATTCATAGCGTCCCATCTGATTTCATGACAGATCTAAGAGAGCCCAGTGAAGTGCCTCCCTTACAGCGAGAGCACCACACATGAACCTTAATTATCCCTACTACAGTGGTTGGTGCTTGTCAGTGGAGACTTTGTACGCTCAAGTAGAGCTTCTTGAGTGCTGGTAGCTGCCACCTCTGAGAGCTTTATGGGTATAGCCCCAGAGACCCTTGTCACTAATCTAGGATTGGTTGCCATTAGGGTCAGTTACAGATAATTTGTTTCTGGCAAGTTTCCCGTTGCTTGTCCAGCCAGGACTATACTATACATCAGGGCTTTGGCTTGCATGATTAACGGGAGCCAAGTGGGAAGAATCCATGGCTCTTGCAAATACAAGGAATGCGTCATCTGTGTTGGGTTTCAATGCAGGAAATCCACTATGGAGCCCAACTACTATGAGAGCAGAAGAGTGCTGAGAAGAATGTGTGCACACTGATGAGGAGAAGTTCACCAGATACGAGGGGCAAATATTTGAATGAACTACATGAAACATACACACCACTAGTCCCGCATAAAGGCATTAAGTTCTGCATCAGAATCTATAAATCTTTTACAAGCACTGCTAACTTGGCAGAGCTCCAGCATGTGACCTCTTGCTGCAGATCATGAGTAAAGCTATGAGTTCACTGTCATCTTGTTTATTACTACTGTGGGTAAGTATGCATTAAAACAGTGTATTTAGGGTAGATGCTGCCAGTGTCATGAGTCTGTTCACCAGTGATATGCAGTAAATTGGCTTTTTTGGTGGGTAAAAATTGTAACATTTCTGAATACCCTCCTTCCTTCGTTCATTGCAATATGTCTGCCAAAGCCTCTACACTCGTGTTCTCTCGGCAGAAGGTTCCATTGCATTATTTATGTCTCCGCTGCTGTCTTACTTCTTTGTTAATCTCACTAACACTGGATCTGACCAGAAGTCAAATACTTTCCTTGAGCCTTCAAATAGCTGCTTGAATTCTAACTAAATGGCTTCAAATAGCCCTCAGCAAACACAATTAGCCATTTATTTTCTCTCCCTCTTGTTAAAGGGTTTGACTCTTAATGTCTGAGGCGTTAGAATAATAAACAAAGGGCTAAACATCAATGATTTGTCCATTAGTGCAAACTCCCCAAAGTCTGCTCCAGGTTAAAACCATCGGCATTGTCAACATCGATAGTCAACGGAATGTCAACTGTTCCTGTTTTCCCAGTAGTGAGTGGAACCCAGCTGTTAGTCAATTGGTGGATCACATTTCCGGGGATAATAATCCTTAAAAAAAATAGTAATTTGTTTACTTAATCCACACCTGTTTGTGGGACATTTCTGAGCACAAATTTGTGCACTGGCGCATAACGCCCACAGATAGACCGTGAATTAATTTTTACAGTATATTCTGCGAAGCACTTTGAGACGTCTAGAAGAGGTGAAAGGTGCTATTTCAAATGCAAGGTTTATTATACTATTGTATGAATCAAAGGAATTTGGGACATTGGTGTGCACAAAATTGCTGGCACGATTTGCCCATAAAATACTACTGTTCCTGTGTTCTTATAGCCATGTTACTTTACAGTATATTCTGTGAAACGCTTTGAGATATCTCAACGACATGATAAGACGCTGTATCAAATGCAAGCTTTATTATAGCGAAGCTAAGTTGAATGCCGGCTAGTTTTCAGTTGTGGAGAATTTCATGCGCGTACCCCTTGGTTGTAATTATTTATTTCTGTAAATTGCCTTCTTCAGGATGTATCCCAACAGCTTCCCCAATGCTTTAGGGCAACAAAAACAACAACAAAATTACTTAAATTGCGTCAGGAGGATGTCCCAAGACGTTGGACAGTCACTGCTTCAGACCCGAGCTGAGGACAGGGGGTGCAGGGAAGTGGGGGATTAGGAGTTGCCGATGAGTCCATCGAAGAGGAGAGTCTTGAGGCAAGACTTCAAAAGGAGTCCAGGGAGGGGGTGATGTGGAGGGACTGCAGGATGGAGTTCCAGAGGTTGGGGGCAGAGTGGCTAAAGGCTCGCCCATCAAGTGGGGCGGGTAGATCAGGGGACATGGAGCAGGCCAGATCCTGCTGAGCGGACGGGGTGGGCAGGTTGGAAAGGGGGCAGAAGGTCACGGATGTAGGGTGGGGCAAGGTTGTGGAGGGCTTTAAATGTGAGGACCAGGATCTTGAATTGGATCCTCTGAATGATGTGGAGTCGGGCGAGGATGGGGGAGATGGGGTCACGGAGTTTGGCACGGTAGAGGACACGGGCCGCAGAGTTCTGGATTGTCTGCAGCCTGTGGAGGGAGGAATTGGAAATTGGACACATCGATAGATTGATTGGAAGTCGTCACAATACACAGCATTTACATGACTTGACAATAATCGGTAACAATGAATCTCAGTACAAATGACCAACAGTCAGAGTCTGGCACTACAATTCCAAGCGTTTGAGATTTAATGATTCCCACCTGGCGTGTACAAATGTTGAATCATTTTAAATTAAAGAATGCTGGCATGATCAGTGGGAAGTGCATGCTATAGCAATAATAATAATAATATTAATAATCCTTCCATTTGAGATGTCTTCTAGACATCTCAAAGCGCTTCACAGAATCTACTGTAAAGTGAATTGACTGTATATTTGTGGGCAAAACATGCAATTGCACACGGCAGTGTCCCACAAACAGTCGTGGATTGAGTGATCACATTTTTTTGCGAGTGGGATTATTATTAGGCATGTGGGGTAAGGAAACTTGCCCAAGGTTTTACCCTGCCTGGGATTGAACCTAAGTCTCTCACTTGCAAGACGAGTGCTCTAATCACTGAGCTACAGGACTCCACAAATAATAATAATCATCATCATTGCATTTGTGGAGTCCTGCAGCTCAGTGGTTAAGAGTATTCGCTTTGCAAACGAGAGACCTGGGTTCAATTCCAGGCAGGACGAAACCTTGGGTAAATTTCCTTACTCCACACGCCTAATACTGTAATAATCCCCTGATAAACAAAACAAAGATAAATTAGTCATTTCAATTCACGACTGTTTGTAGGACACAGAATATCACAGAATATACTGTAAAGCGAATTGACAATACTTTCTGGGAGAAGCGCGGCAGCCAATTGCGTACAGTAGTGCCCCTTAAACAGTCGTGGATTGGATGACCAATTTTTTTTTGAAGGGATCATTATCCCCCCTGAAAAGCAATCCGCCAATCGACTAACAATTGATATATTTGAAATCATAGATGTACACTGAAATGCGAGAATACTTCACAAGATATTCTAGGGAAATATTAACTCCTATTAAAATTTATAGGACAAAATTTGTGGAATACCTTTTTTTAAACACAGTGATAATTCCCGTATTATTTTGAAAGACGACAAGGTTAATTCAAATATTTGCTTCCTCTAGTGATCTATAAGGACCTTTAAATTCCTGAAGGACAGTTTGCCATTTGCAGCTTGATGTCATCCTTTAGAAGCTTTGATGACATGATGTGAGGTTGTCTTCGGGGGCACAGCAATAATGAAGAATAACATTATGTAATGCTGCTGCTTCCCAGCATTCAAAATGGGGGTGACACAGGCAGTGAAGCTTGAATGTACTGTGCCTTGTAATGTAGGAAATAATAACAATAATAGAAGTAATAATTCTTGGAATCTGTTGGAGCACCTTTCGCTTCTTTGCGATGTCTAGAAACGCTTCACAGAACATACTGTAAAGTGAATTGGCTGTATATTTTGTGGGTGATCGTGCTTTTGTGCTTACGATTTTCTACATAATAAGTTCCAGGACAAAGTGCTATGTTGGACAGTTACGAGGTTTGAGAGCTGGGAGACTAGCAACAGGCAGGGTACAGAGAGTGCAGAAGAAGAAGAGGATTAATAATAACCTGACTCGAATAGAAATGTAAACTTTGTTTGGGATAAATTAAATATGTTTTACCTTTTTCACTGTAATATGGAGGAAAGTGGTTTGAGATTGCTAGAGCCCAAGGTGTCGATAAAAGGATGGCTGTAACTCAATTTTATATGCTCATCTGACACAATATATCACACAAAATGAGTTCTGCATAATAACAAAAGAATGAGGATTTCTCATTGTGACAGCACCTCATTGTAAACAAGTTGGTTTGACTAAATCAAATCCTGCTGTAATGCTACAATAAATAAATATATAAATATATAAATAAATGATGAAGGGCACTTAGTTACTTTCGATAACAAAGGATCTACATTGTGGTATCTCACCGCTCCCCTTTTAATCTATTGGAACAAGCAACCAACAGAGCCATAACATGGGTGCATAACTCAGTAGATAAATTGCAATCAAATCGAATAGAATAGGTGTTTGGGGTATGCAAGCAATAGGAGCAGGAAAAGCAATTCCCTTCGCAGGTCAGTATTTTTAATAGCAATCAATTTTTTTTATTATCTCCTGACATGCAGTGTGGCCCTCGGCAAGTACACAAGCAGAAGATTACATTTTGTCGACGAGATAATTAACTTTCTCTAATATTTTGATTTGATAAGGCCATTAGATGCAGGACTAAATCTCTCCATCCAGAGTGTGTGACCTCAACACCACAACTTCAACAAAGTATTGATGTTTCTTCATGGTACGAATATCTGAAAATAATAATAATAATCCTTGCATTTGATATAGCGCTTTTCACGTCTTCTAGACGTCTCAAAGCGCTTCACAGAATATACTGTAAGGTGAATTGACAGTATATTTGTGGGCGACACACAGCAGCCAATTGTGTCACATTCAGCCTTCTAAACCTTTCAAGACCTATTAAAAACATAAGAACCTAAGAAATGCTACACATAAAAAAGGTCAAGGTACATCTAGTTCGCCTTCCACCTTCCTGGCGGCCGCATGCACATCTATCCTGAACTACCCAAGTGCTGTATCCCATAATGTTTCCTAAAAGAAAACCAGCTAATCTGTGTTTGAAGAAATCAATACTTACTGCTTCAATCTTCTCGCCTATTAATCGTTATTTTTCTTTTTTTTCTTAACCTAAACCTTTCTCACTTTTTAACTTTTCAACATTTTAATGTACTGTAACCTATGAAATCAATGGTTTATCCAATTAAAATGCTATAATTTACTAAAAGATATACATTAATTTAAGCTTCTGAGATCAAATATCTGAAACTTAAATTTACTGTATACCCCAATATTGCATTGCCACGCATTTAGTCTCTATCATCAATATTCAGTTAACTAATACTGTTGAATCTTTTTGAACCTTCCTTTGCTCAGTATTGAGGACCTTCCATGATTTGTTCACTTGTTGTTTTCAATGTTATACCTTGCCTTTGAACATACCACCCACCCAACTTTGTGCTGCACCACCTACAAACTTAAAGGCTCTCTTAAGGGCTCTCCCCACATTACATTCATTTTCAAAAGCCAAGAACGCTTATTGTAAATGCGAGTCTGAATCATTCAGTCAGTCATCTGTTCATGGCCATATAATGAGAAGTACAGCATCTGATCAATCCATTTAATATCCAATTTACACTATCCTCCTTTACATTTTTTGTGAGGCAGCATATCAAACCCTTTCTGAAAGTCACACAGTACCCACAAAGAATTCTAATTCATTTCTCATATGATTTTCATAAATGCGCGATGGGCTTCCAGTTATTCCTTCATTCTATTTAGATGTGCTTGAGTTGTTTTGTTTTTCTGAAATAAACTTTATTTTTCTGGTTTGTTAACAAGCCCATGTCCAGTCAACAAGCCTATTAGCAACTTGTAGCCTCATGCTTCCTCAAAATTGGAAAAATAACCATTTTACCAGTCTTCCTTATTTAATCCTTATTTTGAGTATAGCAGCTTTCACTTTGGGAGGACATCTCGAAGCACTTCACAGGCTTTACTTTAAAGTGGGTAACCCTATGTTTATTGGGTGCATTTGCAGGTGATTTGCACAGAGCAACATCCACAAACAGCCATGAAGTGATCGACCAGTATTAATTGTGGAGATTGTTGTGGACACAGAGAGAAACTGCTGTCTCCAAGGCATACATGCATTCAATAAATAAAAAACAAATTCCTTTCACGGCATCTTTGCCTCTGGCCTACTTTACCTTAACTAGAACAAGGCTGAGATGAAGGGCTTGCGAGGAGATAGGCAATTGTCACCTGACTGATGCAAGCACTTTTGAACTGTGATATCTAAGAAAGCCATTTCCAGCTGAATTCTTAATTGAATTAACAATCTGTGGCTAAAATATTTGCAAGTGGCCGGAGAGAAATATGCTGGGTGTTTTTCCCTTTGGCAGAAGGTAGGAGGTTTACCGCCCAAAACAAGTATAACATCTGTTTTTAAAATAACTTCTTCACTTTTCTCACTGGCATCCATGAATAGAAATAGTAAATTGTTGTGGCCTCGAGACATATATGGACCATGTTCTATTTTTATGGTTAACGTAATGGAGATTATCTGGTTCAGCAACTCACACGGCTTCCGCTGATCTTGCTCGGAATCTGTGGTAGACTGGCCAAAAAAACAACAAACTCGCAGGCAAGGGACTGTGAATCCTAGCCCATCCATTTATGTCTTCCACTTTGTCCAGGTCACCATGGCAGTTCATCAACACCATAAAGAGTCAGAATGTGTGACTCGGTATGTGATGGAAAGCAGAGAAAATCTCTGCTTCAAGGTGTAAAGGGATAAAGCCACTGACATTCTTGGTTACACCATTGGAAAATGGTATTTGGTTTTCCATAGCCAAGTACAGTAATTGCCTGTTGAGACTAATTATCTATTTAAACTGATTATCTCTGCCATAGGAAATAGTGCTAAGCTTAGGTTATCTAGAAGGAAAGCAACAACAACAACAAAATTATACTTGTAAAGCACTTTTCATATCCGGAGGACATCTCAAGCTGCTGGACAGTGATTGTTTCAGACCCGAGCTGGGGTCGGGGACAGGGAGGGTGGGGGAAAAGGGGGGGATTTGAGGTGTCTGATGGGACTGTCGAAGAGGAGGGTCTTGAGGTGGGACTTGAAGGAGACTATGGAAGGGCCGAGGTGAAGGGACTGCGGAGTGGAGTTCCAGAGGTTGGGGGCAGAATGGCTGAAAGCTCGCCCACCAATGGTGGTGGGGTAGGGGGGTCAGGGTACGTAGAGCAGTCCAGAGCCTGCTGAGTGGAGGGGGCAGACAGGTTGGTAGTGTTACCAAAGCAGATTGCCATTTTGATTTTTGAATAATCTTTTAGTGTTGTCAAGGAAATTGAATTGAATTTCTGGTTGTAATAAAGAATCCAAAATGATTAAAGTAAGCAGTATCTCTAGTTAATACAACAGGTGTTACAAAAGGCTAGAAATTTGTTCTTCAATGAAACACTGTGCTTGGTCTATCTGTGAAGTGCAGTTCTTGTTAGTTGTCCATTAATAGTCTCGTAGGTCTTTGAGGTAAAATGTGATAATGCTTTATTAGCATATTATACAATGTATTATTCTAATCTGGGTTTCTAAATGCCACAAATCCCTCCCAGGTGCTGTATGTGAATTACTTGGGGAAATTATGTAATTATTTTGAAAATGTCTTATTTGTAGTCATAGGTGGACCACTTCACCGACTGCAAACCATACCATGTCAATCACAAAGGAAAGTCGTTAATGTTACAATCATCTTTGTGTCAGTCCAGCAAGCTTCCTTTTTGTTGTACAATGAGTCCCACACTCCAGTTGTGTTTATTCCTGTCACTTTCACTGCTGGAATGCACCACACCATTCAGTTAATTCTGACAGTGGTGTCTTCGTCCAAATTGACAAACAGTTAACACACACACAAACATAAAATCTTTATAAAATCTACACTAATCTTTAATCCTTATTGTACGTCCATGATGTTTCGCCCACAAATATACAGTCAATTCACTTTACGGTATATTCTGTGAAGCGCTTTGAGACATCGATAAGATGTGAAAAGCGCTATATCCATTGCGAGGATTATTATTATTATGATTCACTGTAATAGAATTGCTAACCATTGTATCTGACTGTGAGTGTATTTTATTGAGGGTTGAGAGATTCCTCAAAACAACTTTTCTCAATTATGAAGATTCCATAGTTTTTGTTTGAATTATGCCTTTGATGGGATAACCAAATCCTAGATTCACAGATGAGTAGCCCAAAGATAGACATTTCATGATTAACAATGTATTTGTTTACATTTCTTTTGGTATCTTTCTCTGTTATGGGTGCTAGAATGCAATTGGAGTTATTTAAAAATTGATACTCAGGCCCTTCTTCAATCAGGTGCAAGCTTTGCTGTTCAAAGACCCTGGGTTGTTAGCTGTTAAGAGTGCAACTATTGCAGTGTGTACAACAATATTTGTCATGTTCTCTCCCGAACCCACCTTCAGTGGCCCTATTCCAGTGCTTGCTTTTCATTTACTTTTAATGCAACTAAAAAAAACTTTGTGTTATTATCCTTCACATCTCTTGTCGTGTTCAATCCCAAAGTTTTCTTTGCCATTCTGATACTTGTTTTGCAGTCCCGACAGGCCTTCTGGTATCAAAACTGAATTTGTGAACCAAGGATAGTTTCCTCATGCTGTCGCTTCTCACAAAACAAGTAACACTCAAGTAGGAATTGAATTCCAGATACTCAATCAGTGTGTCTCAATTGATCGATAAAAATAATATGATTGATATCATTTGCACCCCTCTACTTATAGCAAATCCTACCCCCCACTGGAACAAAAGAGAATCTAATAGTTAATACTAATAGGTCACAAAAAAATGGATAAAATCAAAAGTACATATAGACAATAGAATATCCATCGCACAATGCAAAGGAATGCTGAGTTTTGGCTCATGAAGTTAATCTAATAATCATTACAGCTTTTTGAAAGTGTCAGAAATATCCATGTATTTATTCAGCTTTCTTCTGTTACATAATAACTCACATTTCTAATTTAGTTACATTAATTCTTGCCATTCGCATTTAAAAGAAAATAATACATTTGCACCTTGCCTGAAATCCATTAGAATAGTGTAACACTGAACTATGGTTGCTTTCTCCAGGAAGTTAGCAATCAAAAAGCATAGATATATCTCATTACCAAACTGTGCGTCAGTCAATTCAGATTAGAATCTAATTAGTTGTTTCTCAGAATTGCAGTTCAAGGGTACAGCTGGAAAAGAATGATAAAATGTGATGTGATTTGATGTAAACTAAAGCAACATAATCCTGTATACAGAGGAGAAATATGGAAACAGTGAAGGCATGACTAATCATTGAAATCTAATAAATTACATGCTTTTGGGTCCACTAACAAAGCATTAATGCAAATACAGTCAGCTACTTTGTGACTGACATCTTTGACCAACAAGCGCAGATGAACATAAAATTTGCAGGTTATTTGCGATGTCCAATATAAACCATGTTGCTGAAGCATTTGGGTGGATTGTGATACAATGTGTAAGGTATACCTTTGAGCTATGAATTGCTTTAAAAATACAATTGTTATTCTCACTCGAAAAATAATCATCCCCAATATGCCTTCATAAGCCAAATGAATATAACCGCTAAACAACTGGCTTACTATCTCGAGAGCTTGGTCAAAAATCATGGGCTTCGAAGCCTGTCCTTCCATTCCAAAATCCCTTCACTCAATGGGGATGCAACACTCTCAGGAGATGTTGGTAACCTCTCTCATAAAGGTATGGCTGCAGAGTAAACGGACATCCTATTGGCATCCGTATTCTCATCAACAACAGTGCTTCATGCAAACACACACATCGTAATCTTGCAGCTGTAATCACAATTCCAGAGCAGTGGCCAGCATTTTAGTGATGAACTATTGTATCCTTGGCATGGAGTGCTGTAAGTGCTTTTCAATGTACAATTATTCCTCGCTTAACATTGTAGTTGTGTTCTTGAAAACTGTGACTTTGAGCGAAACAACATTAAGCGAACACATTTTTTCCATAAGAATTAATGTATAAACTGGAGTTGGGTTCTTTTGGACATTTTTTGTCAAAAGTTTCTAAAAAAATTATCAGTTAAAATTAGGGAACGGCGATATGGGATTTTTCCGGATATGGATATATCGGTTTGCTCATACCTGCTTAAACAGATCTATCGAGTTTTTATACTGCGCAATGCGCATGCATTCGAAGTGCGCGTGCATTGATGGCGCGCGTGCATTTATGGTGCGTGCTCAGTCGCGGTGCGCGCGCATTGACGGTGCGTCCGCACTGACGATGCGCGCGCAGTCGCGGTGCACGCACATTTCGAAATGCGTGCTCTAGGTCCAGAAAGTTTGTAATGTTGGTGTCAAGGTCTGTTGAATTATACGATGTTGTTTGCTCTCTACCTCCCCCTCTCCTTCTCTCCCTCCTCCCCTCTCTCCTTCTCTCCCTCCTTTCCCCTCTCCTTCTCTCCCTCTCCCTCCCCCTCCACTCCTCCCTCTCTCCTCTCCCTCCTCCCTGTCTCCTCTCCCCCTCTCCCTCCCTCCCTCCCCTCTCTCCTTCTCTCCCTCCTTTCCCCTCGCTCCTTCTCTCCCTCCTTTCCCCCTCTCCTTCTCTCCCTCCCTCTCCTCTCTTCCTCTCTCCTTCTCTCCCAACTTTCCCCCTCTCCCTCCCTGCCCTCTCTCCTTCTCTCCCTCCTTTCCCCTCGCTCCTTCTCTCCCTCCTTTCCCCCTCTCCTTCTCTCCCTCCCTCTGCTCTCTTCCTCTCTCCTCCCAACTTTCCCCCTCTCCTTCTCTCCCTCCCTCCCCTCTCTCCCTCTCTCCCTCCCCTCTTTCCTTGTCTCCCTCCTTTCCCCTCGCTCCTTCTCTCCCTCCTTTCACCCTCTCCTTCTCTCCCTCCCTCTTCTCTCTTCCTCTCTCCTTCTCTCCCAACTTTCCCCCTCTCCTTCTCTCCCTCCCTCCCTCTCCTCTCTTCCTCTCTCCTTCTCTCCCAACTTTCCCCCTCTCCTTCCTTTCCCCCTCTCCTCTCCCTCCATCTCTAAACACAAAATAGAACACACACACACCAAAAACAAAATCTAGAGATTTATTCTCCTCCATTTCTTGCTTGAAAGTAGCATGTAATGTCCACGTGTAAATGAGATCTATTACAATAGAAAAGAGAGAGACAGACAGTCTGACTGTTAGAGTTAGAAGCCAGATTATCACTGCTGTGTGTGTCTGACTAGACACACACATAGAAGCAGTGATAATACACACACATAGAAGCAGTGATAATCTGGCTTCTAACTCTCTCACACACAAAAATAACACTTACAGCCACAAAATGCCACTTATTTTTATGTAGTCTGAAGTCTGAATTAATGTCCTTCGCCATTGGCAAGCTCTCCTTTGCTATGCAAAAAGTGACAGCGTTCGTGATACTTTGCCACTTTTTGTCCCCTCTCTGGTACAATGTTCTCCTCTTAAATAAAGCAGGAATTGTTTGAGCTGCACTGGCCCCACTACCTGTCGCTTTCTCCGAAGCGCTGGTTCGACTTCCTGCTGTTGTCGACAATGATTTCGCTCTGAGGGCAGCGTGCTGGGCGGGGTGGTGCTGCTTAATGTGTTGTCGCAGGTTGCTCGTGCTCGAATCAGATGTCTTAACCAAGACCTTGCAAACTGTACATCTATACACACCATTACTGACTGCATTGTTTTCAAAGTGTCCCATACGGGGCTTCTTTTCCCCATGATGAGAAAGGTAAATTTTCAAACTACAATTTTCAGCGATGCGACTTTGTTAAGACGCCACGACTCACGTCGAGTACACACAGTAAAGTGTGCGCGCGCATCGGATGTGCGCGCCCGTTAATTGTGCGCGCGCACCGAATGTACGCGCATTCCATGCTCTAGGTCTAGGAGGTTGCAATGCCGGCGACAAGGTAAGCTGGAAAAGATCGCATTACACTGATAATACCAACAATATTGATATATTGCCAGGAACGATATTAAAAATATAACGATGTATATTTTTAAAATTGAATCTCTCGATATAACGTTTTTTTTAGAATCACCATATCGGCACACCGATCTGAAAATCATATCGGGTTTAATCGAAAAACCGATACATCGCCGTTCCCTAGTTAAAATACATGTACACTCATAAATGTAAAATATAAATTTGAAAAAAACATTTAAATAACATAACACTCACGGGTTAGACATTAAAACATCTAATTTCATTTTGAGAGTAATAGTTTTCCTGTTTTTTTCACTACCAGACTCACCACTGTAACATCCTGGGTGTTTTTGACTCATGTTTATAGAGGATTGCACGAATAAATCACGATAAAAAACATATTACCGATCTCACACTGCACACAAACTTAAAATGGTAACGTTAGGACTGCGGATGGATACTGCGTAAGAATATCGGACGGTAGCCTATGCTACCCAAAGTACAGTAATTCATTTCCACCCGCTGGCGAATGGCGTAATAGCAAATTTTGCGACATTAAATGGATATATGTTCCCTATGTATTAGCAACGTAATAACGAAACAATGTTGAAGCAATGTTAAGCAGGGTCTACCTGTATTGGATTATCAGATAGAAAAGCACTGCAGAGTGAGAAGCATTCTGACCCAATTATGCTGACATTTCCAGTCTTATATAAAACTCCAGTGTGTCCATTAATATATTCTTGAATACATCCTGTTCCAATTCCGACGCGCAGTCTCCTGACTCTTTATACAAGTTAGGCACGAGGTTAAAATTAAACCTGTATTAATTTTACGCCTGAATTTTGGACATATGTCTCAATCTGCTATTTATCTGTTTTCTAGCCCATCCTAATCGGGGTGTCACTGCTGAGGAGAGCAGTTTTGCTAATATTGCTAATCTTTGTTAAAATTAGCTTACATTTGATTTCTGCAGTTCCACTCTGCTGTTTATGGGTAGCATTAATTTCTGGGCTATTCTAGGCTATTTCTAGGCTAGGCTATAGAGTGGATACTCAAGATCAATAACCCATGTTTTCTCAGACGGAAGTTAGTCCCTTTGCTGATTGCCTTGTCGGTCTCTTGGTTCTCTGTTGCATCTCTTATTGCCCATAGTTTGGATTGACTGTAGGATGTTGTAATAATAATCCTTGCATTTGATGCAATGCCTTTTCACGCCATCCAAACATTTCAAAGCCTTTCACAGGATTATGTTGTAATGTGCAGTGACTGTCCTTTCAGGCAAATGTAACGACCAATTTCCACACCTCAGTGTTCAACAAACAGCTGTGAAGACTCTTCACTTTTCGAATAGTGGACCTTTACCGTTCCCCTGAACTGTCGCTTTGGTTTAACAGCTAAAGGACGGCACCACCAACAATGAAGGCACCTCAGCCTAGACCATGTGTTCCATTCAGAATCCTGTTGTGCAACACGAACCCACAACCTTCTCAGCACTGCTCTGAGATGTAGACCACCCAGCTCCACACTGTGGCTATTTCTGGGATCAATAAAGGGATCGGGTGAAAGGTGGGTGAGGGAGAGAGGTTGCTTTTTAAGCTGCTTTTTCAGTTCCACACACAGGAGAGTAATCGGCTACCTCTCAATGCGAAGGTTCACACATGAATAATGGCCACCAGGGCATAGTGCCAAAGTACTGCTGACACCCATTGAACCATGCAACAGCCCAAGGGAAAAAAGGAGTTGTGTCTTCATGAGATGATGGGAAAGCAAAGAGAAAATATCGGCAAGAGCTAAAAAAAAAAGGCCTGAAAACAAAATTCAGGAACTAATGTTTTATTTAAACCATCTGCAATAAAGCTTGAGTTTCTGAATCATTTCATTTGCATAAAAAATACAGCTCAAAGATGTAATGTTGCCCAAAAATGCGCACAGGCAATTCTTATAGAGGCTAATTAATAGGCACTAATTTTAGTAATAATTATCTAGAAAAACATTCCCAAAAAATTTGGGGGGATGAGTGAAATGATTACAGGTAGACCCCGCTTAACGAAGGGGTTAGTGACTTTAAAACCCTTCGTTAAGCTAAATATTTTGTTAAGCGAGAGTTTAACTGTATTACTGTATTTGGCCGCAGCCAAAACGCCGCCCTGACCCAAGCCTCCCCGCTAAAATCAATTTAGTTCCGAGCGGTTCCTAGCGCTGACATTTTCGGTGTACAGGTTGAGCAGGCAAACGTCCGGAGTTCCGGAATCCGGAATGTGACAAAAATTGCAGGAATAAAAACACCAATCCTACCTGCTCCAGGCCAGGTCTGCACAGTCACCGCACTGAGATATCGCAGCCTGGGCTCAGGCATTTCCTGAACTTGGATGCGCTTCTTTCTTCCTCCCCCTCCTCTCTTTCTCTCTACCCACCCACCCCCATTCTCTATACCCTCCCCTCCCCTCCTCTCTTTCTCTCTACCCCCTACTCTCTATCTCTATCTCTATCTCCCCCTCCATCTCTATCTTTCTATGCCCCCTCCCCTCCCTCTCTATTCCTCCCCTCCCCTCCCTCTCTATCCCGCCCTCCTCTCTATCTCTCTATACCCCCTCCTCTCTATCGCTCTATCCCCCCCATCTCTCTATCCCCTCCTTCTCTCTATCCCCCCTCCCCTCTATCTATCCTCCTTCCCCTCCCTCCCAACACCCGCCCATCTCTCTATCCCCCCCCATATCTTGACTTACTATTATTGAAGCCACGAAGCATCCTGCCGCTTAAGCTCCTCCCATATGGGAGGGGCTGCACTGCACTACATAACTGAGGCACGCTAAAGACTGAGTGTGCGTTGCTGGGGCAACCACAGAGAAGCTGCGCACGAGAAGCCCGCCAGATTTAAAGTGTGTGTAAACATTCGTTATAAAAGCAGACTTCGTTAAGCGGAGAAGTGGTACAAATAGAAACCCTCGTTATGGTGAAGTTTTGTTAACTGGGCGTTCGGTAAGCGGGGTCTACCTGTTTTACTGTTGTGTACTCGGGCCAGGAGTTGGTTGCTTTGAAAATTCGACTTGTTCGAATATTCCATTAAATTTGAAAAAAAAACACTCTGCCTTTTATCCAACTCACAGAGAAGTGTGTTATAGCACTACTTTGTATTCATGATTTCCATATGGAAAGCGGTGACTGTCGGCAAGAATGGATTTCAGGAGTCAGTGGGTTATTTCAAAGCACACATTGCAGTTACATCCAAATTACACTTTTATTTCGATGCCACAATTTGTGATAAGGAAAACACCACATTCAGCACTGCTGCCAAAGTTTGTTCATCGGTGAAGCAAGCAATGCTCAGAACTGTATTGGAAAGAAATAGCATTCGCGAAATGTGAAACGCTATTAGATTTTCATTACACAGAGTTGTCTGATGAGGATGCCAGGTTTAAAATACACACTTTAGAATTCCAGGGCTAAACTTTCATTACTTTTTTTGTTTTCAATACATCATGCTTCATTGATTGTCTTTCCATCCATATGCTGCATACAGCCACATAAATTGATTCTCAGAAGCATTTACTGCAAGTAATTACCTGTGCTGCAGAAGATATGACAAGATACAATAGGACACTCCGAATCCAACAATACAGAGAGGGAAAATGAGTTTGCAATTGTTTGGAATTGCCTATAATTTTCACATATACGGTCAATTTAGTTCCCATGATCAAACTATTAGTTTGAATCAGCCAGAAAGGACCCAGTAAATATACAGTAATGATAATAATAATAATCCTTGTATTTGATACAGCGCTTTTCACATCTTTTAGACGTCTCAAAGCGCTTGACAGAATATACTGTAAAGTAAATTGACCGTATATTTTTTGAGGGCTAAGCATATTGAAAAGTCAGTCTGTTTCTAACTCAGAAGCAGCGCAAGATAAGCTACAAAACTCTGATTGCTGTATCGAGCAAAACTGGAATTTGACATTTAAATCATCATATTAATTTTGTTCAAAAAGATTAAATAATTGAACAAAAAATAATATAATCCTGTAAACAAAGAAATCAACTTGTAGTATAGAAATCTCCTGTGCTCATTTACTTTTTTCTACACGTTTGTAGTTTTTTAGTTGCAGGAATACCTAAGAGATTTCATCCTATTAGGGATTTTCCCCAAAGTGCTGGAAAATTTGTGTGAACCTCGCCTTGCCTGCCCCATCGTTGGAGAATACATCTGCAGCCCGGCTCCACTGGCTCCCCATTCCTCAAGATCCTTGTCCTTGCTTTCACTTTCTGACTATCCAGCACCTTGGGATGTGATGTCCTCCTGATGTGAAATGTTGTATCTGAAAAGAACATAAGGAAGCATGGAACGGGAAAACATAATTCTGCCCACCTAACCCATGTCTTTCACACACAATAGAAGACCCAACAACAATAACTACAGCATTTTGTAGTTTCACAAGAAAGGCTCTTAACAGAGATGGTCCAGCTGCTAAGAGTTATCCTACTTGACTTGCAAAGCTTTTGCAAGTTCAGCACTAAATTAGTTAAAATGCACCTCACACATGCCTTGGAACGCCATCTCAGAGTTCCATTGATTTACCCACTCACTTGTTTCGAAGACTTCTCTTTGAACACGCTTTCAATAATCTTTCTCCCACCAACTTGCTTATCATCTCCTCACCATATCCAACCTGAGTGCCCAGTTAGGCGAGTAAAGCTCTTTGAGACATCCTCCCGATGGAAAAGGCATTATATCAATGTAAATTGTACTGTACAGTAGGGTCCGATGATATATCAATATATCGCTAAAACCTGATATAATTTTCATATCGATACGCCGATATAGGCATGTCAAAAATATCAATATATCGAAAAATCAATATATCGAGGGAAAAAATCGGAATGCGCGCACACTGAACTACAAGACCCAGAATGCTCATCTCTATACACAATGCACAGACCGAGGTGCAAAGCCGCCATATTGTATTCATAGTCCTAGAATACAATATACAGGTATGCAAGGGGTGGGGGGGGGTGGGGGGAGAGACAGCTGGTGTGGGGGGAGAGGGAGAGAGACGGCTGGGGGGGTGGGAGGGAGAGAGAGACGGCGGTGGGGGGGAGGGGGAGAGAGACGGCTGGGGGGGTGGGGGGGAGAGAGAGATGGCGGGGGGGTGGGTGGGAGAGAGGGACGGCGGGGTGGGGGAGGAGAGAGGGACGGCAGTGGGGGGGAGGGTGGGGGGTGAGACGGGGTGGATGTGATAACGTACAGATAGAGTTGGGGGGGATGTGAGAGAGGAGAGAGACACAGAGACACAGACAGAAAAACACAGAGATGGAGAGAGTGAGTGTGAGAGACACAGAGAGAGAAATATATTTACCTCCTGAGGAGATAGGCCCTGAATGTGCGCGCACCCCGAATGCGTGTGCCGCGCGCGCATGCGCAGTACGAAAAACCCGAAAATATAGATATTTCAGTATATCTCGATATGAGCCCATCGATATATCTAAATCGCAAAATTTCCATATCGACGGACCCTACTGTACAGGTAGACCCCGCTTAACGAAGGGGTTAGGGACTTTAAAATCCTTTGTTAAACGAAAATTTCATTAAGCGTGAGTTTAATTGTATTACTGTATTTGACCGCAGCCAAAACGCTGCCCCAACCTGAGCCTCCCTGCTAAAATCAGCTTCACTCCTAGCGGTTCCTAGCGCTAACATTTTCGGTGTACAGGTTGAGCAGGCAAACGTCCGGAGTTCTGGAATCCAGAATGTGACAAAATTTGCAGGAATAAAAACGCCAATCCTACCTGCTCCAGGCCAGGTCTGCACAGTCACCGCACTGAGATATCGTAACCAGGGCTCAGGCATTTCCTGACTCGGGATGTGCTTCTTTCTTCCTCCCCCTCCTCTCTTTCTCTCTACCGCCCCCCCTCTCTATCTCTCTACCCTCCCCCTTCCTCTCTTTCTCTCTAACCCTCCCTCCAAAGCTATCTTTCCATCCCCCCCTCCCCTCCCTCTCTATTCCTCCCCTCCCTCTCTATCCCGCCCTCCTCTCTATCCCTCTATCCCCTTTCCTCTCTATTTCTCTATCCCCCCTCCTCTCTATCCCCCCTCCCCTCTATCCCCCCTCCCCTCTATCCCCCCTCCCCTCTATCCCCCTTCCCCTCTATCCCCCCTCCCCTCCATCTCTATCCCCTCCACCCCCAACTCTCTATCCCCCCACCTCTCTATCTCTCTCTCTCCCACCTCCTATCCCGACTTACTATTATTGAAGCCACGAAGCATCCTGCCGCTTAAACTCCTCCCATATGGGGGGCTGCACTGCACTGCTTAACTGAGGCACGCTAAAGACTGAGTGTGCGTTGCTGGGGCAACCAGAGAGAAGCTGCGCACGAGAAGCCCGCGAGATTTAAAGTGTGTGTAAACATTCGTTATAAAAGCAGCCTTTGTTAAGCGAAGAAGTGGTACAAATAGAAACCGTCATTTTCGTGAAGTTTCGGTAACCAGGCGTTCAGTAAGCGGGGTCTGCCTGTATTGCAAATACAACAATAACAACAAACTTAAATCTACAGAGCGTATTTCATGTCGGGAGGATGGCCCAAGGCACTGAACAGTCAGGGGTTGGGACCCAAGCATGGAAGAGGAGCAGGGTGTAGGGGAGGGGATGGATTGAGGTGGGAGCGTGGGTGGAAGGCACAATGGAAAAGGAGGGTCTTGAGACCGGCCTTGAAGGAGGCAAGGGAGGTGAAGGGACTGTGGTATGGAATTCCAGAGTGTGGGGCCAGAGAGGCTGAAAGCCCAGCTACCGAAGGTAGGAAAGGTCGGGTAGGAGACATGGAGCAGACTGGAGCCCGCGGAACGGAGGGGAGGTGAACATCCTGAACGGATGATTACGCCGAAGAGGAGCATATAGAGGGTGAAGAGGAGGGGACCAAGGACAGAGCCCTGGGGAACACCACACGCAACGGTGCAGGGCCTGGAGGAAAACCGATTGGCGGACACATATTGGAGAAACTGTGAAAGATAAGACCGGAACCAGTCAAGGACAGAACCTTGAAGATTGAGGTGGAAGGAGAGGCGGTGGAGGAGGATTAAATGGTCCATGGTTTTGAAGGCAGCAGATAGGTCGAGGAGGACAAGGAGGCAGAAGGAGCCCTGATCACAAATGGTCAGGATATCATTTCTGACCTTGATTGGAGCAGTTTCTGTGCTGTGGGTAGCAAGGAAGCCCGATCAGAGGGGCTCGTGGAGAGAGTGGGATGAGAGGAAAGAGCGAAGCTGGGAGGCAATGACTCTTTCAAGGACTTTTGACAGAAAAGGGAGATTGTTGATGGGCCGATAGCTTGAACACTGTGATGTGTCAAGGGAGGGTTTCTTCAGAGTTGGGGTGATAGTGGCTGTTTTGAAGGGTGTGGGAACGGTGCCGGATGAGAAGGACAGGCTGATACTGTCAGTGAGTAGTGAGGCAAGTAGGTGGATCTGGGAGGTAATGAGTGGGGTGGACATGGGGTCCACGGAGCAGGTGGTGGGCTTCATAGCAGATATGGTGGTGATGACAGAGGGGGAGACAGGTTTGAAGGTGTGGAAAGAAAAAGCAATCAGCCAAGAACAACTAGGCTCTTATTTACTATTAGGTATACAGAAGCATGTGGAGTAAAGAAACGTGCCAAACATTTTGCCCCGCCCAGAATCGAAATCCGGTCCTCTTGCTTGCAAAGCAAGTGCTCTAACCACCAATCTCCTGTGACTCCAAACTGAATGTTGAAATTGTAGATCAGTTTTAAAGCTCTTGCTTAGTGTTGGGAATATATTCACCCAAGTATCACTGAACTTACACAGCCTGAATTGCTGAAGTGCAGAATTTGATGTACTGTTCTTAGATGACACATATGTGCGACTAAGGAGAAATAAGAAATATCTCACGGATAGTCATGAGTCAGGCAGTTCTTTCAATGTGTGACCTGTAGCTCATAATATTTGTCACTCTTTACTGTCCAATAGGAGTAAAAAACAAAAGCCTTTGAAGGGAAAGTGGCCGTGTGTGCCAGGGTACTGTACTTGGTTCTTGGTAAGCCTCTCGAATTGTAGATCGATACACATTGGTGTTAACTGTGGTGTTATTTCACACAAGTGTATTGTTGCTTTTAATTCACTCATATGAAATATTGATTCTGTTGCTAGTAAAATTACAAATCATGCTCATAGAGCAAAAATCAATATGCAAGAATTAAAGAAACCCCAATGTGGACAATCAGTGCATTTATAAACACAGGTTGTGTCAGCTTTCCTCTAAAGTCGATGCATCTTTACTATGTACTTAAGCAGCCTACTGTGAATTAATAATAATATTCCTTGTACAGTATTTGATATAGCACTTTTCACGTGTTCTAGATGTCTCAAAGCGCCTCACAGAATATACTGTAAAATTAATAGACTGTATATTTATGGGCGAAATGTGGCAGTCAATTGTACACAATGATCAATTTATTATTGTTTTTTATTTCTTGTGAGATTATTATCAGGCATGTGGAATAAGGAAACTTGTCCAAAATTTCACCCTTCCTGGAAATAAACCCAGGTCTCTGACTTATAAGGCGAGGGCTCTAATCACTTAGTATTGTGGTTCCATGTATTCCAGAGTATTGCTGACTTAGCTGTGTGGCTAATGCCCAACTATTTTGGAGCTCTAAATAGCGTTGGTTAATTAGGTAATAGCTTTTTAATAATAATCCTTGCATTTGACAAAGCACCTTTCAAACCCAGAACAAATCTCAAAGGGCTTCACAGGAATAACTGTAAAGTGTAACAACTAGCCTTTTGTAGGCAATTTACACATGCACAATGTCGCAATTTTATCTGGAGATTGTGGGGTCAAGAAACTGGGAGAAACTCCCATTTTTATTGCACAATGCCAATGGGATCCACCTGAACAGGTAAACTTTTTCATTCGTAAAAAGCCACCTCCAATAATGTGGTTTCCTGATTAGTGAAGTACTGTATCAGCCTGAACTACATCAGCCAGAGTCCTGATAGAGGCTTGAACCCATTGACTGTTGATTCAAGGCTATAGTGCTGCACTCTGAGCAAGAGAGTCACAGCTTAAATACTTCCCCATTGTTTAAATTCATGGTCTGCAAATTAAGTAGTGTGAAATGTTAATAATTTCAACAAGTGCCTGACCAACTGGCACAGCCTAGAGGACCACATACCATGAGAAAGTGGTCTGTAAAGCTGTAATGTTCCACTTGCATGTGCTTCACATCCCACATCAATATTTGCCTAATTTTTGTGCCATTAGAACCCAGACTCACTTTGTTTGTCCACAAATTATATAGTCACTGCAGTTTACAGTAAAGACTGCGAAACATTTTGAGTCTTAAACAGTCATTTTGAAGAGAAAGGCACTATATCAAATACAAGGATTAATATCATTATTCTGATTTAGTGGTTGAATGGCCTATAGCTATTATATTAATTGCCTTATTCCAATCTCAAAAGTCTCAACAGTATTGCATCAAAGATGTAACCCAAAGATATGAGAATTATACTCAACAAATAAGTTTAGTTAATCATTTTACAAAGAGCTTATTAGACCTCTTGCTTGTGGTATTTGCTATGGTGAGTAAAAAAAACATCCAGAATTTAAAAAATGTTGATTCAGGAATAGATGCACTTGCATGCACTAGCTACTAATCCTTTAAAAATCCTTCCACACAGATTCTTCTGCATTTCACAATTGCTCAGAGAGAAACATATTTCATATTGCATTGTGCTTTTGAATACTCAGTAGCTTAGTAAAATAATAAAGTACAAAGAAACGTGATAGCAGCATGAGCAAATGATCCAAGCTGGCGTCCTACACATTGTACCTTTTGATATTGGTGAGATAATTCAGCAACCGTTGAGTGATGATTTCTCTTATTAAACGTGGAAAATGCCTAGCCTTCACAAAAGTGGTCGTCAAAGACATTTTCTCCTATCAAGTTTCATGTATAATTTAACAGTGGCTTTTCTGGGAATAATTCATTTCATAAATTTCAAATTAAACCATCTGGTGTATGTTAACACAAGCGATATGAATTTACGAACTGCAGTGGTGCAGGACATTGGAAGTTCGAGGCTCTAGCAAACTCATTATAGGTTGCAATTTGTAGCATTTCTGAAACATCTCTGTTGGAATTCTTGTGGATCTTAGAGTCAAACCGACATTACCAGGAAAATTGGCGGATCACTTTTCCGGGATGATAACCCTTCAAAAAATAATAATAATTTGATCAATCAACCCATGACTGTTTGTGAGACACCACTGTGCACAATTGGCAGTTGCATTTCACCCACAAACCATACAGTCAATTCACTTTACAGTAAATTCTGTGAAGCGCTTTGAGACGTCTAGAAGATGTGAAAAGTGCTATATCAAATGCAAGGATTCTTATTATTTACTATTATTGTAACATAATAGTAAGGCTGTTGGCTGCTAACATACAACTTTTGCTTACCTAAAATTCCATCATCGCACTTCATGTCTCAGCATGATAGTATAATTTTAAAGAAGTATGAGTACGATCGAGCAGCCTTCAACACCGGTCACTGATCAGTGACATCGCAATACAAAAGAGCTGACGGTCGACCTCTTTTAATGACTGTTATAAGATGGGTTGGAATGCTATGGAGCTTTCCTCTACCTTCCCCAACTATTGCATTATAATGAGGTTGTTCTGTGCAAATTATTCTCTACAACTATATCATGTGCTCGAATCACCCAAAACGTCAGCATTCAGTTTTGATGCAGTAAAATGATTAATAGGTGTGAAAATTGATTGAAGGTTTTTCTTATTAGCTGTGTTACAAGCTGGGTGCACACATCAAATTTATATGAAGTGTGATACGTTAAAACAGGTCTTAAAAAATGCCTAGGTGGAGAAAACACCTGGCTCTCAGTTAACTAACATCAGTCCAATGATGCAATGTAAATGAATGATTTAGACCCACGTCTACATCTACAGACCATCTGTTCATATAAGCCACCTGAAGGAAATTGTTTAACACATTTCTTCTTTTTAAAAAAAATAAATTCCTACATTTCCATCTGTTTCTGTGTACTGCAAGAATAAAGTTGTCAGCCTGACTCAGTCAGTCGCATTCTCGCCTGTCAATCAGAAGGTTATTGATTTAATCCGTACAACCGGACTTTGAATTTGTTTGCCTTGACTGACACTGCAATGCAGTGTTGGGCGGAGTGTGTTTTATTGTTGAAGGTGACATCCTTCAGAAGAGGTGTTAACTGAGATGTTAAAGATCTCATGCCACTACCTGAACAGAGAAGGGAGTTTCTCTCCCAATGTCCTTGCCAACAATCCCTCCATATGAAATTGTTCTTTCACTCCCTGGCCTCCTTCAAGTCCCGCCTCAAGATCCTCCTCTTCGACAGTCCCATCGGTCACTCCCTGCACCCTCTCTGTCCCCAGCTCAGGTTTCAAACAATGACTGTCCAGTGCCTTGGGACGTCCTCCTTACATGAAAGGTTCTTTACAAGCGCAATTCTGTTGTTGTTTATGGGACATTTGTTTATGGGACAGTGCAAACTCAACTGTAAAATGCACAGTTACAGACACTGTACTGTGAAATAAATCCTAAGAAGCACTTTGAGAGATCTTGCTGATGTGGTACTATATCAAATGCAAATATCATAAAAATATAATGATTATTAATAAAATGTTGATATATATATATAAAGGATAGGGAATAGATGCAAAGTGCAGAATTACAGATATCCATGCAGTCAATTTTGAGCCAATGTAGGTTATCACCTAAAAGTATTGATCTTTTCATAATTTCCACAAGAGCCTAAATTTCCATAATTTCAGAGACAGAACAAATACATTCCCACAAAGGGAAAAAAGTAGGGCATCCAAACCTCCCTGGATAACTAAGGAAATTGGGACTAAAATAAAACAGAAAAGGGAGGTTTATGACAAATGTCACGCCCAAAATTCACTTTAATCTTAAAGAATATAGAAAGCACAGAGGAGAATTGAAAAAAGGAAATAAGAGTGGCAAAAAGATTATACGGGAAAAGATTAGCGGGTAACATTAAAGAGAACCCTAGGGTATTTTACAAGCATCAAGAATAAAAGGTTAATCAAAGGTAGGGTGGGGCCAATTAGGGACCAAGGCGGAAATCTTATTGTGGAGGCAGAGGGCATGGCTGATGTACTGAATGAGTACTTTGCATCTGTCTTCACAAAAAAAGAGGATGCAGCCAATGCCACAGTATCGGAGGAGACGGTAGAGGAATTGGATAGGATAAGACAGAGAGGAAGTACTAAAAATGTTGACAATGCTCAAGGTAGATAAGTCACCCGATCCGGATGGGATGCATCCTAGGTTACTAAGGGAACTACGAGTACAGAGAGCAGAGGCTCTGGCCACAATCTTTCAATCTTCCTTGGACACAGAGGTAGTGCCAGAGTACTGGAGGGTTGCTACAACAACAACAACTTCGATTTATATAGCGCTCTCCACACCGGACAGCGTCTCAGAGCGCTTAATGTTCTCATCCAGGATGAGGTCACAGACAGTGAGGGCTTTGTAATGTTAATGTTACTCCCCTGTACAAAAAGGGGCAGAAGGACAAACCTGGGAACTACAAGCCAGTCAGCCTAACATCAGTAGTGGGGAAACTTCTAGAGACTATAATCCAGGACAAAATAAATCTTCACTTAGAAAAATCTGGGTTAATAAAGAACAGCCAGCACAGATTTGTTAAAGGCAAATCTTGTCTAACAAACCTGATAGAGTTTTTGATGAGGTAACGGAGAGGGTGGATGAAGGTAGCGCAGCTGATATAATTTATATGGACTTTCAAAAGGCATTTGACAAAGTGCCATATAAGAGACTTGTAAGGAAAATAGAAGCCCATGGTATTAAAGGGACAGCGGCAGCCTGGATACAGAACTGGCTGGGAGACAGAAAACAGGGAGTTATGGTAAACGGTTGTTTTTCTAACTGGAGGACTTGGGTATCTGCAAGTTTGCAGTTGATACCAAGTTAGGAAAAGTAGTAAATAGTGAGGAGGACAGTAGCAGACTGCAAGAGGACATAGACAGAATGGTAAAATGGGCAGACACATGGCAGATGAAGTTAATGTGGAGAATTGTGAGGATAGGTAGATAAGGCTGTTAAAAGAAACCATATGGGATATTAGGCTTTATAAATAGGGGCATAGAGTACAATAGTCAGGAAGTTATGATTGACCTGTATAAAAAGTACCTAGAGGCCAATACTCTAGGCCTCACCGAGTACTATGTTCAGTTCTGGGCACCACACTTCAGGAAGGATAATGTATTAAGGAATTGGAAAGAATGCAGAAGAAATTTACCAGGATGGCACCAGGAATGAGGGACTGAGGAATGAGGAAAAGCTAGAGAGGCTAGGATTATTCTCATTGGAGCGGAGAAGGTTATGAGGAGATCTAATAGAGGTTTTCAAAAGCATGAAGGGATTCGATAGGGTAAACAAGGAAAAACTGTTTCCACTGGTGGGTGTGTCAGTGACTCAAGGTCACAGATTTAAAATAGTTTCTACAAGAAGCAAGAAGGAGGTGAGGTGAAATTTTTTCACACAGTGAGTTGTTCGATTCTGGAATGCATTGCCTGTAAAGGTGGTGGAGGCTGATTCAATAATAACTTTTAAAAGAGAGTGGATGGTGATTTGGAGAACACAGGTTTGTGGGGTTATGGAGAGAAAGCCGGGGAGTGAAATTGACTTTGAATAGGTCTTTTCAAAGAGCAGACACAATGGGCCAAATGGCCTCCTTTTTGTGCTGTAAAATTCTATGATTCTATGAACCATGCTCTCACCTACTATTCTATCCCAAAATTTCCAATTAGTTGAATCGATTGTATTAATTCCTGAACAATGGCAGGCATTGTTACGCCAAGTGAACTGCACAAGCAAGGAGCTGAGTGCAGCAAAGAAATAAAGGTGACGAGACATAAATGGGACAATATCACGATAAACATTGATTGTCAGAAGAACTGTTCATTGATTCATTGTCCAGGCGTTTCTCAAAATGTACTTAACAGAAACAAGTGGGTAAGACAAGTGCTTTCTTTGACACAGTGGATGTCCAATTAAAAGTGATCCAGTACCTACACTTTCAGGAGTACATTTCTTTATTTACAGAATGTAGCCAGTATTGCATTAAGTTGATTGATTAAATTGTGTGTAGGGTTTGCAATTAAGATCACAAAGAGGCTAGGGAGTTAAGCTTCACACAGCATTTCTGCTTTTGGAAATTTCTTCCAATGCTTCAGTTTGGACTCTGTTCAACCTGTGAAATAATTTAAAGGCACATAATCATATGACTTTAGCCGAACTGGTATTAATGGTACATTGTATGGATTCTCAAAAGGCGTTTGATAAAGTGGCACATGAGAGACTTGTAAGCAAAGTAGAAGCCCATGGTATTAAAGGGACAGTGGCAGCATTGGATACAGAACTGATTGGAAAACAGAAAGTGATAGTGAATTGTTGTGTTTCTGACTGGAGGAAGTGTGCAGTGATGTCTCCCAGGGTCAGTTTTGGGATCTCTGCTCTTTTTAATCTATATAAATGATCTGTACTTGGGTATTACTTGAGTATAGGGAGTACATTTTCCTATTTTGCAGATAATACTAAGCTGGGAAGAGAAGTCAACAGTGAGGAAGATAGTAGTAAACTGCAAAAGTTATAGACAGACTGGTAAGATAGGCAGTCACCTTGCAAATAAAGTTTAATGTGGAGAAATGTGAAGTGATGCATTTTGGAAGTCAGAATGAGGAAAAGCAATATAAGCTAGATGGTACAATCCTAAAGGAGATGAAGGAACGGAGAGAACTGTGGGTTCATAAAGGTGAATCTTTGAAGGTGACAGGACAGGTAGATAAAGCAGTTAAAAAAGCATGCAAGATACTGTACTAGGCTTTATAAATAGGGGCATCGAATACAAAAGTAAGGAAGTTGTGATGAACATTTATAAAACATTGGTCACGTCTCAGCTAGAGTACTGTGTTCAGTTCTGGGCACCACTCTTGCATTCTAGCCTTTGAGGGATGGGAACCAGTAGAGCCCGGAGAGGGTGGGGGTGATGGGGTCGCGGAGCCTGGTGCGGGAGAGGAAACAAGCTGCCAAATTTTGGATAATCTGCAGCTTGTGGAGGGAAGAGTTGGGGAGGCCAAAGGAGGGCGTTGCCGGAGTCACACCTCAAACCTTGAGGTGACAAATGCTTGTGTAAGGGCTTCAGCAGCCTGATGCTGTGAGACAGTGGCGGAAACGGGCGATGTTCCGGAGTTGGTGAAAGGCACTATTGGTCATGGCACAGATATGGGGAAGAAAGGACAGTTGAGAGTGAAACAAGCAACCCAGGTTCCTGAGTGGCTTGTTGAGCTGCATCTGTATAGTGTGCATCTGTGGATGCTGCCAGTGCCTGAAGTGCGGAGGCCCTGGTATGACCCAATCAGGAGGACCTCAGTCTTGCTGATGTTTATCTGCAGAAAGCTGTCTCATACAGGACTTGATGCGGGAGAGAGAGTACAGTTCAGGGTCAAACAGGACACCCAGGTTCCTGACTGGCTTTGTGAGATGAAGTATGCAGCTGTGGATGCTGATGCTGCTGGCGTTTGAGCTGCTGAGGTGCTGACGCGCGGCAATCAGGAGGGCCTCAGTCTTGCTGACCTTCATAAGAACATAAGAATTAGGAGCAGGAGTAGGCCATTCGGCCCCTTGAGCCTGCCCTGCCATTTGGTAAGATCATGGCTGATCTTCTGACCTAACTCTAGTTACCTGCCCTATCCCCATATCTCCTAATCCCTCTATTTAAAAAAAATTCACTACCCTCTGACTGAAGAAATGTTTCCTCAACTCTGTTCTAAAAGGCTGACCCTTAATTTTAAGATTTTGACCCCTGGTTATAGATTCTCCTACCAGGGGAAACAGTCCCTCACTGTATACTTTATCCAGCCCTTTAAGAATCTTAAATGTTTCAATAAGATCTCCCCTAATTCTTCTGTACTCTAGAGAATACAGCCCTAGTTTATTCAATCTATCCTCATAGGTCAGTCCCCTCATCCCAGGAACTAACCTAGTGCGGTCTCACCAAGGTCCTATGCAGTTGCAGCAAGACTTCCCTACTCTTGTACTCTAAACCTTTTGCAATGAACGCTAAAATGCTGTTTGCCTTCTTAGTTGCTTGCTACACCTGCAAACTAACTTTTTGAGACTGGTGTACAAGGACACCCAAATCCATTCAGCTGGAGAAGGTTGTCCCTCATCCAAGACTTGATGTTGGACAGACAGGCAGTCAGGACACCGGTGGTCCTGGAGTAGTGGGTGGAAGTGGAGAGATAGAGTTGGGTGTCATCCACGTACATGTGGATGTCAGTGGATGATGTCACTGAGGGGGAGCATGTAGAGGGTGAAGAGGTGGGGACCACGGACAGAGCCCTGAGGAACACCGTACAAGATGGTGCAGGTGCTGGAAGAAAAGACACTGGCAGACACAAAGTGGAGATGGTGTGAGAGATAAACCAGAACCAGTCATGGACAGAACCTTGAAGGTTGAGGTGAGAGGCGCGGAGGTGGAGGAGGATTGAATGATCCACAGTGTCAAAGGCAGCAGATAGGTCGAGGAGGATGAGGAGGCAGAGGGAGTCCTGGTCACAAATGGTCAGGATATCATTTGTGACCTTGACCAGAGCAGTTTCTCTGGTATGGGCAGCATGGAAACCCAATTGGAGGGGCTCGTGGAGGGAGTGGGATGAGAGGAAAGAGCGAAGCTGGGATTCAATGACTCTTCAAGGACTTTGGATAGAAAAGGGAAGGTTTCTTCAGAGTGAGGGTGATAGGGGCTGTTTTGAGGGGGGTGGGAACGATGCCATGTAGAAGTTGAAGAGGAAGGGACCGAGGATAGAGCCCTGAAGAATACCCCACAAGATGGTGCGGGGGCTGGAAGAGAAACCGTTATCAGAACAGAGACAAAGTGGAGACGGTGTGAGAAGTAGGACCTGAACTATTCAAGGACAGAACCTTGAAGGTTGAGGTGAGAACCGAGGTGGTGGTGGAGGATTGAGTGGTCTACGGTATCAAAGGTGGCAGAGAGGTCAAGGACAAGGAGGAAGAGGGAGCCCTGGTCATACATGGAGTTCAGTTATGAGGAGAAGCTAGAGCAGCTAGGATTATTCTCCTTAGAGCAGAGAAGATTAAGAGGAGACTTACTAGACGTTTTCAAGATTATGAGTGGATTTGATAGGATGAAGAATGAGAAATTATATACACTGGTAGGTGGGTCAGTAACCCCAGGACACATATTTAAAATAGTTGTTAAAAGAAACAGGGGAGGTGAGGAGAAAATGTTTAACACAGCGAGTTCTTCGGGTGTAGAATTCATTGCCTGAACGGATGGTGGAAGCCTATTCAATAACAACTTTAAGAGAGAAGTAGATCATTTTTGTGGGAGGACACGTTTGCAGGGAATTGGTATGATGAGAGAGCGGGGGAATGGGATTGATTTGGAAAGCCCTTTTGAAAGAACCGACACAGGCACAATGGGCCGAATGGCCTCCTTCTGTTTGTATAATTCTATGATTCCACTTGATTGCAATGGACAATAAAATACAGAATTCCCCCTTTGAAAGCTTTCCATTTCTGTCCTCTTTGGTTCTCCATCTCCATCATAACCTTCAGCTCCACCGCTATCTCACACTGCGGGCTGACGAGCCCCTCACACCCTCATTTGCCCTCTCAAGCTGCAAAAAGATCAGGTTGAAATATTTTGTCCACAGTATTAAATTGAGGGAAAAAGTAACCTTGTATTGCATAAGATTTAAGCACATTGTACCTTGCCCCCTCAACTCTGCCACTACCCATGACTGTTTGTGGGACACTGCTGTGTGCAATTGGTTGCCATGACATACAACTCTATCTCTCTGCCTCCACCCTTGATTCCAGGACCACTGCTGTCCTGACAGACTGCCTGGAGCACACAAAATACAGACATTCACTTTACAGTGTTTCCTGTGAAACGCTTTGCGACGTCTCAAAGATGTGATAAGGCGCCACATCGAATGCAACAATTATTATTATTATTATTCATAACATCCAGGCTTGACTACGCAAATCTCTTGCTTGTTGGCCTCCCTAACTCCTTCCTCCATAGGCTGCAGATCATCCAGGACTCTGCAGCCGGTGTCCTCTCCCGCACCATGCTCCACGAACCAACCCCATCCTCGCCCTGGCTTCCCATCACACAGCGGATACAATTCAAGATCCTGGTCTCACTTTCAACACCCTCCATGGACTTGCTCTCCCTTACCTCCGCGACCTCCTAGCCCCCTACCAATCTGCCTGATCACTCTGCTCAGCGGGCTCCGGCCTGCTTCACTTCCTATGCCTCAGGCTTCCCACTATTGGCGGGCGGGCCATCAACCACTGTGCCCCCACCCTTTGGAATGCCATCATACAGTCTCTCCATCTCGACCTCTCCCTTGCCTCCTTCAAGACAACAAGTACACCTTGCATTTATATAGTGTCCTCCACAAGTCCCAAGACCCTTCTCTTCGACCTTGCATTTGGTCACCCTCCTTCCCCCCCTGCCCCACGTGTCTCAATCCCAACCCCCAGCTAGGGGCCACTGATCATCCCGCGCCACGGGATGTCTTCCCAACGTGAAAAGTGCTATACAAATGTAATTTTGTTGTTGCTGTTGAGAGGTTGGGAGGTAATCTGTTCCCAAGCCTATGCCACAATTGAGGAGGGACAACCTTCCTCTCCTGAAATTTTCCCCACTATAGAAACACAATTACTCATTCCTGTCCTGGAGCTCAGTGGTTAGAGCTCTCGCCTTACAAGCGTGAGACCTGCATTAGAATCCAGGCAGGTCAGGGCGAAACCTTGGGCAAGTTTCCTTACTCCACACGCCTAATAATAATCCCTCCAAAAACAACACAATGATAAAATTGGTCATTTAAATCCATGACTGTTTGTGGGACACCGCTGTGTGCAACTGGCGGCCGCGTTTCGCCCACAAATATACAGTCAATTCACTGTACATCAATTCCTTGAGCGCTTTGAGATGTTTAGAAGAAGTGAAAAGCGCTATATCAAATTCAAGGATTATTATCATTCTTATTCCCTCTACTAAGTGACCTGACTGAGAAGGGGAACTGACTGTGGATATCAGTTGCATATCTTACCACTACAGCATGTCAGAGTGCTAATATTCTGACCACAAGCCATCGTTATGCAGTATGTGCTTTGTTCTTAAATAATTCATATGCTACATTTTCACATGACAAGCTACTTTCGATTTTGCTGGAACCAGAAACTTGTTAATATACTGACTATCTGTATCTCACAGACTTGAGGATTAAATGATGGTGATAATGCAATGTGGGCTTGTTTTCTATCTATATGATCCACAATGAAGCAACAGTATTTGCGAGAGATAACATCTATTTTTGAGCACAGTGCACCATCTTCTATTAATTTATGACCAAAATAGGATTCTGAAGAATAATATTACTGTACATCAATAAATCCTGAAACAGTGCAAAAACTAAATATTTCCGCACTGCATATTAGCAAGATGTTTGAGTTAGCCAACAAGATTAACATTTAGATTATTTTTCAATGGCAGAGAATGACAGCTAGTGGAACGGATATTACACCAGAAACAAATACTAAGGCACAGAAACAAAATGATGATATAATAATCTGCTCAAAATTGATCTGTTAAAATGACATTGTAAACATTGTACCTTTCCCTAGAACTTTGGATACTTTTCCTCATCTATTTTATTCAAATTGTTAACACAATTAAGGTGTACAAAATCAGATCATTGAATTAATTTATAACAACAGAAACAATTTGCTTTTATACAGCCCCCTTCACATAGGGCAGCATTGGAAATTTAACATTTAACACCCTCCACAACCTCACCCCACCCTACATCCGTGACCTCCTAACCCCCTTACCAACCTGCCCGCCCCCTCTGTTCAGCAGGCTCTGGCCTGCTCCCCATCCCCCTACCCACCCCACTATTGGCGGGCGAGCCTTCAGTAGTCACTCTGCCCCCAATCTCTGGAACTCCATCCCGAAATCCCCCCACCTCGCCCCATCCCTAGCCTCCTTTAAGTCTCGTCTCAAGACTCTTCCCTTCGATCAAACTCCTCCCACCCACCCCCACCCCGCCCCCACACCCCCGTCCTCAGCTCGGGTCTGAAGCAGTACCTGTCCAGTGCCTTGGGACATCCTCCTGACGTGAAAGGTGATATACAAAATGTAATTTTGTTGTTGTTGGTGGTGGTGGTGGAGCCTGATGCCAGGCCAGAGTGAGGGAGGAGGTTGGCTGGAAGCACAGTTGAACAGAAAGGTCTTTAGGCAAGATCTAAAACAAAGGGAACAGAGGGAGTAAGGTGGAGGGACTCAAGGAGTTCCAAAGATTCAGAGAGTAGTGGCTGAATGTATGATTGCCAATGGTGAAGCGGAGGGGATGAGGGACAAGTAGGAGGCCAGAGCCAGCTGAGCAGATGCGGAGGGTGGTGGAGTGGGGTGTGAGCATTTCAGAAAGGTGCCAGAGCATGAAAGGATTTGTAGATAAATGTGAGGATATCAGTGTGACCATTCTGTAATAGGTAGCCGGTGGAGCCTGGAGAGGATGGGGGGATTGAGTTTAGAGTGGGTGAAGATGCGGGCGGTGGAGTTCTGGTTTAGTTCGAGTTTTGTGTATTGTGGAGCTGGGGAGATTTGTAAGGAGGGCATCAAAATAGTCCAGGTGGGAGGTGATGAAAACGGCTTATCAGAGAAACAGTCTTATAATCAAAGAAACTTTTTTTTCCTTTACAAGCATTCAGCAGTTACACTACTACAGCCTTAAGTATTACATCTTTAGTTGTCATGGTTTAATTTAATTTTGTCACTTATATAATTGCCTGTTGTGTATCCAGTGAAACATGTTTCATTGTCATGTTAGGGACTGATGTGATCAATGACATGAAGAAAAATGCTGTATTTTCTTTGTGTAATAACAAATGTTTACAATATGTTAACGTATAATTTCAAAAAACTAAAAGCTGTCAGTTTCAACTACAAATTGCTTTTGGCTCATGTACATTTATACACATTCCTGCAATTCTGTCAACACTCCAAAGATATATGCCATAACAATAGTTCCTAATGTCTGCTGTAATACATATGTCAATTAGTTCATTGACTTGTGCTTTGCATATTAAAAACAATATCTGAATACTGTGTAACTTTTACAGTGGCCAACTAACCACAAGGGCCTGTTCAGACTGACATAATATATTTGCCAACAACCTTTCCATACAGCTTTGCATTCTGTTTTGTCCATTAAATTATGAATGTGTGCAGAGGTTAATGATCCTTAATTGGACTTCATTAAAAAGGGTAATACAGCATCTTGAACCCATAATTAGGCTTAACTATTGAGGAGCAATGTCATACAATTGGAAAATAATGAACTTGAAGGTGTGCATGCATCATACTGTGTCTCACTAACAGTTTTTTCCCAAGAGTTTTTCCCCAATCTCTGCTGCGTGAACTCAAAGTGCAATGCATGCTGATGTGAATCTTTCATATCAGTTCTCAGACAAAAAACGTTGCATTTACTGTTCTGTACTTCTACCCATTTTGTGCAAATTTTTTAAAAATTAATGCAAAAGTAAATCTACAGGGAAAAAGGGCGGATGTAACTTTGAAATACTGTAATAATCATAGCTATTTCATTATGTAATGCATCTAAAAGCTTTGGGATATATCTTAAGTTTTAATATTAAAAGAAACGGATTTTGCCCGTGAGTCACTAAAACTATGCTGCAACAAACAGTCAACCATCACATGGGAAATGATTAATTTGGGTTGCTGAAAGGGTTCAGCTATGAATTTAGATACCACTGCTTAGGATCATTGAGGGGAATCAATATCAATGGGTTACGAGGAATTGTGGAGGCGATCAGCGGGCTGGATGTCCTCAACAAACGCGCGGCAATCGGAAGATGGTAGAGTGGGTGCATAGGTTTCTTAAACGAAAACAGAAGTTGCTGGGGAAACTCAGCAGGTCAGGCATCCACGCTGCTGAGTTTCCCCATCAAGTTCGGTTTTTGTTTCAGATTCCCAGCATCTGTAGTATTTTGTGTTTTGGCATTCTTAGTTTGGTTTGGATACTCTATAGTTATAGTTATAGTTTTCCGTGTGTGTCAAACACTCTCCCGAGTGGTAGGGCGGTAATTCTAGAAAGTTGTAAAGTATTTTAACGATGCAAATTTGCTGAAAGTCGTATTTTTGTGTGGGTAAAATGCAGGTGAGGTTGGGATTTTTTTCTTCAAACGTAGTATCTCTTCCATCACCCAGCCACGGCTTTCATTATAAGCAGTCTCTCCTCGAGAAAGGTTGTCTCATCTTTCCGCAATGGTGGTCATTACTCCACAAATGGAGAGGAAAACTTGACGTGTGTCACATAAAATAGTAGCTGGTTGAAGGATGAATTACAGACATGTCAAGGAACTCTCACTGATGTGGAGTTTGACCACCAACAAACTGTGTTCAGTGCTTAGCATTCATCATGTTACACACATACCATATGTATATATATATAGATAGATATACAAACAGGAAAACATAGAGTTTGTTTTTCATTTAGCTACATTATTATTTCCAAAAACTTTTAACAGTTCTACACATAAAGTGTCAGTGATATTTCGCAGATGGTGCAAAAATGCACCGCACAGATGGGTTGTATTACCCATTTAATTCATCAAGTGAGAAAAACCTATCAAAATGAATGAAACCCTTTCATGTGGCAGGCTTTTCAAGGGAGACTCGTAGTCCTATGCACGTTCAGGAGTTTGCCTTTAAAACTCGGAGAAATAATGGCTAAGTTTAGAGAAACACAAGTGACACCGAGCAAAAGTCGTATTGGGTAGATTTATTTATTTAGATGGTTCCAACTTGAGAAGGTGAATGGAAGTTGTTAAACTGTCCAAGCCATCACAGTTCATTTGTCATAAAACTTTGCTTGTCACACTCTTAATAGTGAAACTGTTAAAATAATAAAGCCAAGCATTTAGGGAAGCGTAAAAGTGCACTTACTGGCACTGGTAAATTAATGGAAAGCTTGTCGCTGCCTAGTTACCTTAAATTAAATCGCTGGGCAATATTGATAAGTAAAGAAACTGTTTTTAAAACCTCGGATTACATGCTGAATAATAAATGGAGCAAAAGGAGACATCACTGGATGTAGTTCATTCACACTTTAGCTGTTGCTCCCTCCAGGATACTCAATTCACGACTGTTTATGGCAATTGCATAAACTTTACAGTATATCCTGTGAAGCACTTTGAGACGTCTCGAAGAAGTGATATGGCACTATATCAAATGCAAGGATGATTATTATTATTATTAGTATCCATGTCTCCTCTTCCTCTTCCTCCTCTATCCCATTCCCTGCTCTACTCCCCTTTCTCCTCCTGCACACTATTTCCGCATGGCACCTCTTAAGTTTTCCTAATTTCTTCCACTACCCTCTTTCTTCCTGTTTTGTCACAGGTTATGTCTACCTTTCAACCCCATTAAGAGCTCCACAGTTACTTTCTGCGTTTGAGAATCTGACATCTCCCTCCTGCCAAATCCACCATTTTCTTCTTGTACCACTAAAAAACAAGCTTCCTCTTTCTCCCGTTTCCAACCCAGTTTTTCCAGCAAGCCCATTTTTCAGTCCCATTGGCATTTCTCGATAACTCTCTTTTTCACTTCTCTCTTCCACCTGGAGTGTGTTTACATAGGTCAATCAGTTTTTAACTGTACAGTTGACACAGGAGCAAAGCTGTCAGTATAACCATCTGTTATCAGTCTCCCAAATAAAATTACTCGTTCATGTCATGCTTGTTCGTGTGATATGGTTGTGCAAACCAGCTGCCACATTCTCCCACAGATACACAGTCACTACATTTCACAGTAAAACCTTCAGAAGTGCTTCGAGGCATCTCAGCATTGTGATGAGGCGCAATATGAAATGCAAGGATTATTATATTGTAGCCATTTTATTCATAAGATTGCTTATCAACTTTCTAGCAAAGTAATCATAATTACAACACGAACGTCTCCCAGACATTTCCTATTAGAAAAGCAATTTTCAGAAAGCATCCTGTTTAATCTAAGCAATAATGAATTTGACAAGTTACAAATATTTTAGACTTAGCCAGGAGCTTAGTCGGTGTCATATGATAATTTGAAGTACAGAGGAACAGGATTAAGCCATTCAGCTCATCGAGATGAAGTATAATAAAGCAAAGGAAAACTGATCAGCTGATCTGTAATACAGAAACCGACACTGCAAGAAATGACATTTTATTGTTTCTCTATTACTGTATATGGTTTATGCAGAATCATATATTTTTTTAAAATGCCATTTATTAGCTAAAGAGTATAATTAACGGGACTCCCTTAAAGAGTTTTGACTTTACTGTACTTTATTCAGCAAATTAAACACAGGTGGTTATGGAAGGAACATTGGGGTCAAGGACTGAGTTAGTAGAGGCAACCATTTCTGAACCCTAAAGAAGATTATTCTATCTGACAAATGCTACCGAAAGAAATATGACAATTGAACTACAAAGCATGTAAACCTATATCCAGGCCAGTACTGCTTCATTCTAATATTACCAGTTAATCATCCAAAAAGGGGGCATGATTTACATTTCTATTCTGTGCGCTGTTTGAATATGCTGCTATACATCAACGTAAGAATCACCATGAGTTGTTCGAATCTGGAATGCATTGCCTGAAAAGGTGGTGGAGGCTGATTCGATAACAACTTTTAAAAGGGAATTAGATCTTTATTTAGGGAGAACGGGTCTATTAGGCTATGGGGAGCGGGCAGGGCAGTGGGATTGAATCGCTCTTTTCAAAGAGCCGGCACAGACTAGATGGGCCGAATGGCCTCCTTTTGTGCCGTAAAATTCTATGATTCTATGATTCTCTGTTAACGTTAATGGAAACAGCATGGAGAGGTCTATCATGGACAAAGACAAAGACAATTACGGGGATGAAAAATTGTGTCTCTAAGCTCTTTGAAATCCAGACAACTGTGAAATGGACATGAAAGTTCTCTGTCATATGGAATTAATCGGGGGTACAATTTGCCCTTGTAGAGTCCAAGCCGTTAAATTCTGACCAGTCGTAGCTGTAATGCTGTAAATAATCTGTTCCATCTATAATTTTGCGATTTACTACAGAATGAGGAAAAAATGATTGCCCTCAGATTTGAACTGGCTATAAATTTATATGATGCCTGAGGTCTAAATTTTTTTGTAGCAAAGAGATTTCTGCTAGTCCATTTGCCTGCCTTTCTTAGTTGAAATTTTTTCTGTTCTGGCAAAATGAGTATTTTATCAATCGATAGAATACTGCCAAATCAAAGTCCCTTATTTCCACTTATTTTAGATCACAACAAAAGGACAGCGAGTGAGGAGTGTAACATTGTTATGTCCCAGAAGGTATGGTAAAAACAAGGCTTGTCGGAGTTGCAGTAGAACAAAGTATCAGATACTTGGATCCATCAATTCAATATATTTTTGGATGCATTTCCTTTTTTTATCTGGTTAAGAGTAGAAAATGCATGTGGAGAATGTTACACTCATATCACACATCTCCAGGCTGCTGTTGACATCGAAAGCTTGAGAAGGGAAGATGAGCCTCTAGATTCTCAAGAGAGAGAGAAAATATTTTTAAAAGCCCACGTTTGGTGAGGTGTGAGATGTAATATTGGTGTATTGAGACTGTGATTTGACAAAGAGCAGGTTCACAAAATCGGCTGAGTCACCATGCTCAAGAACGTGTCTGTATAAAAATGAGAGGGTGAGTGAATTTGGAGATTGTGCTGCTTGTACAACACCATTGATAGAGGATATGGAAGAGGCGGACTGACCCAAGCTCTCACAGAATTATCTGGTGTATTGGGTAGGAACCAAAATAGAAGGGGCGGAGGGGGTTAAAATGCGAGAGGTTATGTTCGAGATTGTGGGGTATATATCAATTGAAACCAACCCACAAAGTGCATTTTTGATGATGGTCGACTCCGTTTAAAAATGGCTTGATCATGTGATGAGATTTATATTGATTTGCCTGGTTTCCTTCCAGTTTTAAGTAGGTCAGTCCATGGAATCCACCTTGATTGGCTGCAAGAGAGGCAGGCAACTGCTGCTTAAACTCCACACTTCCAATCGGTGAAACCATCACTCACATGAGAAGGGACATGTGCCCGAGCTCCGGACAGGAAGATGGTGACAATGTTCTCACCCATTTCATGCCGAGATGTGTTGCCCACCGGGAAGCTCGCAGGGGGTTCTTTGTGCCTATCATCCACCTTGTGAGGCTCAAATCAGCATTTGTCAGATGTTGAACAGCCAACCATTGACTATCCTCCTTAGCTGGGGAGATAACTGGGGTCTCCTTGGAGCTGAACTGGCTCCGAGGTGATATGCCTGGCAATGGAATGTTGGTGTCGAGTCAGCCCTCTCTGATGGTCTCAGTAGACTGGTTCCTGAGTCCGGTGGGTCCACAGTATTCCAGGGAACTGCTGATGACAGCACAAACAGCCTGGCTCATCAGCAGGACCTTGAACAGCAGACTACTGATTGGGAGCAGGGAGTCATCCCACTCAGCTCCTGTTAATAACACTGCAAGCCAAAGCCCTAATGGGTAGGGTGATAGGGTGGACAAGCAGTCAGAAAACTTTCTGTACAGCAATATTAATTGCAACCTATGCGGTTTTAGCTGGTTAGACTGCAGCAGTACACCAAGGCTCGTTTTGAGATCTCCAGGCCTTGGCTCCTGCCAACCTGGACCAAGGAGCTCCTGTAGCTCAGTGGTTAGAGCACTCGCCTTACAAGCGTGAGACCTGTGTTCGAATCCAGGCAGATCAGGGCGAAACCTTGGGCAAGTTTCCTTACTCCACACGCCTAATAATAATTCCTCCAAAAAAAAACACAATAATAAAAATTGGTCATTTTCAATCCACGACTGTTTGTGGGACGCTGCTGTGTGCAATTGGCTGTCGCGTTTCGCCCACAAATATACAGTCAATTCACTTTAGAGTATATTCTGTGACGAGCTTTGAGATGTCGATAAGACATGAAAAGCGCTATATCAAATGCAAGGATTATTATACAGTAAAAGCCCGTTTATCCGGCACCCTCGGGACCTGGTCAATGCCATTAAAGCGTGTGCCGGATATTCGGCCGAAAACACACAAAAAAATAAAAAATTTAAATAATAATAGTACATTGTGCCGGATGAATTCCAGTAAATCGAATGCAGACTGTTTTTTTTGAGGTGTCAGTTATACAGAAGTTACGGTTGAGGTCACAGATAAACAGGCTTTTACTGTACAGTCAACCCTTGCCGAATGCGACTTTCTCGAGTACGGATTTGCTTATACTCGAAGAAATAAATGCGGCACTTTGTTGCGTATATTCTCTGGCTTTTTTGCGTATAAGACGCGCATGCGCATTTGGGAGGACACCGGCTCCGCGCGCAATGCACACTTGGGAGGACGCCGCAGGCTCCCGCCTAAGTCCGATGATTCCTCAGCCTCAGAGCAACCTGATGGCATTGCATGGTAAACAGAAGAGACAGAGAGAGAGAGAGAGAGTCTCCTAACACTTCCAGGACCGAAGGTAAAATTATTTAGCCAAGCTGTGGTAGTGTGAAGTGCTGTTTTATTGTCTCCAGTGAGTCAGTGACAGCGGGGAGAGTGATGAGCGGGGAGAGCGGGCCAGGCGGCTTGTAGCCCGCCTCAGTACGTACCTTGCTTTGGTCGGGTGTGGATGTGCCTGGAGGCTTGAGGTTGGATAGCCTGTGGATGGTTTCCCCTAACCCCCTTTTTCCCATCACTTATTAAACTTACCGAATGCGATTTTACCGAGTGCGCTGTTTTCCAGGAACGTAACACCCGCCTTCGGCGAGGGTTCTACTGTATTACTATAATACTTTCCAGAATTAGGTAAGCCAGGAGAGTGTGCAATTCATTCTAGCAATCTACCTCTTGGATTTCCATGTGAAGGTGGGAACCATGGAAAAATCTCAATTGGTTTGGATACTCTTACGCTTGGTGATGTGTCAGACACCCGGCTGATCAAAAAAAACACACACAATAGGAGGATGCTAAGTCGAGTGTTCTGGAAGATGAGATTGGGTGGGCTGAAGGGACTTCACCATCCGAACCAATCTGATAATGTTCTGTAGTAACTGGTAACCTTGAGTTTGTAGCGACTAGGTTAATCAAGCAGATACTGTGAAATGACAGCAATTCTCTCTACCTTATTGCAGGAATTAATTGAACAGCAAATATTGACCATAGCATTGGAACGATTCTCCCAGTGAGGAAATTCGTCTAAAGCTAAGGCTCATCTCATCCACAGTGTAAGCAATATTGGGTGAGGTGTAAAAGTGTGCCCTGTTAAGAATAAGAATAATACTGCAATGTTACACAATTTCTCAGTGTTCGGGTAGCCTTGTCTTGGGTTCCAGGTCTTAAGCAGTGATTTTGTTATGAACATCAGACACATTTGTACTTAACCACTGAGTTCACATCACAAACTCCGACCTATTTCGCTGCCTGTGGAGTCCTGTGGCTCAGTGTTTATAGAGTACTCGGCTCGCAAGCAAGAGAGCTGGGTTCGATTCCAGCCAGGGCAAAACCAGTTTCCTTACTCCACATGCCTGACAATAATCCCTCAAGAAAAAAAAACAAGAATAAATTGGTCACTTCAATCCATGACTATTTGTGGGACACCGCTGTGCACAAATGGCTGCTGCGTTTTGCCCACAAATATAGTCAATTCAATTTACAGTACATTCCGTGGTGTGTTTTAAGTATAGAAGACATGAAAAGCACTATATCAAATGCATGGATTATTAATATTATGACTGGTTTGCCTGCTTCCCTTCTATTGTTAAGTAGTTGAGTTCATGGAATCTCTATTGCCATTACAGGAACAAGTGAAAGCAATACACAGTCCTGATGCCCCAAGCCTACATGCTGTGCCATTTTATGTCATGGCAACAGGGACCTTGTAACTAGACCACAACACTAAAAGCCAAGGGGTTTGGTTTCGGAGAGTTCCACCAAGTCTGTAATATTTTTAATATTATTTTTCTTTTTAAAAGTACACAATAACTTATTTAATAATAATAATAATCCTTACATTTGTTATAGTGCCTTATCATGTCTTCAAGACATCTCAAAGCGCATCACAGAAGATACTGTAAAGTGAATTGACTATATTTTGTGGGCCAAACACAGTACAATTGTGCACACTGTCCCACAAACAGTCGTGAAATGCATAACAATTATTTTAAATTGGTTATTACCCACAGGAAAGCAATCGTCAATCAGCTAACACCCAGGTTCCTACTTACTGCTAGGTAAACAGAGGTGTGTGGATTGAGGAAACTTGCCTAAAGTTCCTCCCCACAACAGAATTCCCACTGGCAACAGTCATTTCATTTTACCCAGACTGTGAACACGCTTTCTAAAATAAAAGCTAGAATTGTGTTTTGAACAGTCTGACTGAAACATCACAATACCAAAAGAGGCTGGAGTCATGGCACTCTATATGGGTGCAGTTTGGGCTGCAAGTTCAATGCCTATTCTGCTGAGCTTCTGACTTTAGCTGCACTGCCAGACATGGCTCCATAGGGACAAGGAAGAGAGAAATCAGATGAGCAATTCACTGGACCACTGGCCATGTCTCTGAGTGGCTGCCAGACAACGCCAATGACAATGGCATCGGAGGAGGCAATCACCCAGCCCCATCTGTTTGAGTGTGTTTGTGAAGATTTGAGTCATTTCAGACTGATATAATGAACAGATCAAAAAGAGCAAATAAAAGCTTCAATATTTATTGCCACAATGTACATTGTCTTAGTTTTAATCAAACTTTGTATTCATCAAAATATCTTTAAGCGCTCCAAGACACTACTCTGTGTGAAGGATTTGCAGTCCCAATATTAATATTATTACTATTAATAACAATCCTTGCATTTGGTATAGCACCTTATCATGTCAGAAGGACATCTCAAAACGCCTCATAGTAGTTGGAGTGAAGTGGAATGTATTTGTAGGTAATGCTGCAGTATAATTGTACACAGCAATGTACCACAAATAGCCATGAAATGAATGAGCGATTTTATTTGGGGATTTGTTGGCCCGGACACTGGGAAATACTCCATTCTTGTTTCTTTTAGAGCTATGGGATCTTTAATATCCACCTGAACAGCAGACAAGACCTCAGTTTGATGTCTGGTCCACAGGGAGCAAGAGCAAGAGTTTCCAGCAATTTTTTGTACCAGTGTACCCCAGACTTCCTAATCCACCCCCGACTCCCCCCACTTCTCTGCAAACCCTAGTTTAGGAACCAACCATTGTTCGAGAATCATTGCCGAGATTAATGAAAAGAAACCAAATGGGAGGAAGCACAGAGAGAAAACGGGAGCCTCACATTTCCTCTCAGAAATGAATCCAAGTTCATTACATCAACTGAAAGGGCTCATGAGACAGTTTTGCCACTGCACTATGTCAAAACATTTTAGAAAGAGGGAGTCATTGAGGAAATGTGACATTTTGTTTCTCTGCTGGTTGTAGGGATCTATTAAAGGAAGATACGATAATAGGGAGGAGATGCCAAAACCCATTGGGAATCCATTTGTCACAATATTTGTTCATGATTTAAAATGAAAGTTGATTTTATATCAGTCACCAAAGTCTTTTTAAATAAATGAAATTGTCAACTCTACAATGGCTTAATTGACAGTGCAAAGGGCAGAGAGAGGGCAGTGGCTGTCTTGATTTCCCACAGGAGGTGAATTTTGGAATCGTCCCTTTCAAATGCTGCAGCATTATATTCTACCCTATCAAATTTAATTTGTTTCTCTTTTCCTACTCACAAGTTTTGAAAGCAAGTTTATTTCCTCCAGTAATAAATTTAGATCCATTTAAATAAATTGCGACACAATCCAAAACTGCTCAAGTCAAGTTTGTTGGGCTATTTCCTGAGAAAAGACTATGTATTGGGCTAAAAGTAAAAACAGCTACAGCACTTCACAGCAAAATCCTGTGATGCATTATGCTGAGATGTTTTGATGACATGATAAAGAGTTATATCAAATACATGGATTGTTATAGTAAAATATGGGTTTGTGTAATTGAACTCACTGCCTGTGTATACGATCTGAAACGAGCCTATTTCATTAAGGAACTCACACTTCTTCGATGATGATTGAAATCGCAGAATTTCACACAGCTAACTTTTATTGTGTGCTTCTGTTTAAAATAATCATTGTAACTTTTGTTGATCTGGATCTCATCTGAAAGAAACATTATTAAAATTCAGCACCTTATCTTCTGGCATGGTGCTTGACAGTATTCCAAATGGCTAAATGCTGATGGGGTTGAAAACAAGACCGACTAAATCATATCATATCACATGTTTTGTTTTTGCTTGGTTTGTCATTGTGAATTACCATTCAGAGTCTACCACAACCATAGAACACATTGGCTTTTTTCCATAAAATGCCTGAATTACTAAGTGTATAGCAATCATTTCTGGGATCATATTCGGTTTCTGTTCTTTGAATCATCCTAATGCTATTAAATCACTTTGATGGCCCTGACGTGGAATGTTTTCAAATACGTGCTTCTGAATGTTCTGTCCACAGAAACCCAGTTAATCTAATAGCCTTATCATTGTTTTTCGACAACTTGCAGTTGAACAAGTCATTTCATAACTGAGATGGCCAATTCAATGGTCAAGGAGCAAAATATCAAAATATTTGGGGCATTATATATTGCCTTCTGTAATAAGCTTGACATAGCGCCCACAGGCTCGTCCTGGTTTGCAGTTTAGTTAAAGGCAAAGGGGAAATGACTGGAAGCTTATGGTGACTGTCGCTCAGCATCTGATAAATATTTGCAAACCTTATTACATGTGACCGACCGATTGTAGGCTACATAGAGGCTCGGTATGGTTTAAATATTTCATGTAGCCATTGGTGATCTGATGACAGCTCAGAAATTGAAACACCCGAATATCTGATGCAACAACAACAATAATAAACTTATATTTGTATATACAGTACTGTACTGTGTTTCACGGCGGAAGGATGACCCAAGGATTGAAAAGGCATAGTTTTATTATGGAGGATTTAATCCATTTCAAAACAGAGCTATGAACATTTCAATAGTAGGCAATACTTAAAATAACTTCAGGCAGCAATGATGTGTACTCTGTTATACTAAACTCATAGGAATTTGATTGTGGAGTACTATTATTGCTTTTGTAAGATTTAGCTCCTTTGTGTGTTCATCTGACGGAGGCATTGTCAATATTGAAACGGAGATGCTTTAGTCAATAATAACAATATTCCTTGCATTTGATGTAGCACCCTATCACGTCTTCGAGACATCTCAAAATGCTTCACAGAATATACGGTGAAGTGAATTGACCGTACTTTGTGAACAAAATACGTCAGCCAATTGTGCACAGCAATGTCCCACAAACAGTCACGCATTGAGTGACCACATTATTGGGAGAATGGATTATTATCACCAGAAAGCAATCCACCAATCAACCAACACCCGAGTTCCTCATTACTGCTAGGTAAACAAAGGCATGTTGTTTACCTAAGTTTCCATGGATGCTGCTTGACCTGCTGAGTTTCCCCAGCAACCTTTGTTTTTGTTTCAACTTGCCAAAGGATTCGCTCAGCTCACAAATTGAACCCAGGTCATTTTGCTTGCAAGGCGAGTGCACTATACTACAGGACTGTATACTTTTTCTGCTGTACTTATCATATTCATATCGAGCTTGGATCATTGGCGCAAATATGCCACCGGTTCTTTTGTGTAGAAATGTGCTCGCTAAGAGGTTGTCCAATGGATAAACAAAGTCTCAATTATATAACGCTCAATTTAAAAATTCAAATTGCTATAAAAGATATTCTTTAATTATCAATCTATTTCAAATGTGACAACAACAACAGCAATTTGAATTTATATAGAGCCATTCACGTGGGGTAGTGCCCCGGAGTGGTTTACGAAAACACACTCCTCCTCCCTCAACCTTTCTCACTCCCCCCATTTGAGAGCATGAAGTTGAGAAACCTCCCCACCTTTTACACAAATGCATTAGACTGAAGCCATCCTGAAATGTCCATGACCACCACAGTTTCTGTCAATCCAGCTTCACGGGACACCGGTCTGAGTCAAAGTAATTATCACATTGTTTGCCGCATTTTTTTTTGCGATATTCCAAAAGGTGTGATTGACATCTGGTTAGACATCATTCACATTCTAGTCAAATACCCTGGAGGTGCAGTAAATCAGAAAGAATGCTATAACCACATCTGGAACTGAAATCTGAATAGGACGAAGGCAAGCTTCACTGCTCTCAAAAAACAAAGAAGTCAAATTGTCTCTGACGAAAGTTGTGCTATATCAAAGAACTGGTTTCCAGTTTATCTCAGCTGTTAGTCCCCCAGTCATCACCGCTCACTAATTCAACAGGGTTATATGAGAATAAAGTTCGCCAGAAGGCAGAAATAAACAAAATAAATTACAATTCTCTGTAACAGTTTAATTTGAAAAAAAGCAAGGTTGATTGTCGTATTTTCTCTTCAAAGGCAAGTATTTGAAATTGTCTGTGCAACCCATTCACTAACCATTGCATGAACAAACTTTGATGTTAATTTGTGCATCTAGTGTCAGTGTTAAAGCAAGATTAGTTGGCCTTAGAGAACTTAGGCGTCTGCCAGCCACGGTAGGCAGCACTGAGTATCAGGTCTGAATCAGAGAGTTTCTGGTTTCAAGCCCCACATCAGGACTTTGAACATATGGATGGCCTAGGCACTCCACTGCAATGCTGGTGGACACCATTTTTTTAAAATGTCAAATTGATCTACTCTCTGACATTATGCTACATCAAAGAGCTAGTTGCTAATGTTATATTATAGTTGTCCTCGCCAGCATTCTCCTGTTCATTCTTGGTTATCATTGTGCACAAATTAACTGCCATGTTTGCTTACGAGATGTACAGTCACTAAATTTTAGTGATCCTGTGGAGCACTTTGAGACAACAACAACAAAATTATATTTAGAGAGCGGCTTTCACATTGGGGGAAATCCTTCTAATGCGCAAACACTAGAATAATAACAATCCTTGCATTTTGATATAGCGCTTTTCACATCTTATCAATGTCTCAAAGCGCTTCACAGAATATACTGCAAAGTGAATTGACTGTATATTTGTGGGCGAAACACAGCAGCCAATATAACAAAGACAATAATTATTAGTAATATTTTACAGATTTATGAGGAGTACAGTGCCACAGAACCCCATTTTTTCACCCACAATATGGTCAATGCACTTTACAATATATTCAGTGAAGTGTTTTGAGACATCTCAAAAAAGTGATAAGACGCTCTATTATAATGCAAGGATTATTAGGTTTCCCCCCCTGTGGCTTTTTAATACTATGAACATTTCTCAGAAAACAAAAAGCAATTTTTATTCCTCAGCAATTTCATATCAAAATAGTGAAAACGCAAACTAAATCAATTTGTCCTTAATTTTGGCTCAATAATTCAACTGCAGTCATCAGACCAGGAATAATAAATTAGTTTAATTCACTATTAATTGTTGCATCCAGAGAGAGACAACATGATTGGGTTTGCTATTTATTAGTAAAATAATATTATGACCATCATGCATTCATAAAGAACTGTGTCAGATTTGTGCCTGAGGGAAAAGAACTTATGCCTACGCACAAAGGAATGCTTCAGTAGTCTATTCATCGACAAGAAGAAATGGTATTTTCAAATCTCTTTTCTTGGAAGCAATACAAAGCAAGATATTTTAGCTACAAGCATAGATAATAGGAAAATCCAGTTAGGAGTGGGAGAAAATCTTCAATATCGAGGGTTTAACAACAATAAAAATAGGATTGATCCCTTCCCACTGGAAGTATAGATTCACGGTATCATGGGTCCCGACTACGTGATACTGAAACAGGGTTGAGTTATAACAGCTGTTCGATACAACGCTTTAACATGTCATCGAGACATCTCAAAGCACTTCACAAGATATTACTGGGATGTGTATTTGTAGACAGAAACTGTAGCCAAATTGCACAACCACCCCACGCACCCCAGGCTTTAGATAGGAAAACATCGAAATGGATTTTAGAAATCTTTATTACAGTGTTATTACAGATATACCGAAATATCGATATTTTGGGGGTTTGGGCGCATTCTGAATGCACGCGCGTTCCGGGTGCGCACACATTTGGGGCCTATCTTCTCAGGAGGTAAATATCTTTCTCTCTCTGTGTCTCTCACTCTCTCCATCTCTGTGTTTTTCTGTCTGTGTCTCTGTGTTTCTCTCACATCCCCCCCCATCTCTATCTATCTGTTTATTATCACATCCACCCCGTCTCTCCCCCCCTTCCCCGCCGTCTCTTACCCCCCCAAGCCGTCCCTCTCCCCCCACCCCCCCCCCCCAGCCGTCTCTTTCCCCAACCCCCCCGCCGTCTCTCTCTCCCCCCCACCTCCCCCCCAGCCGTCCCTCTCCCCCCCCCACCCCCCCAGCCGTCTCTTTCCCCAACCCCCCCGCCGTCTCTCTCTCCCCCCCAGCCGTCTCTCTCCCTCTCCCCGCCCCCCAGCCTTCTCTCACCCCCACCCCTTGCATACCTGTATATTGTATTCTAGGACTATGAATATAATATGGCGGCTTTGCATCTTGGTCTGTGCATTGTGTATAGAGATGAGCATTCTGGGTCTTGTAGTTCAGTGTGCGCGCATTCCGATTTTTTCCCTCGTTTCGATATATTGATATTTTTGAAATGCCTATATCGGCGTATCGATATGAAAATTATATCGGGTTTTAGCGATATATCGATATATCGCCGGACCCTAGTGTTCAGTTCTTCCCATGCCATGTAACATTCTGAACATGAACGGGTGATTGTTTGATAAGAATCAAAGTGATAAATTCTTCTGTGAGTTGTAACAACCAGCAGACGTTCAGCTTTTATTACGAGCCCTATCTATGAATGCAGAAAGGACAACCATTGGAAGGAGAACCAAAAGCACGGCTAGTAATGCTGACGTCAATAGGGTAAGAAATAATTGTAACTATTTTCGATGCATTGAGATGAGCTGCAGGAAATGTGTCAATTTGCGGGGGGAATAAATGCAGTGTTTATGCCTCCAGGGAAAACATTCTGAGAGTGTGAAAACTACTGGAGGGAATGTTGCAAATTCAGATAGCGGAGAAGCTATCTGGATTTCAATCCTGATCCTCTCTTGCTTATACCTGTATATTCTGGCAATCTCAGTTCACCTCTCTAACCTAATCGTCTCATCAGTGCTAGAGGTGAAAGGCTTGAAGGCCAATGGGGAAGAAGCAGTAATGATTTCAGGACTTTCTACCACACTCTGAAGCCTAAAGCTGAATAACTGTGTTTTATACTGGATTTAGTGTTTCTACAAGGGGAATACTAACTAAGCCACTGTTGGATAAATTATCTAGAAATACAACTCCTTATACTCAGTGAATCAAGTTTATGATATCCATAAATTTGCTCATTTTAAAACAAAAAAATCTGTGACAATAAGGTGAGTTATTAAAACCACTGTGTTCCTGTTGCCTCTGACCCACCTATATTTCATTTTCATGTTGACTAAGTCCAAGAAAATTTTATTCAATTCATGATCTTGAAAATTCTATTGTCAATTGAGTGTTGCTTTTCTTCAAACTTCACAGAAATACCATCACTGTGAAGCGCTATGAGGCATTATCCTACTTGAGGGTCGTTAGATAAATGCAAGTTGTTCTTGTTGAGATACTCCTACTCTCATAGTTCATGTGTTATGTACTTGATTATCCCATCTTTCGAAACAATAACAAAACAGGACAGTTGGATTGGAGTGTTCCAGTGATGTATACTATTCTCCTAAGATAGATGGTTCAATGAAGGAAAATCCATACCTTTAAACAATGAAGACAAATACCTCTCTCTATGATCCCACTTCCAAGTTTTCATTCTGTCCTGTATAAAAATAATAGATCAACAACAACAACTTCAATTTATATAGCACCCTCCACGCTGGACGGCGTCTCAGAGCGCTTTTCTCAGATCAGGTATGTAGTGGACAAGTTTAAGCACAACATTGGTAACCGTCTTCCATGCATTCGTCACATCAAGGCTTAACTATGGAAACTCCTTCTTTGTCGGCCTTCCCAGCTTTTACCTTCACAAGCTGCAGATCATCCAGAATTCTGCCGCTCTCTGCCCTGCTGACTCTCTATCAAGCTGCCCACCTCCTCCATTCAGTGGTTTCCGGTCTGGTACATATCTACAGCCCAACCCACCCTACCCGCCCTCCCCAAAGTGTGGTGGCTGAGCTTTCAGCCTCTCTGCCCCCACACTCTGGAACTCCACCCCATAGTCCCTTCACCTTGCTTCCTCCCTTGCTTCCTTCAAGGTCAGTCTCAAGGCCCTCAAGATCCCCTTGGATCGTGCCTTCTGCCACCTTCCCACCTCTCTTCCTCCCCTCCCCCATACCCTGCCCCTTCCCCGTGCTCGAGTCCGAAGCCCTGAATGTTCAGCACCTTGGACCATCCTCCCGACATGGAAGGCGTTCTATAAATGTAATTTTATTGTTGTTGGTACAGTGTGGATGATTGATGCCTCTCACTATCTCTTATGTAAAGTCATTGACCCCCATAAACATATGAAATAAAAATTGTTATTTTTCTGGCACCGTCAACATTCATTCCATCAACACAAATACACTGTTTAGACATAATCGCTTAATAAATTTTAAAACCAAATTAAAATGTAAAAATGTAGTTACTGCTTCATGCTTATGCATGGTTTGCAAATGTAGCCTGGTTCAATCTCAATGATGACAAATTTAGTCAACCAATTTATGCCTGGAACAATATCTCCAATGTGGCTTCTACTAACATTTACATAAAGGCATTATGGCATTTTTGTATCACCAATCATTGAAGAGAGAAATCAGGCACAGTACAGGCAAACTCACTAGCATGCAGTACAGTGAATTATTTTAAATGGTGAACTGCGCAAAGTAAATGCAATGATAACATTTTTATGCCATAATGCAATAGTAACATCAGGTTTAAATTATCACAAGAAGCTGAAGAAGGTTTTCTAAAGCATGGAGGATAGATTTTGAAAATGGCACAATTAATTCAAAAACACTGAACAACAACTGAATATCTCCCAAAGCCAAGTTTACAAATCACTAGCAATTTGTTCACTTGCAGCTTTTGATTTCACAACATTCTTTCAATAAGCCTTTTGCTTCATAGAAATCGAGCAGTCATCATGTGAAAGAGTTTTAGTGGATAACTTGCAGAAGTCAAATTATTTCATGAACACTAAAAAAACAGCAGTATTTGATTGATGGGAAAGTTGTGTGATCCATTAGCCTCTAGAGTCCCATTCCTTACCAGTTTCCCCTATGTGCTTTTGGATCTAATAAAATTAAAAACAAAGGGTCAGATTGCAACTCAAAATGCAATGATTTTGTGCCACAAGTTAATGCTGTTTCCATGTTTGCCAGATGAATAGCTGGTATAGCTTGACATGCTTTAGGTGCCCTATAGTGCAGGAAACTCAAGGCCATTAGATCCTAGTTACTTTCCATTGTCAGTATCTTTCCTTTTCTTTAATCTCTTCACATCGGTAATTTTAGGGTAGGGGAGATGGGAGGGAGAAAGATGGGAGGGCGACAGAAGGCGCGATTGAAAAGGAGGATTTTGAGACCAGCCTTGAAGGAGGCAAGGGAGGAAGCGAGGCAAAGGGACTGTGGGATGGAGTTCCAGAGTGTGGGGGCAGAGAGGCTGTAAGCCTGGCCACCGATGGTAAGGTGGGTTAGATCTTTTGGGGATGAGGGGTCAATGGAGCCAAGGGAGGGTGGGAATTATGTGGTCATAGAGCTTAGTGTGGGAGAGGACATGAGCTGCAGAGTTCTGAATGATGTGCAGTTTATGAAGGGAAGAGTCAGGAAGGCCGACGAGGAAATTTCCATAGTCAAGCCTTCATGTGACGAATGCTTGGATAAGGGTTTCAGCAGCCTGAGGGGTGAGGCACTGGTGGAGTCTGGCAATGTTATGGAGATGGTGGAAGGCAGTGCTAGTCATGGCGTGGATGTGGGGAGGAAGGACAGTTCAGGGTCACACAAGACATCCAGGTTCCTGATTGCCGGAAGAACAATCTACGCTACCTCAGGCTCAGATTAGATTATTTCTGTTACAAAATCTCCTCACCATGATTTGAGCAAGTGTATTTTCCTAATTGAAGTACTGAACATGTAAAACATTCGTAATGCCATAAATCAGATTATATCTCTTTATAACGCATTTGGCTAAGTACCATACTCACAAGCAAAAATTAAGAGCACTATCACTCTTGAAAGTAAATGTTTTATGTCTTCTGAAAGCATATAATTTTGGCTTTAATGTAGACAAATAAGAGATAATGTGTTGGATCATCAATAGGGAACGTTGACATTTTTTTAAAAACTCATAAATACCACTTTTCAGTGAGGGATGGCAAAATAGTGACTATTAGGCAAACACAGCAGCTATGTATACACAGTAGGGTCCCACAAACAACAATGAACTGCATGACCAATTCATCTGCTCTCTCCTTTTCTTCTTGAATTGTAGCATTGGTTCTTTCATATCCACCTGAACGGGCAGATTGGACCTCAGTTTGACATCTCATCTGAAAGACAAGAAAACTGGCAATGCAGCAAGCTTGAACTAACAACCTCCTGACCTACCAACTGAGATAAAAGAATAGGTGCATTCTGAGATGAACAAACGCCTCACGGGTTGCAGTTCTCTCTGTGAGGGAAGATCGGGAAGGGATTTGAATTCTGAGACATGAAGAAAGCCTGGGTAGTGTAGATTTGGTTTGTCTACATTAAAACCAAAATGAGATGCTTTTAGAAGATTTGAATGGTGGAATCGGGTAATACTCAGGTGTTATGCCCAGTGCATAGTGGGATAGGTTTTGTGTGCTCTGTGAAACAAACAGACTTGAATGGCCTTATCTCATTCCATTTATGTTTTTTTACAATTCGATATTTCAGAGGCTTGTCTTGGGTTATGTAGGGTTTTTATGTAAGCTCTTCTTACAGTTTCCATTGCAAGTTTTGACAAGTCCACTCATACCCCAGCATTCAGTATTAAATAATAATCCTTGCATTTGATACAGCCTTATCATAATAATATAATAATAATCCTTGCATTTAATACAGCCCTATCATGTATTTGAAATATCTCAATATGCCTCACAGAATATACTGTAAAGTGAATTGACTAGACATTTTGTGGCCAAAATTCTAATTATGTAAGATAGTTCTTTGCATCTTGCGCTAGCATGGATAGAATGAGAATTTAATGATAATCGCTTAAATCACAAACAAAAAATTGAAGTGAACTCATAAACTATTTCAGTTATTTTCCAGAGAATCTCATTTATTTATCCAGGCATGGAGGTGGCGGTCCACACAAATTATGCTGTTAAAATAACTTATTTAGGTCAATAAATATCCAGTATTTACCGTACTATGATATGACAGATATGCGAATAAAGCTTTTACACTTGCTAAAGTATAACTAATGAATGAGTTCCGAACCAGTCCAGCTCTATAAACAATTAACAGATAGTGTTGGCAAAGGTCAAAATTTGGACCATTAATCTGCTGTTTGAATGTTCCTTATGTTCATGTATTACAACAATATTACAGTTCAGGCAATAAAATCCCTAGAACATGCACAAGGTATCACAAGATGAAATGGGAGTTTCCTGAATATTTGGTTAGGAAATACTTCAGTGGAATATGATACAGTGACAGTAAATCCATACCATGATATTCTGTTGCTGCTTCAGATTACTGTACTTATATCAATAGGAAAGTCGGAGGTGCTACATGGTGAGCAACATCTTAGAGCGTTTCACTGGTGGGATGGAAGGGAGGAAAGAGAGGAGAAAGTGACCAAAGGCCAGGTTGAAGAGACGGGAATTTGAAAACAAATAGAGAGAGGGTGAGACAGAGAGGTTGAGGGAGGGAATTCCAGAGGTTAGGTGCGTGGATGCATACATGAAATAATTCATTGTCTTCTGGTAACAGAGTTTCATGATGAGGCTTATAGTAGATTCCAATTCTCTATAGAAGACTTTATACACAAAAAAAGAAGACTAAACCGGTTTGCACAAAAATTAAGTTTCAATTCAGTTTTTTCCAGAGCTCTGTTTGTGAATACTTTTTTTTCTTGAAAATCAATGAAAAGTGCAGAAATGAGATTTGAGACATGCAAACAAATGTAGGAAATCCAATTCAGAAACAGTCCACCTATAGATGGCTTGCAAATCTAAAATCCATTTATATGCAAATCAAATAAAATGTAAAACTTTTTTTTACATTTTCCCCCCAAATCCTAATTTTGTCCTATTCTTCTCTAATCATCAACCTGTTTGCTCTGTGTATTTGCAACTCAAATTATGTTTGCTTTCAAGTGCAAAGCTAACAAGTAACTGCCAGTCCCTATCTGAAGTTCATTTATATGCAAGTGAAAAAACATATGTTAACATCCTCCCAGATTATGCTGCTGGAGTAAGATATGCATAGTTCACAGCCTTTCAAATCCTCCAATTGTATGGATTTGGGATGAGAAAGTTTACTGATTTCTGAACTGCACATCAAAAGCGGTTTGAATATCTACTCTCTAAGAGCACTGCAATTCAAGCTCTGTGGCAATAAAATGGGAGCAATTCTGTGTTGTATAAGAGATTATAAGTATTACTGTGTAGTCTTTTCCATCCTTGTTATGTACATTAAAGATTTAGCCAGCTACTTACCCAAAGTTGGGAAATGTATTAAGTGAGATGGAACTCTGTTAATGAGCAATTTTTGATGTCCAACTAGACTACCACACAGTTATGTGACTATACTGTTCATATTTATTAAAAAAATCAAAAGTCCATTTATGGATATGGCATTGTTGTGGCTTGGGACAAAAACATTGAACCAATTCCCATAGATTCCAGACTATTATATGGAGTATCGTAGCTCAGTTAATAGATCACTCGCCTCGCAAGCAAGAGGCCTGGGTTCAATTCCTGGCAAGCAAAATGTTGGGCAAGTTTCCTTTTTCCACACACTTCTGTTTACCTAGGAATAAGCAAGAACCCAGTTGTTAATCAATTCGGACCTCTTTCGAGGGGGTAGAAATCCCTTCACAAAATAATAATACAATGGTAACTCAATCCACAATTGTTTGTGGGACACTGTTGTAAGCAATTGGCAACCGCATTTCTAACACATAATATACAGTCAATTCACTTTACAGTATATTCTATGAAGCGCTTTGAGACGCCTCAAAGATGTGATAAGGTGCTATATCAAATGCATGGATTATTATTATTATAACTAACCCACTTTCCCAATAATATTGCTGTTTTTCCATTAGTATTCCAGGGTTCCCTTGGTGGCAATATAAAGTGTTTAAAAGTAGTTTGGTAAGTGTCCTTAAAGGGTTGAATCCACTTTGCAAAGAACTTAGATACATGTTACCAAATGTTCTTTCCTATTAATAACTTGGCACTGGAGGGGAGGAATCACACACAGGCACACATTTAAAAATCACACGTTTTAAAAATGAAAATATGCAGAGTGAGTTGTACTGTGCTCGCCTATAAAATGCACAGTCATTACCCATTACAGTGTATGCTCCGAAACAATTTGAAACTTCCTCCTGACTTGAGAGGTGCTAAATCAAATGTAAAGATTATCATTAATATTTCGCACTGGAACTGCAGGAGAAATGGTGGCCTCAGCTTCTGGATGTGCTAGAAGTTGCGTCACTAATTCAAATGAATATCTGCATAGAGCAGTGGCATGAATATTATAAACTGCTTCACGAGCACTAACCAGGAAAGGGTATGTGTACATTTATATCCTAATTGCTCTATTAACAGGCAGATCAGAATTTATTTTACTGAGATTTTCTAATATAAAAACATTCTAGAGTTAAATAACACTCTTGGATTGAGTATTATTCATACAGAACTTAGTTTATACTATGTTATAAATAGTTAACCTATTCACATTAAATATCCTGTGAGAAGTACAATCCAAAGCCACTCTTCAGCCATCAGCCGTGTTTGTATTGATTAACACAGGGCTTAGTTCGTCATTCGGAATGAAAAAGTATTTCCTATTGTGACATATTTGTAAAGATCCTGTGCCACTGTGCCTTTACTGATTTACAAAAAGTCTTTGTATCTTTTGATCAATTCCAATTTGTCTGGACATCTTGTGGTCATGAGCAGCTGTTGTACTCAGAAATGATGATTTGTGACGGCAGTGACTGATAAAAGAGACTTTAAAACCTCATCAGTGTTTGTAGTTAAAGGCCACAAAGAACACAACATTGCAAATACCAAAGGAATCCCTGCGCCACAGGTTCATTATATGGGAATCGGTCCAGAAATCTGTTTGGTACTTCTGCACTTCATCACTGATTGTGCTTTTATGTAAGTCAATTTTAGCTGCGTCAGTTTGTCGTTTGATACAAGGGTTACAGAGTGTTAGGGCAAGGAAATCGAGTTGCAGCAACACTAGACCACTTGTCAAGTTTTATTCGTTTTGGTCAAGTTATCTCTCAGTAGGACTTCCAAATGAAATTGTTCAAGCAACCTTCTGGCAGGTCAATTGGAGAATGCCTTTGATGGTCTGAATGGATTGTCCTTGGACTTGACTTGACCTTGGTACGCGCATCAATGCCAAGCACAGGTCTCATGAGCGATAAAGACGGTAAGAAAGCAATGGAAACAAAATAGAGTTCAATTGGATAATATTAAGCAATGTGGGACAATTATTTTTAAAGACAAATTCCGGGGCTAATAATAATCCCTTCAAAAAAAAGGAAATGGAACTAATAATTTTGTCATTCGATCCACGACTGTTTGTTGGCTGTGTGCCACATTTCTACCACAAAATAATAATCCTTGCATTTGATACAGCGCTTTTCCTGTCCTCTAGACATCATAAAGCGCTTCGCAGAATATACTTTAAAGTGAATTGACTGTATATTTGTGTGCAAAACACAGCAGCCAATTGCGCACAGCAATGTCCCACAAACAGTCGTGGATTGAAAATGACCAATTTTTTTTTTTTTGAGGGATTATTTATACTGTACAGTCAATTCACAGTGAAGCGCTTTGAGGTGTTTTGAAGACATGATAAGGCGCTATATCAAATGCAAGGATTATTATTATATTAGGACATCCAACATGAAACAACAACAAAATTGCATTTTATAACACCTTTTACGTCAGGAGGACATCCCAAGGCGCTGAAAGGTGCCTACAAATGTAATTTATATTGTATTATTATTGTAATTCAGAATCACCTCACACATAAAACTTAGAGCACCTTCCATATGAGCTAATTGAATACTGTACTTTTCTTATGTGAATCATAGAATTATCAAATCATACAGCACAGAAGGAGGCCATTTGGCCAATCATTCCAGTGCCAGCTCTTTGAAAAGAGCTATCCAAATCAATGCCACTCCCCCGCGCTCTCCCCATAGCTCTGCAAACTTGTCCTCCGCAAATAATTACCTACTTCTCTCTTAAAACTTGTTATCCAATCGGCTTCCATCACCCTTTCAGGCAATCCATTCCAGAGCCGAACAACTCACTGTGTGTAAATATTTCTCTTCATCTCCACTCTTCACTCTCCACACCTCCGCAATATTGACAGACTCTACCATTACCTAACTCCCCCACGCCGCCGAAACTCTCATCCACGCCTTTACCACTTCCAGGCTCGACTATGGGAACTCTCTCCTCGTCGGCCTCCCCAGCTCCTCCCTTCACAGGCTGCAGATCATTCAGAATTCTGCAGCTCGTGTACTCTCCCGGACCAGGCTTCGCAACCACATCACTCCCCCCCTCGCCCGTCTCCACTGGCTCCCATCCCCCAGAGGATCAAATTCAAGATCCTCGTCCTCACTTTCAAGGCCATTCACATCCTTGCCCCCACCTATCTCTCTGACCTACTGTCTCCCTATCAGCCTGTGCGCACACCCTCCGTTCAGCAGACTCAGGTCTGCTCCGTATCCACCGTCCTAACCGCCCAACCATCAGCAGCAAGGCTTTCAGCCTCTCTACTCCCACACTGTGGAGCTCCATCCCGCAGCCCCTCCATCTCGCCTCCTCCCTTTCTTCCTTCTCCTCCGCCGATCTCAAGACCTTCCTCTTCGACCGCGCCTTCAGCCTCCCCACTAACTCTTCCTCCCACTAACTTTTCCCCTCTCCCTCCCACTCCCCCTCCCCCTCCCCTACCCCTACCCCTACCCCCCCGCTCGAATCCCAACCTGACTGTTCAGCGCTTTGGGACGTCCTCCCGACGTGAAAGGAGCTATACTGCAATTTTGTTGTTGTTGTTTCTTTTAATAACCATTTTTAATCGATGCTCTCAGGTCACCGACCCACCCACCAGTGGAAATAGTTTCTCCTTGTTCACCCTCTCAAATCCCCTCATAATTTAGAAAAAATTAACCTTAATTAGCCTCCTCTTAACCTTCTCTTCTCCAAGGAATGATATAAGAACAATGGAAACTTCTCACCTAAACCTTGCATTATTCTTTCAAAATTGGATTTCCATTAATTGGTCTTCTTAAGGTATTACTTATATAGGATTGACCTTTTATTCTCAGTTTTGCAAAAGCACTGAAATTTGCCTTACTCTCCACTAAATCAACTTAAATATGATTCAGCAAAATGGAGACAACTACTTTGCTCATGTAGCATTGAGAATCAAAATAAACATCTCCGAATATACTCTAAAGTGAATTGACTGTATATGGCCAAACGGATTAAGGGATATGAAGATAAGGCGAGTGGGTAGAGTTAGATTAGAAGATCAGCCATGATCTTATTGAATGGTGGGGCAGGCTCGAGGGGCCAAATGGCCTACTCCTGCTCTAATTCTTATAAACTTATGTGCGCAATTGGCTGTCACCTTTCACCCACAAATATACAGTCAATTCACTTTGCAGTATATTCTGTGAAGCACTTTGAGACGTCGATAAGATGTGAAAAGCACTATATCAAATATTATTATTATAATCCAGTGTGTAAAGATAGCACCCTAATGGAGCACTATAACTGAACTGGGAAGGAATGAAAACACTTTGTGTAGGTACTTGACTTCAATGAATTAAAGATGTATCCTTGTTTTTCGAATAATCATTGTGCTACAATGAATTGTTAAGGTAGAAGATAATACACATGGTTCAAATAGAGAAAGAAAATAAAATGTGGACTAAAGAGTGGACCAGTCATGAGTCAAGCAAAAATAATAGCTGGCATTTTTTTCACTTTTCATCGCTACACAATGATATTGCATTCATATCCCACCATAGATTATCTTCTGTTATCATTAATTTAACTGTAGACTGGAAAGTGTTGTATCTTTGAAACAAATGAGGTGGTACTTTTCTAAAATCTGTTTCTGTTAAAAACTGTCCCACTCAAATTTGTCAAACAAAAGTCCTACAGACCACCCTGGCATTGATAAATTGAATGTAAAATAGAAAGAAAATAGTGCTATGAAATAAATCTCTGCCACCTTTAGATCTTGTTGAACCGGAACAGAATGTTATACGTTATGGTACTACAACATACTGGTGGCATTTTTTTGTTAAACCATAAAATAATGGCATTAAACACATGCGAACTACATGTAATAACATTTGCAGCTATACATGAAGCGAATACAAAGAAAGAGCTACTCTTCATGAGGAGGAATAAACGCATGCACTGGAATGAGTACTGCATTGTATCAAAGTTAATCCTGGCTAGAAACCCACACCTAAAGTCCACACCTTCATCACTTCCCCGCTGGACTATTCCAATGCCCTCCTCGCTGGTCTTCCCAACTCCACCAAACACAAAATATAATTCAATTAAAATCCCACTGCCCAGATACTCACCCGCACAAAACTCTGTACCCCCAACACAGGTACTTGCCAGGCTCTACTGGCTCCCAATTACCGAATTAGCGGATCGATTTCATGATCCACTCACATCTTTTCAAATCTCTTCATGTCTTTGCACCTCCCTACACCTGCTTCCCCCCAACTCTGCCTCCCCACTCCATCCTCCTGTTTGTTCCTCGTACCCTCTGTTCCACCATCAGTAGCCGTGTCTTCAGCCACTGCGCTCCAAAATTCTGGAACTCTCTCCCTCACTCCCTCTGCCTCTCCAGCTTCAAATCCCACCTATAAAACTTACCTTATGTTTGTGCTTACAGTCCACACTCCACCTCCATTTGGCTCATTGTCAAGCGCTCCAGACTGCTGCCCTACGCAAAAGGCACTACATAAATGCAGGTTGTTGTTGTAGTACAAGGTGACCAAAAAGTCTTATTTTTTCGCTAACCTATTATCTAAAAAAAATTAGAATTTCTATAAGATGAATTAGACATTGTAATGGTATCGCAACTTTTTGGTCAGCGTGTACTTTAATAGCATACATATTTTCATTAGTTATTAGATCAGCACCCAACAATTAGCTTTTTTAAAAAAAAAAGGCTATATTCTAGTCTATCGACCAATGTTTCGTGGCATTAAAACAAATAAGAAATATGGAACGTTTCGAATTGGTGAAACTATCTGAAAGATAATTCTGTTGAAGTGCTTTAGCATTAATAGAACATTTAAATCTCAGGGCATGTTTTCATTTGGGAAGTATCCAAGAGGATCCTACAAGTGTAATTAAAAAAACTAATGATTTTTTGGCGAGGGATGACTCTGAGGTAAAGTCAAGCACGCCTCAGCTCATCGCGAAGTGTGTTACTTGCCATGATTGCACACATTCTCCTTCACCAGAGCTATTACCCAATACCTCATGTGTAACATCAGTTAATAAAGAAATAAATCAAACTATTCTAACAAGACGCAATATGAAGTCCGGTGCTAAATGCCGTCGTAGCCAACTGTCTTCCTTGGGATTGCATAATTAATATTGTATCAGCATGATCTTTTAACACTTCAGTGCGCAATTAATTTGTAAGGAGGAAAAGCAAAATGGGGTGTTCTCTCTCATATTGAAAATCAGTAGCAGCAAATATTATATCCATAATATAACTGCACAGTGTGAATAGCTCCATCTGCGAACGGCAAAATCTGTGGTACGATAATTTATAAACCATGTAATATCATTCCAGGAAAGTACAATTGTCACTAACCCTGGGGTTTAGCAGCAGGTCTGATACAATTAAGCTTAAGATTCTTGAAGGTGACCTTCCTGATGCTCATTGCTTGCGCTCATCTAGGTTTGTCCGATATGACAAGGCTGTAGTGGGTTGCAATGAGACAGTGTGATTGATCAGCTACTGTCACATTAATGCGTCTGGAGCGCAGCCAAACCAAAACACAAAAGTGTATGATATAGCGAATAGATGTACTATTTTGCTACCTCTGAATAGAACGGATACCATGATATGAATAGTCTGGCATTCAGGGCTAGAAAAGTACGAGGTAATGAATTGCTTGTCACTCAGAATAGATGTTGTATTGAAATGGGAGATGAGAACTATGTTTCACAGTGAATCGTTGCGGAGAAAATATATCTAAGAATGTATTCAGAAGTGGCTATTACCTATTCGTGTAGAGTAGCAATTTCGTTTTTTAAAAGTATTAATTTTTACACATGAAGGTGTTTATAGTTTTGAAAAACAAGACTGTTGTAGTTTATCGTTTGATATTGAAAATCTTCTGTGTTTATGACACCTCAACACAACTAGCTTGGTACAGGTTTATTTTCTACTCTTGTTCAGATCTCTGCTTAGTCATAATGTTTTTCTAAAATGTTTTGCTGTTACCAGGCACAATGTAAATTCAACCCCTGACATAACACAGCTAGAAACGAGAATTATTTAGGGGGGCATAACAATATCTCAATATCTCAGTTGGGTCGACCTGCTGTCTCCGCCCGTCCCCTCCGTTTAGCAGACTCTGGCCTGCTCCGTGTCCACCTCGCTAACCGCCTCACCATCGGTGGCCGGGCTTTCAGCCTCTCTACTCCCACACTGTGGAACTCCATCCCGCAATCCCTGCGCTCACTTCCTCTCTTTGCTCCTTCAAGGGCGGTCTCAAGACCTTCCTCTTCAACCGTGCCTTCTGCTTCCCTCCTAATAACTCCACCTCTCCTACTCTCCTTCCCCTTCCCCCTTCCCTGTCGTCTTCCCCCGGCTCGGGTCCTGACCTGACTGTTCAGCGCTTTGGGACGTCCTCCCGACGTGAAAAGCGCTCTATAAATATTATTTTATTGTTTGGATGTTAAATATTTCATCCAACAGAAGTAAAACCTTGGAACTGTCTAGAAAATTCCTGGTATCATGTATTGCCTGAAATACTTCTGAAATATAATTCGCAATAACATAACAGGATAACAACAAGAGGCTTTACAACTTTTAAGATTTCTATTTTGCATTAGTTCCATTGAGTGCTATGAATTGATGCACTTTTTTTCGCCTCATCGAGAAGCATGACCAGAAAAATTTTACAAAAGATTTATTTCCTATTGAGACAAATGGAAAATGAAATCCTGAAACATGCTGAAATTACCTTGTGCTGAGAATCACTGCAGGAACTGCCTGGCATCTCCATTAGTGTGGAGGTGGTTGTGTCACATCAACACGATTCTGCTGTTTCAAAACATACTTGAAATTATTGGAACATTGCAACAAGCGCTCCCATGCCAACCTTAACAACAAAGGGTGTATTTGAATGTTGATGTCCAGCTGTGATGAGTATGTGTTTAACCTAAGCCAACAAGATTCTTGACTAAGTGACACACAACTTAAAGCTGTTATTTAATGGATTACCCAAATAATAGATGGCCAAATTTGTTGCCTATCATTTATTTTCAGCAGTAGGTTGGGTGAACGGTAATAAGTCTGATCTCAAACCATTCCTGGGGAGTGGAATTGATTTAGAATTGTTTTCGAAGAGCCAGCACAGACATGATAGGCCGAATGGCCTCCTTCTGTGCTGTAGAATTATATGATTCTATGGTTTACCTCTATTACTATAACTTGACTACAGCAGACAATTGGAGCTCCTGTGGCTCAGTGGTTAGAGCACTTGTCTTGCAAGCTGGGGAGACCTGTGTTCGAATCCAGGCAGGTCAGGGCGAAATCTTGGGCAAGTTTCCTTACTCCACACGCCTAATAATAATCCCTCCAAAAAAAATCACAATAATATAATTGGTCACTTCAATCTACGACTGTGTGTGGGACACTGCTGTGCGCAATTGGCTGCCGCGATTCGCCCACAAATATATACAGTCAATTCACTTTACAGTGTATTCTGTGAAGCGCTTTGGGACGTTGATAAAATGTGGAAAGCGCTATATCAAATGCAAGGATTATTATTATTATTATAATTGTTTTACAGTCATTTCTGATCATCAATGCTCTCATTTAGAGACTGTCCAATATCCTACGGGTTAAAATTAAAATTTGCTTTACAAACACTGCACTGCATCCCACTTAAAAAAAGAGATGCATTTGAGCACAATGCATCCGTACTACTTTCTCTGAGTAAATGCAAATGGGCATGTTATAATTCAAATTGTGCTACCATCTGTTTTAAGAGAAAAATGTCTATTCTACTGGTTTTTAAAGTGAAGAAGTAAAAATGTCAATGGTGTTGAATTTCACCTTTTGAGACAGGTTCTGGGCTTTCTAGAAGTTTTTAACCCTTTTTAATGTGAGTAGTGAGTTAAACCATATGCAGCTATTTCACATGCATAGAATCATAGAATTATGCAGCACAGAAGGACACCATTCAGCCCATCGTGTCTGTGTCAGCAATTTGAAAAGAGCTATAGAAATCAATCCCATTCCCCGCGCTCCCTGCAAACTTGTCCTCCCCAAATAATTTTCTACTTCTCTCAGAAAAGTTGTTACCGAATTGGCTTCCACCACCCTTTCAGGCAATGCATTCCAAATCCAAACAACTCACTTTGTGAAAAATATCACAATCTTTGATACCGGATTGGTGTAATGTCATTTCTTAGATCAACTCAAACAATAACAGAAAATAGGATGTTTAGTAATAATAATAATCCTAATAATTATATCAAATATAATATTTGATATAGCACTTTTCATGTCTTCTAGACGTCTCAAAGCACTTCACAGAATATACTGTAAAGTGAATTGAGTGTACATTTGTGGGCAAAACCGGCAGCCAATTGTGCATAGCAGTGTCCTCACAAACAGTCATGGATTGAAATGACCAATTTTTATTATTGTGTTTTTTAATGGATTATTATTAGGCGTGTGGAGTAAGGAAACTTGCCCAAGGTTTCGCCCTGACCTGGCTGGATTCGAACACAGGTCTCACACTTGCAAGGCGAGTGCTCTAACCACTGAGCTACAGGACTCAGCATGTGACCGCCAGGAAGGTGGAAGGCGAACTAGAAGGGCCTTGGTCTGTTTGGTCTGTGAGCGTTCCTTATGTTCCTCCTGTAAACGCTTACTTTGAGATGCACAATCGTTTAGTCCACATTTACTATGGCTTTACAAAGAAATAGCTAAGTTTGCATCTCAGCGCGTCTGAACTAAGATCGTGCTGCAGCTGCTGAAAATGGGATAAAACAGGAGAAGAGAGCATGGATTTGAATTATTAATAGTTAGACCAATAAATAGCAATTGGTAAATGCTATCAACCACCAGCTATAGCTGAATCAAATGGATAGAGATCTGCTTTAGGTGAGCTTTAAGGGATTGAAATGTTCAAAGTGTAAAGTAGTCTGACCAGTGAAGCAATTTCGAGCAATCAAGGACCATTTCTTAGCGCAAGACCAACAGCAGCAACAAACAAAATTACATTTGTAGAGCGTCTTTCACACCGGGAGGACCTCACAAGGCGATGAACAATCAGGGGTCAGGATCCAAGCATGGTGGGATGGGGCAGGGTTGGGATGATAGAGAGGTAGGAGGACAGTTGAAGAGGGGGGCTTTGAAAGAGGCAAGGGAAGAAGCAAGGTGAAGGGATTGTGGGATGGAGTTCCAAAGTGCAGGGGCAGTGAGGCTGAAAGCCCGGCACCGATGGTAGGGCAGATCGGGAGGGAAATATGGAATAGGCTGTCGAACGGAGAGAGCGGAGAGGTTGATGGGGGTCAGCAGGTCAGAGAGGTAGGAGGGGGCAAGGCCGTGGAAGGCCTTGAAAGTGAGGACAAGGATCTTGAATTCAATCTTCTGAGAAATGGGGAGCCAGTGGATCAGGGCGAGGATGGGGGTGATGGGGTCACGGAGCCTAGTGCGGGAGAGGACATGAGCTGTAGAGTTTGGGATGATCTGCAGCTTGTGGAAGGAAGAGTTGGGGAGGCTGACAAGGAGGGAGAGTTGCCGTAGTCTAGCCTTGACTTGACAAACGTGTGTATAAGGGTTTCAGTGGCCTGAGGGGTGAGCAGTGATGGAGACGGGTGATGTTGCAAGGTAGTGGAAGGCAGTGCTGGTCATGGCATGGATATGGGGGAGAAAGGATTGTTCAGGGTTCCTGACTGATTTGGTTAGGTGGAGTGTGCATCCGTAAATGCTGATGCTGCCGCTGCCTGAGGTGCAGAGGCGCTGGGGCGAGCCAATCATAAGGGTCTCGGTTTTGCTGACATTCAGCTGTAGGAAGTTGTCTCTCATCCAGGAATTGATGTCTGACAGGCAGTTTGTCAGAACACGGGTAGTCCTGGAATTGAGGGTGGAGACAGAGAGGTAGAGTTAGGTGTCATCCGCATGCATGTGGAAATTTACTCCATGTCCGCGGATGATGTCACCAAGCGGGAGCATGTAGAGGTTGAAGAAGAGGGGACCGAGGACAGAGCCCTGAGGAACACAGCACAAGACCGTGCGGGGGCTGGAAGAGACAAAGTGGAGACAGTGTGAAAGGTAGGATGTGAACCAGTCAAGGACAGAACCTTGAAGGTTGAAGTGAGAGGAGAGGCAGAGGAGGAGGATTGCGTGGTCCACGGTGTCGAAGGTGGCAGAGAGGTCGAGGAGGACGAGGAGGCAGCCCCCACCCTCGCCCTGTCAGCAGCATGGAAACCCAATTGAAAGGGCTTATGGAGGGAGTGGGAGGAAAGGAAAGAGCGAAGCTGGGAAGCTATGACTCTTTCAAGGACCTTGGAAAGAAAAGGTAGGTTGGAGATGGGCCATTAATTGGAGAACAGGGATGGGTCCAGAGAAGGTTTCTTGATGATGGGGGTTATTGTGGCTGTTTCGAGGGGGCTGGGAATGGTACCAGATGAAAGGGAGAGATTGATGGTGGCGGAGAGTAGGGGGACAAGGAGGTAGAGCTGGGAGGTAAAGAGAGGTTTGGGGATAGGGTCAAGGGAGCAGGTGGTGGGCTTCATAGCAGGCGGTAGGCTTCACAGTATACAATGCCAAATCTTGGTACAGAACTTCCCAATTATATGGAGAACGTACTTAGTGCAGTAATCTGAGCTATATGGCAATTCTTACCGATTCCCTCTATCTGACACACGTACATCTATTCAACATCCTATGTACCTCTGTCACTCATCGTCATACTGGAGGATATGTTGTAATTGAATTATTGCCCTAATGTTATATTACATTGTGATGAACTGTTAATTATTAATTACTTCACTCAGCATAATCTGCAGATGGAGATACTGTATATGTGAAATGATGGGTAGACAAAATGAGTCATTCATCCGTTTTGCCCAAACAGCTGATTTGGTTGATATTTTTCACTATGAACATTACTGCTGATGTGAATGGTGCAATTAAAGATAGTGTATAACGAGCCGTGGTGTTGCTGCTATTTCAGTGTCCCTATTTCCAAGTAATTCCAGAACTCTTACCTCTGCCAAGCAAAAAACAGTGAAATTAAAGTAAAGTCAATTTTATATATAACCATTCATTCAAGATAGCACTTTCACCGCTGCTTGGTTGTTCCTCATGTGCGCATAAGTGTCGCTAAGCCAAATACTGTTACAAGGCAACTGTTACAGCTACCTGTGTGTATCGGGTGTGATTGACTCGTGGAATCTGTGAGAGTGGTTGCTTGTGGGCAGTGTAATTGGTGATGACTCTAAGGTACCAATTATATGTTCACTTCTTTCCTGCCATTAACTCCCAGCTAATGTTTGGTGTGTTGATGATGCTGAGCTACATGAGCTGGGGCAGATAAAATGCAGTTAAGACAGCATTAAAAACAAACCAGAGGCCGATTTAAATAGCAGGGCGAAGGAACGACAGATGGAATTTAAATGCAGCTACAATTGAGGGTCACTCAAACCAGAAGAAGAAACAACAGGTGCAAAATAGAGAGGTGTGCCATTAGCAAAAGGAACGGGTTTGGGTTTGATTACAGATCATGCACGGAAAGCTTCCAGTCAATGACCAGATGTTAATACTCAGAGCTCAAACACTACATTGCATCTCAATAGGTTATTCTAACCCCAGTTGGTACAAGTTATTCTAACCTGGTTAGATATAGATCACTGATGATTTTGCTTCAGGAAACGTCTCAGCTTATCTACCGGAGAGGGTTCAGAATTTCATTCAGCTTAGTACAGAATCTCAGTTAGACACGGTGTAGAAGCTTAGAGACAGTGTTCAGCTCGTGCAATACACAGTATAGGGGCAATATATGTTTGGAACACATCACTAGCCCAAATTGATAGTCCAAGTCTGCAGTGGAAATTAGTCCAGGATATTCTATATTCCTTCGTACAGAAAAAAATCTTGCAATCTACAAATCGTGCAGGGCTTTATTTTTTAAAACCAAAGCAATTTATCAATTTATCTGAATATGTTTCAAGTATCATGTAATTACATTAACTAATATACCCTGCAACATTATTACATTAACTCCCTTTAGTTCTTAATGCCATGTTGTGATTGTGTTAATCACCGTCAATAAATCAAACTGCCTCAAGTAACCAGTTTATCTTATGAAATCGGCTGTTTACTCAGTTGCAGTTGTATCAAATGTTGCTAACTTAACATATGTTTCCTGCTGAACCTGTCCTGGACAGATAGGCGCTTGGTTTCAATGAGAAAATTAGTGAGGCAAGTAATAATTCTAATTTTAAATGTAAGCCAAAGTAAAACTCGTTGACACTTGCCCAATTACTCCGTGTGCTACTAATTAACTAAACCCGCATTAATGAAGGCAATCTTAATTGTAAAACTATAGGTTATATGGGGTTAAAAAATATTTGTGTATTTAGAAAATGACTGCAGGTTTTATGTTAATCAAGGTTATTTCATGCTAACACCAAAGTTAAATCAATATAGCCTACACATCATACAGAGTACATGCTTTCCTATATTTTTGATTTAACATTATATGGCCTGTGAAATACAGAGTGATTACACTTTTACAGAAAATCCTCTCAACATAAAAGGCTTATTTTTATATGTTTTTTAAATGTCATTTAATCTTCTCACGCACATTTGGAAGAAAATCAACGTCTCAGAGACAGGAAACTGCATAAGAATAATGTAACCTTTGCGCTGGCTAAAAGAACCATCCAATGTTGAATTCAATCACAGAAGTCTGGAGAAAACAATCTAGGGAAACAAAAATTAAAATGGCAAGTTTACATTGCTGGAAACACTGTTGATATCACTTGCAGGGGCAGATCAATAGGGAACTGTAAGGTGCAGTTATACCCTGAGTACTTTGTCCGAGGCTCTCAAGAGTTGTGGACTTATGCACTTATGCAACTAACTCCATATGTAGAATTCGGATTCTGTATATTACATTGTCTGATGTTATTAAGGAGAAGGCCATACAACTTGAACTGGTCCCTATCCCTGGTCCCTATCCTATTCAAGGACCTTTTGAGGGCAGATCATGTACAGAATTGTCCCTAGCTAATTCTTACTGGAGAGGGGAAAATCTGTGAGCTTTCCAACCATCTATTGGGACCTGCATTTAATTTCCCTTTGCAATCTAAACCCTTGTTCCTAATTTCAATCGAAAAGATTCAATCAGCAAAGTGTAAAGATTCCAAAAACATACATAGTATCATGAGATGGCAAAATCCAGCTCTGGAATATTCATTATTCTGTTCGATTCTCTTCTTCTATTTTTCCTCTCTCTTCCCATCATCCCTAGTTACCTTCCCACAAGCACATCATCCACTTTGTTGGATAGGGAAGGGAATATCAGCAGGTAAATAATAATAATAATCCTTGCATTTGATGTACAACAAAATTAGCCTTATTATGTCTTTGAGATGTCTCAAAGCGCTTCACAGAATATACTGTAAAGTGAATTGGCTGTATATTTTGTGGGCGAAAGGCGGCAGCCAATTATGCACAGCAGTGTCCTACAAACATTCATGGATCGAGCGATCCATTTATTTATTATTTATTATTATATTTTCAAGCAATTATTAAGCCCAGAAAAGCAATTTGGTATTCGGCTAACAACCAGGTTCCTACTTACTGCTAGGTAGAACGAAGCTTGTGGATTAAGGAAATTTGCCTCAAGTATTACCCTGCCGGGAATCGAACCAAGGTCCTCTCACTTGTGAGTCGAGTGCTCTAACCACCCAGCTACAGGTAGGGTGAAACCATTGCCATTACCAGTTTTCCTTGCTTCAAAAATCCACCCAACAACACCTCACTCTGCGTTTGAGTCCATTGAACTCTAAACTTTTGGTTGACATGCAAATTCCACTGCAAAGGCTATTGTGCAAACCTTAAGGCTTTTTGTTTCAATATGTGGTCAATTCAAGTTTTTTTCCCCAAGAATATAATTCATGACTTCAAGTGCTTTATACTGTGAGTAGCTGAAGTATACAATACAGCAATAGCTTAGATTCTATCATGTACTCTGTTAACTAATAGCAGCCTAGAGGGCACCATCAGGGGTCCATCAAATCTAGTTGAGTACCTTAGTTTGGGGAATAGAAAAATCAGTTAGCACTGACGCTACTGTTCACAATCGCTGCTAGTATTACATACTTAATGATGAGTCTCAGCTGCAGTGTCTGCGGCGGTTGTCTGTCCTGCCGACACTTTCTATCAGGGCCTTTATATGAGTCACTGGGCAACATTCTGGAGGGCAACTGGGGCTCGTGTAACCACAGCTTCAAAAGGAAACGGAATCTCCAAATGCATAGGGAAGGAGTTGATACAACAAGAGATAGTACAATTCTCTCATCTTCGCCCACGAAATACACAATTGATTCATGTTACCATGTTACTGTGAAGCGCTTTAAGACACCTCGACAATGTGATAAGGTGCTATATCAAATGCAAAGATATTATGATGAAGAAATCTTTGTTAGTTTCCATGAATCTTACTGAACTTGTCTCTGGGTTGAAAATGTGAATCGTTGTATTTATTTCAGTGTTGTGCAGGGTAAACGTGCATTATATTAGTCCCAGGCTGAATTTCATAACTGTTGAATACTGTTCACGTCTTTTCAAATATCTCTAAGTGACCATGTGAATTTCTCCACCGCACATCAACCTCATTGGCATAGCAGGATAGCACTAATCACCTCCTTAGTTCTTCACGGTTGGGTAGGATTGCAGGCCAGCTCCAGCAAAGAGCAACGACAGTTCGTATTTGCAACAAAATGGATTATGTATTCACGTACCATTAAAAACATATCATATTTATTTTCATACCTAAAAGACTTTGAAATACTGGTTGCTGTCATGGTGAATTTCAGATGCTATTCCAGCTATAAAATCGGTTGGAAAATATTCCCAAATCACAAACACTGAATCTTGAAATGTGGCTTGAAAATATAAGATCTAAAATACTATTCCTCTATAGGTTGAAGAAAATGTAGGCAGGTGCCATCCTCAGTCATGATAAACATCATATGGAAAAATCTAATTATTTTGTATTTTTCCACACCCAATGCCTGCAGAAATATGTAACGTTGAAAACTCAAACTGCTTAGTAATTTCAATTCATTTCAATCCAAGACTATTTGTGGGACTCTGTTGTGCGCAATTGGCTGCCGCGTTTCGCCCACAAATATACAGTCAATTCACTTTACAGTGTATTCTGTGAAGCGCTTTGAGACATTGAGAAAACGTGAATAGCGCTATATCAAATGCAAAGATTATTAGTATTATTATTAATTTAACTATGGCGGTTTTGACCCAGTGTTTTTTAATGTCTGTAATCCTAACTTTTTTTTATTAGGTGGGGCTGTTGCTTAACTCTGGTATAAATGTTTTCTTTGCAGTGTAATTTCAAAGAAGAGAGAGAGAGAATAATTTTGAAAGCTATGACAGTTGTTCCTTCAGCCTTCTTAGGCTCTCTGTACGTTTGCATGCGTGGGATAAATCAAGATCACTTTGAAGGCAACATATCTCCATTGTGCAACAAGCTGTTCATGCACCCATGCATTCGTCACATCAAGGCTTAACTACAGTAACTCCCTCCTCGTCAGCCTTCCCAGCTCTTCCCTTCACAAGCTGCAGATCATCCAGAACTCTGCAGCTCATGTTCTCTCCCACACTAGGCTCCGTGACCCTAACACTCCCACCCTCCCCCGGCTCCTTTGGCTCCCCATTCCCCCAGAGGATCAAATTCAAGATCCGTATCCTCACTTTCAAGGCCTTGCCCCTTCCTACCTCTCCGACCTGCTGACTCCTACCAACCAGCACTCACTCTCCATTTCGCAGACTCCTGTCTGCTCCATGTCTCCCGTCCGACCCACCCTACCATTGACGGCTGGGCTTTCAGCCTCTCTGCCCCCACACTCTGGAACCCCATCCCACAGTCCCTTCGCCTCGCTTCCTCCTTTTCCTCCTTCAAGGCCGGTCTCAAGACCCTCCTTTTCGATTGTGCCTTCTGCCGCCCTCCCACCTCTCTCCCTCCCCTACCCCTAACTGTTCAGTGACTTGGGATGTCCTCCTGACCTGAAGGGCACTCAATAAACGCAATTTGTTGTTGTTGTTGTTCAGGAGTGTCACTGTAATCTACTGACAGATTCCTTGGTTTGAAACCAGGGAGAGATTTACATCAGTCTGTGTGGACTGTGTGAACCAGCTTCATGTGAAGCTTCTACTGTTCAGCGGGCAGCAAAGCGGAAGCTTTATTTTCTCTAATATTAAGATCAAAGTAAATAACTCCATGCTGCTTATCTGGGCTGTGTAAGATCAACAGTGAATTTTGCAACAATTACAGATGTGCAGTTTACAGTGTTTCTTGCTCAGTTGGGTGATGATCAGGTTAGCATCTGCTGGCTCAAATGTGTTCATGCATCTGATTTACGAAACTGTATGAATCAATGAAATTTGTTCTTTTTGCACATTTAATTCCTTGTTTAAAACGCTGCAAGCAACGCTAGATTCCTTCCAGCAGTGGAGTGATTAAGAGTTGAAAGCGTATTCATATTTCCTGCTGCTAATCACATTGGCCAAGGGCAGAGTGTTGGTTTTTTTCCCCCTCAATGCTATTAAAAAGTTGTTCACGTTTATACCCTAGCAGTGTGAATCGATGCACTGCTGAAACCACCTTCTCAGCATAGGCTTGTCAGCAGAGGAATTCAACACAATTTGCTTTGAAACTGGGATCCTCCACCTTGATTTGCACTACGTTTTTTTTTGCAGGAGTCACACAGCTATGCAGGCGGAGAGCATGGAGTGGTTTTTAGAGAGTTCTCACTCACTCACTCACTCACTCACTCACTCACTCACTCACTCACTCACTCACTCACTCACCCACTCACCCACCCACCCACCCACCCACTCACTCACTCACTCACTCACTCACTCACTCACAGAGTGACTGGTCATTCCTGTAAAATTATACCCTGGAACTTCTCGCTCTTTTTTTTTAATGTTCAAGATCATTTAGATGTCGATCGGCCCACTGTGCATTTCCAGCATCTTTGTATTGTTCCCCAACATAGAGACTCTGAACTCAGTTCACTATGAAACGTAAACCTCGAGTCTGTGGCACTTTAGGTAAAAACTAAAGTCTCAAATTCCAAAGAGTTTCTGTCCCAGAGAACCAGAATTCTTGAGAATATGAAATTCATTTGTTTCACGAACCACACTTCTCTCCTTGCCTCTTCTTAGCGGTTTGTATCAGGCTGTTATATACTTTAACTAACTGCTCTTACTTCAGCCAATTGTCATCACTATGTAAGATTCACTGTAGAAAGTATTCCAAACCTTGAAAACGGCAGTAGGCCGACAGAGACTTCCGGACTCTGGAAGTCTCTGTCGGCCTACTGTCAACAACAACAACAACAACTTGCATTGGGATAGCGCCCTTCACACAGGGTAGTGTCTCAGAGCAATTAACACTAACAGAGCCTTGATGCTGAGCCGGGGGGAGTGAAAAGGTGATTGAAGACAAAGAGGAGGCTCTTCAGGCGTGATCTAAAAAAGAGGAAGGAGGGGCAGTTTGGTAGGGATTGAGAAAGATATTTCCAAAGCTTTGTGGCATAGTGGATGAAAGCACTACTTTAAACTAATGATGTCCACCAATTACGCAGTAATGGAATCCTCAAGTGTCTTGTGATTGAAAACATATGGGAAACAATTAGCTTTTCATAGAGAGAGCGTCTCACATCCTTTTTGTTTCCCAAATACTGTACATTTGTTTTTTATTGCCAATCGAAGCAGGTATATTCTTTGCTAGGCTCACCTGATTGAAAGGGACAATTCCCACACTCACCAAGTGTCCCGTTGACTGGCCACTGAAGCTAAAACCTCCCATCGCCCTGTAAAGATCAATGTGAAGTGAATTCAGGTTAGTTCCTGCGATGCAGTGTGCGAAACCTTCATTCTGCTACAAAACCCCACACAGCCCTTCAGCTCTTTGTTTTGTACCACCATCATAATACTAAAGAGTAAATAAATACTGACCTGATATAACACTTGAATCACCTTTAACTTACGACACATGTCTCTGATCGCAGAGACGGCAGTGCAGCAATATGATATTTGTCTTCTTGACTGTGGTTACTGTAAACAAGATCTCAGTAGAAGAATCAGCTTCTGGGTATGTTTAACCTCAGACAAAATGTTTAATTCATGTCAGTTACACAGCATGGATAGATAATTTCTACTGTTACAAAGTAATTATTAGAGTGAAGAATATTTTTTCTTTTGTAAGCTTTATTTCCTCCATCCCTTGGTTTTGTTTTCCATTACATGCCACCTGGTGCGGGGGTTGGAGACATACTGACAAATCCCCTCCCTCACATCTTTCAACATTTGTCTCAAGGCCTTCCCTTTCAACATCCTCTCCTTCGGTCATCTTTCACCTCCGCCACCCTGTCTCCCAACCCCCTCCCCATTCCTACCCTTAACCAGGCCTGTCAATCACCAAGCCTGTCCTCCTCCTGAAGTGAAAGATGCTTTATAAATGTAAATATGTAATTTGTCTTGCATTCTGCAAAGCACCCATCAATTCCGCTCTGTGTCTATCTGCTTAGATAGACACAGAGGTCTCTGCAGCCTCCTACCTCTCTGGCATTCTCTCTCCTCAATACAGCACCCGTTGCTTTCGCTCCTCCGGTTCTGGCCTCCTCCTTGTCCCCCGAATCCTCCACTCCACCGTCGGTGGCTGCGCCTTCAGCCACTACGCCCCGAAGCTCTGGAACTCCCTTCCTCACTCCCTTCGCCTCGCCCCCTCTCTTCCTAGTTTCAGGTCTCAGCTGAAGACTTTTCTTTTCGGCCGCACCTTCAGTCACCTTTTTTCCCCCTGCACATTGGCTCGGCCCTGGGATCCGTTATTGTGAAGCACCCAGCCTGGAGGGTGCGATATAAATCAAAGTTGTTGTTGTCGTAGAGGTATTTCAGATGGTCAGCTGTTCTCTCTGACTCTCTCCCCCACCCTATGGGAATCTGTCTGACCTGTCCTGGATTCCTCCATATAGGACCATGGAGCTCCACAACCCTAAAGTATAGAAACAGACACCAATCGATTGTGTTCTGTTGTTTTTCTCTACATGAGATAATTTAATACAACGATTCTGCTCACTCCACTATAACCTCTTAACATTTTTTCTTTTCAAGAATCTATCCACCTCTCTGCTCTGTGCTGCCTCAGAAAAGAGGTTCTAAATGGTGGAGACATGATCAGCAATGCACTGGCCCTGTCCGTTAGATGAGACGTTGCATCCAAGTTCCTGTCTGCCGATACATGTGAACATTAAAGATCCCATGGGAAAATTCCAGAAGAGAAACGAGTTTTGCCTGGTGCCCAGGCCAAAATTCCCCAATAAATGCAGTCATTGACTTCATGGCCCCATTACCAACCTCCTTTTCCTTTCCAACATCCTGAAAAAAGTCTTTGCTTCCCAACTTCGCTCCTTTCTCTCCCACCACTCCCATCACAAACCCCTCCAATCATTGTTTCCGGGCTGCCCACAGCACAGAAACAGCTTTGGTCAAAGTGACAAATGATATTCTGTGCATCTGCTGTCCTGAAAGAATGTCTGTCAGTCATCAATTCCTGGATGAGAGATAACGTTCTTCAGTTGAACGTCAACAAAACCGAGGACCGCCTGATTGGCTCCTCATCTCAGGCGCTGACAGCATCACCATTGAAGGTTGCAAACTCCACCTCACTAAGGCAGTCTAGAAACCTGGCATCTTGTTTGACCCTCAACTATCCTTTCTACCCCATGTCTGTGCCATAACCTGCTCTGCGATCCCCCACCTCCACAGCATCACTTGATTCTGCTACTGTCTCATACCATAGGCCGTCAAAACCCTCACACATGCATTCATAACATTCAGGCTTGACTATGCAAACTCCCTGCTTGTAGGCCTCACCAACTCCTCCCTCCATAGGCTGCAGATCAACCAGCAATCTTCAGGCTGTGTCCTTTCCCGTACCAGCTCTGTGACCCTATCACTCCTATCCTTGCCCAACTCCACCGGCTTCCCATCACAAAGACGATACAGTTCAATATCCTGGTCCTCACCTTCAAAGCCCTCCTATCGCTGTGATCGCCTAACCCCCTACCACTGGGCAGCGGGTTCCAGTCTGTTTCATGTCCCCTGCCTCGCTCGCCCCATCATTGGTGGGCGAGCCCTCAGCCACTTTGCCCTCACCCTCTGGAACTTTTCAATCCTGTAGTGCATCCGCCTCGCGCCCTCCCTAGCCTCCTTCAAGACCCATCTCAAGACTCTCCTTTTCGAGTGTGCTTTCAATCAACTTCCTTCCCCCACTGCCCTCCAGCCTCCCATAGCTCTGCACAAATTGCCTACTGCATTCACCTACAAAATATATAGTCATTCCACTTTACAGTGAATCCTGTGAAGCACTTTGAGACTTCCTCTTGATGTAAAAGTGCTATATCAAATATAAGGATTCTTATTATTATTTATTATCACTGTTCTATTTATACTTACCTATACTGGTTTAACACTTGCTGAAAACTGCAGCCCACACACCCCACACACACACAGCAACAGCCCCAGGATAAATCTACCATAACTTGTTTATGCGAAATGTTTCATTGTATTCTTGCTTCTTTTGTCACTTTTCTCTCGTTGTATAAGATATTCAAGCAGGATATTCAGGATCTGACATAATGCACAGGGAATGCAAATTGTGGAGAAAAAACAGAATTGTGGCCAAATTCAGTTAGTTTTACAGTATGATGATGGGAGGTATCTGAGAGTGAATAGAAAATAATCTCAAAGAATCAGTAGACGTTGTAACTGGGATCGGCTTTGCAGTCTAAATTAATGGCTATGTGAAAGCCTGAGGTCATGGTACAATAAAAGGATTGTTAAGTAAGCAATTTTGCATTCACAGGGCAAGGAACAGCAGGTTATGAACACTTGTGATTTATTATTAGGCCCATGTCAATAAGTTCTCGAGGGAAATACAAATGGGGAAAGGTAGGCCAAAAAAGCTAAAGCTGGAAAACCAGTTTTTCTTTCTAAAAATAATTTGTTGTATCCGATCATTAATCGAATCTAATTTGACCCTGCCCCACTACATTAAATAATGTGATCATTGTTTAGTGTGAAATGTACAAATGCCAGCATTGCCTTTTGTACATAGGTAAGTGCTCTTCCTATGCTGAAGGGGTTAAAACAAAATTACCATGACAGCTCGAAGCCAATGCTTCAGTATGAATTTTTAGTTTCATTTATGACTTAATACTCTAGTTTAGGTCCATTAGGCAGCTAATGTCTTGTGCCATATCATTATTGAGTCATGCTGATCTGCATTTTCTCTTGTAGTCTAGGCCATATGTATCATTTTACTCTAATGTTCTACAGCAGCAAAATGCTATTTGTTAATACCATACGTGGGTAACGTCCTCTCGGATCTGAGGTAGAGAGAACACTGGATTGGCTCCAGAGAAAGAGCAGTTATGTAACTAGAGATCTCTAAAAAGAGAATGTCATTGCATATGTATTCCATACTGTACTTTCTTTTTATCTCTGCCGCGAACTATAGAAAACTATTTTTGTTCTACTGGTATTAGTGATACATTTATTTTTTCATCCAATGAAACACAGAATACCTTCAAATATAATTGTTGCAATTGTGGTAAATTACATTTTTTAAGACAATGTCTTAAAACAACAACAAAATTACACTTGTATAGCGCCTTTAAAAAGCTTTTATCTTCATCATATTTCATGCATATGGTAATGACTGATTAATTTATTAGTCTAAAGACTGGCAGGTAAGTCTGCTGTGATCACCATTTGGTTTATAATGCCATAATACTGTAGAAATTACAAATAGCTTAAGGTCTTCATATGACTTTAAATCCGTGTCAGGTTTCGGAGTGATTTAAAGGGCACATTGATCAATGCCATGTCCCGACAATACCATGTCGGGATTCCATAGATTTACCTTCTAGTTTGCAACTAAAAATGGGTCACCATACGGGAAAGAATTTGTTAGTGCAGCCTCTGGTGTTAACCCCATATTAGTTATAAATATAAAACTTGCACAATTGAGAAATGATTTACAATTTAGCAGCACCAAGGGCAAACAAGTTAAACAGCTAATGTGCTGCCTGTCAACAACGATGAGACAACTAGCAATCTGGTAACTGATGTGAAATCTGATGGTTAAATACTTTCAGTAAACTAGTTAACCACGTATAGTAATAGGCTGAAAACATGTGATGGCTCATAGCAGACTTGATGTGACAATAAGTACACTGAACCTGTTGTAAGACATCACACATTTCACCTCAGGAAAATCTGCTGAACACTATTGGACAATGTGATTTCAAACATAGCAATACAACTGGTATCTATTTAGCACAGCAAAACAGTATAACTCTCCCTTCTCTGCACCCCACCACCCCATGGATGAACAAATATGTCACACCTTACTGCCCAACCAAACACTATGAAGTACGTGCTACAACAACAACAACAACAAATTACATTTATATAGCGCCTTTCACGTCGGGAGGACGTCCCAAGGCGCTGCACAGGAGGCGTGTGACCCGAGCTGGGAGGGGAGTGTTTGGGAAGGGGTGAAGCACGAAGGGGAGGTAAAAGAGTTCGGGGTGGAACAAAAGGCACGATCGAAGAGGAAAGTCTTCAAACCGGCCTTGAAAGAGGAAAGGGAAGAGGTGAAACGGAGGGATTGAGGGATGGCATTCCATAAGGTGGGAGCGGAGAAACTGAAGGCCCGGCCTCCGATGGTGGGGCGGTTCGGGCGGGGGGCTTGGAGCAGGCCAAGTCCTGTTGAACGGAGGGTCCGGGTGGGCGTGTAGGGGGAGAGTAGATTGGTTAAGTAGGATGGGGCAAGACCATGTAAGGCCTTAGGTGAGGACGAGGATCTTGAACTCGATCCTCTGGAGGATGGGGAGCCAGTGGAGACGAGCGAGGGTGGGGGTTATGTGGTCGCGGAGGCGGGTGCGGGATAGTACACGGGCTGCAGAGTTTTGGATGGCCTGCAGCCTGTGAATGGAGGAACTGGGGAGGCCAACGAGGAGAGAATTTCCGTAGTCCAGCCGTGAGGTGATGTATGCGTGCACGAGTGTTTCGGCAGCACGGGGGGTAAGATAGTTGCGGAGCCTGGCAATGTTGCGCAGGTGGAAATAAGCGGTGCCGGTCAAGGCGCGGATGTGGGGGAGGAAGGAAAGTTTTTGATCGAACATGATGCCGAGGTTCCTGATTGGCTTTGTGAGGTGGAGAGTGCAGCCTTGGATGTTGAGGCTGGCAGCGCCCGATGTGCGGAGGCCCTGGCTTGAGCCAATCAACTAAATCTAGTGCTAACTAAATCTCTCAGGCCTGATACTCATCACCTGCTTATTTTTTCTGCCATCGAAATAACTTTACTCCATCAATATATCACACATCTCAAATGTGCAAACTAAGATCTCCAGTGTATTGCCACACAGCGTGTGTCGATTGACTGCTCTCAAACAAATTCTGCCTCTTAAAAGGACAGGCATTTCTCACTGTGAAATAATAATAATAATCATCATTGTATTTAATATAGGGTCTTATCACATCAAGGCACTTCACAGAATATACTGTACAGTGAACCGACCGTATATTTTGTGGTGACGTAGGTATGGGTTCATACCAAATAAATCGTCATGACATACCACTGACAATTCTTGCTTTGATTCTTCATGGATAATCAATCAGACGGTCTTTGCATCCCTGAAGTGTTGCGTGTATCTCAAAATGCCTTTGAGATATTTTTACCATCCAGTCAGCAGCCACTTGGAAGTTTGCAGTACTCCATGCACTTAACAATTAACATGCGTTAATCATGAATCCCAATAATCTGCTTACAGAGATCGGTTTGTCCAATTTGAAGTGGAAATTATTTCCATCTCGCCCAATTTTTCCTTTTCAGGGTGATCCTGTAAGTGATTGCTGTCTGTTGCCTGGGGTTATCTCCAGGTATAAGTTCTGCCATTGAGGAAAATTATTATACAGTATGTGCACATTTTCAGCAGTATTTTGTGCCTAGGACCACATCCCCCTGTCACTCTCTCAGCTGTGATAAAGAATGGCACACTATTTACTTTTGTTCATTGTACTATCTGGGAGCTGTAAAAATAGTTGGAACGCTGCTCCTTATTTTCTTACTCTGACCTTCCCACCACTTCCTACAACTGATAGTTGAACTCCATTTGCGCTCGGCAGATACTAAACGTAAATTGTTGTGTGCAGCAAAACTGTATTTTACAAATTTGATGATTAAGAGTGACATCTGTGATTCTGTCTGTGGAAGGACTGGAAAGTCAGGGAATTACTGAATCATGCGGCAGAAAAGGAATGGAGTCAGAAACCTTTTTAACAGTTTTTTAGGGAGATAGGCGAGATCATAAGGCGGTAAGATTTAGCATTTGATCAACATTCAAGTTCACAGCAGTCCGTCCAGGTTGGAACAATTTGAAATAGACAAATGATGCTATGATGGGAGGATAGTGGGCTGGATACACTGGAGGGAAGAGATCAGATTATTCAGTTATTTTCCTCCCGCCATCCTAAGAATCAGCTTTCTGTGCTGAAAATGTATTGGAATTTAATTGTGGAGCTTCACAAAAACTAATAAGTATAGATGTTTATCAAATGTTATATCTACTATAGAATTACACAAACGATTACTCTGCATAATCATTTATGTAATCATTCATAATCATTTTTCTCTCGGAGTGAGCCTCTGCCTCTGTTAAGCCCTCTGAGATACTTCCCAGCATGGAGGGTGATATATAAGTGCGAGTTGTTGTTGTATGATTATAGCACCAAAATAAGCCATTCAAACCATCTAGTCTAAACTAGTGTTTACATCAAATCCAGTCAAGCCGACTGACATCTGTGAGAGTCACACTCATTGATTTCACACAATGAAGGGTAACATTAGCAGCTATATTCATGTCCATATAATATGTACCAGTTCTGAACCATTGCCTCCCACAGCCAAGGAGATATGAGGTGGAGCAAAACATTGCAACATTGGAGCCTGTAGAGTATTGGTTAGAGGACCCAAGTTCGATTCCCGGGCTGGGCAAATCATTAGGCCCACACGTCTCTGTTTACCAAGTAGTAAGTAGAAAGCTGGTGGTTAGTTGATTGGCAGATCCCTCCCCAAAAAATTTGGTCACTCAATCCACAACTGTCGTGGGACACTGCTGTGCACAATTGTCTGTTGTGTTTTCTGTCCACAGAATATAGTCAATCCACTTCATAATACAGCATATCCTGTGCAGTGCTTTGAGACTTAACAACATTATAAGGCGCTATATCAAATGCAAGGATTATTATTATAATATTAATACCCATCGCATTTGATATACTGTAGCACCTTGTCACATTTTCTAGACATCTCAAAGCGCTTCACAGAATATACTGTAAAGTGAATTGACTGTATATTTGTGGGCGAAACGCGGCAGCCAATTGCGCACAGCAGCGTCCCAGAAACAGTCATGGATTGAAATGACCGATTTTATTATTGTGTTGTTTTTGAAGGATTATTATCAGACGTGTGGAGTAAGGAAATTTACCCAAGGAAATCAAACGCAGGTGTCTCGCTTGTTAGGTGAGTGCTCTAACTACTGAGCTACAGGACTCCACACCTTATGTGGGGACCACTCAAGCTTCACTTCAGTATCTTCGGATATCATCTGAACACAGATAGTGCTAATGCTGTGTTTATCCTAGCTATCCAGTCACTCTTCACCTACAAAATGTGGCCCTATGGTAGGAGCTCTGGGTTAGTCATTAACTCCTACGTTTGGAGATATGAGAACAGATGCAGTACAATTAAGTCTGCAATAACTACAGCAAATGCTGTTGCACTGTGAAAAGTTGAGCAACAGTCAGTGTTAAACTTTGCAGCAAATAAAGCCTTGTATGCAAGAAGATTTCAAAAACCTGGTGAGCTGATAAAGTGATTGAATATCACAACTTGTTTCAGCTTACTTTCTCAAGGGCAGTTCCCATGAGCTAAAATAATTGAAAATTAAGAATTAACAGTCATGTAATTAAATTGTAGCCTTTGAACCTTTAGAGACTGAGGTGGAATATTAAATTCAGCTCACTAAATGCTCACCCATTGCAACAGTGCTAATGCAAACTGCAATTGCATAATAAAACAGGCTTTGACAGGTCCCTAATTACTAGACTATCTGACATATTAAAATAATAAATAGTTTTGCAATATTCTCCACCACACAAAATTAAAAGGTGTGATTATCTACCTACATAATCAGTGCACAGACCAAATTGTGTTATATTGTACTGTACATTCAATCTGTGCCGAACCATAATTGTGGAGAATTGACTTTAGATGGTATCTTCACAGGAAGAAATTTAGGATGCTGCTGTATTCGTGTTATATTATCATAAATATATTAATAAATTGTAGACAAGTATGAAAATGTGTGGTCTTATCTTTTCAGGTACATTAATTCAATGCCCACTGGTGTAAGACTGGTAGCAATAACATAAAATATGTACAGCTTGAAAATAATGAATGCATTTGAACTTCTGGATCAAAGTCTGCAGTGGTTTTACAGACATATTCTAATTGTCTCCTCGACTTTACCAGTACTACTGTACTTATCAGCTGGCATACTTAGCAATCATCCCCTTTGCCCACCTGTCGTCTGCATAAGAGACCTCAATAGAGAATTGGCATTATTAGAATAAAAAGTAACACTACATGTTACTTTTATAATGATGATCCTGTACGGCGAAGTGATGAGAGTTTGTGCTTAAACAGAAATAATTAAGAGATATGCAATTTATTCCACCGCTTGCAATTTTTGACGTTGACTGCATTGTACACTGCCACCCAACAGAATATCTAAATACTAAAGCAGCCTCCGTTAATTGATGCTGCAGATATGAATTCTAGCCTTCGGACAACTCTGTTTAGAATCTTTCTCTCCATGTCATTAGCTGGTTAATGCGTTCACTAAATAAGCATCGAGTGTTTGTGCCCAAAGGCCAGGATTGCTGTGTATTTAGCATCCCTGGTGAATTCATGGTTTTAAGGCCTTCACGAGCAGTATCACAAACAGCTGTTGTAACCCTATGAAACCCTCACTTCTCCTGCCTTCTCGACAACAGTTTAATATTGTGGATACGTCCTCAGAGTTTTAATGTCGTGCCCAGTTACTCCCACCACACAATGCATCTTCCTCCACCCAGGAGGTCAGAAGCATCTGGACAAGAGTTGAGAATTGCATTTCAATATTCCAACTGCCTTTGTATTACATTGACTTAGACTTAGTGCAAAAGTTATCAGCCTGGCTAGAAGAAAGTACAATTCAAAACTTTCTTACTGGATTGACTCAAATCCTTTAGCCTGTTAAAGTAAAACCAATAAACCAGAACTGCAGGTCCGCACAGTGGAAGTGAGCCTTTTTCTACAGCTAATTGGTTATTTTGTTGCTTCTGAGGAATAGAGAAGCAGTCAAGTAATCAGCAAACCCTGAAGAATGGAACACACCAATTCTGATAATAGTGTAGGAACAGGGGGATTTAACTTGATCTGCTATATTGTATAGTTATATCAATTATACATAAATTATTCTATAATGACGAGCCACTTTGGTGAAATAAAATTATATCTTTCACACAGGATTGGTCTCAGACTGCTGCTATGTCAAATAGCTTCTCCCTCTGAGTCATTCAATAGCATCCTCTGTGATTTTGTTTGAGAAAGGGCAGATGAATGTCTACAGAAAAACACATTCACTGCCTCTGACCTATTTTAACTGAAACTGCCATTTATATAACAAAATAAATAATTGGGAGTGAAGCGCTGCATCATGCCGGATGTCTGCAGTGTAGGTCAGGCAGGGAAAGTCAATTTTTTAATTTTTAAATTGTTTTTACATTTTGCAGAATATGAAGCGGGGCAAGGCGATGAGAAATATTCGACAGGTTTTATATTCCTTGTTACTCTGAAAGGAATTGTGCAGCATCGGGTAACCACTTACAGGCACCCATTTGGAGATGGCATTTACTTTCGCTGTTTGTGCAATGCTGCAAAACGAAATGGTTCACACATTGAATGTACAGCGCCTTTGAAACTATTCCATTTGGAGCCATCGGCATGACAGTGACAGTCAAATAATTCAATTGCGCTCTGCTTTGCCATGTGTTGGCTGCACAGATTTGTTAAACGTTGAGTTCAGCCTCTAAGGAAACCTGGAGAAGTATCAGAATATCAGAATTTCCGTGCCTGCCTGATACCCTGTATGAGGTTTTGTACTTTTCTCTCATTTCATTGATTCCAAGAGTGGTCCCTACACTGCAACTCAACTCAAGTTAGTAATAAAATAATAAATCTTGAATTTGAATTAATGCCTTATCAACGTCTTCTGGTCTTCTCGAAACGCTGCACGGAATATACTGGAAATTTAATTGACAGTATGTTTTATGGACAAAACGTGACAGGCAATTGTGCACACAATTGTCCCATGAACAGAGGGGGAACAGAGTGGCTGCATTTTTTTAAGGGAATGTAATGAAAAATTATTTTATTGTGAACCACAAGTTATATCGTATTTCTATCGCGTGCTTGTATCTTCTTAATGACCCCTGGAAAAGCAAGTCACCGATTAACTAACAATCGGGTTCCTGCTTACTGTTAGATAAACAGAGGCGATCTTCTTATTTCCTTAGATTAATTTATTTTGGCTACTAATGAATTTGCACAGAATCCAAGTGACATCATATTATGATATGTCAAGGCTTCATATAAAGCAGAGGACAAAAAGAATCACATTTGAGAATTGAATTCATAAATTGATTGATTAGTTAGTTGTCCTTTAGTAGATAAGTTCATTTGGATTCTACTTACAGATTTCCTAATGAGTAGGCATTGGGAAACCAGATGCAACTCAAAGCATAGAATTTAGATTACATGAATAAATGGGCTAAAGAAGAGTTAAGGAATAGGAGTGTCCCAGAATATCTTATCTGAGGATTGTTCTTTCTTTCCCATGAGGCAAGTCCCTGGGGTCCACCTCGTACCTTACTGTGGAACCAGAGGTGTGAAGATGGATTCACAGCAGTGGGAAGCAATAATTAAACTGCCAGAAAAACTGCCAAACATTTGATTCAGACTCTCTGCCCTTACCACTTTGTTTAGTGCATTCTGAGCTAAACCTTGTGTATGTCCCAAATGTAAAGCGATGACACACAAATCTACTTCTCCTGCTGTGACTTCATGGGCGATGATGTTCTGTCGGCTCGTCTGGCAGACGTCAGGGCCTGGACGAGAGCAAACTTCTCGCCACTGAATATCGATGAGACAGAAGCCATACTCCTTCGTTCTTGTCAATGTCTTCTATCCTGCGTTTCTGAACTCCTCAACTTCCCCGGCCTACCCTTCAGACCGGTGCGTAACCTTAGTGTCAGGTTCTACCCACACCTGCCCTTCCTTCCCCACACTCTGGTCCCTAACCAGGACCACCTTCCTCCACTTTCGCCACATTAACCGCCTCCGGCCGCACCTTACCCGCAGACGCAGCTGAAACACTCGACCGTGCGTTTGCCTTCCCCATCCTCCTCTTTGACCATGCTCACAGTCACCTGCCCAGAGTCTGGGACGCTGCTCTGTGGGAGGGACGCTGTATAAATGCAAGTTGTTGTTGTCTGCTGCGTGCCTGTTTTCCTGAGTGACAGTCGCGAGAGGCACACTGAACTTATGGGATTTCCCTTTGAAATTCTTTGTTTTGTTTGCGACCGCCTTCTGTTCTGTAGTGCTGCAGTCGCTGTAATCTGTCAGCATACGCAATGAGTGTGTTGCTCAGTAACAAAACTCTCGGTGAAGAGCGGGGTTTGGTCTATAGGCCGCTTGCTGTATTTTCTGAGTGTAAATTATCTAATTTTTCCCAGTGTTCACCATGAGGTTACTCTGTGTTGGCTTGCTGTTTCTGTGGTATTATTGGTCTGCCTGCAGTTGCTAGGAAACCGGGGGTCTGGCGGGAACTGTAAGTAGCAGTTAGGATTGATTAAGGTTGAGCTTGTCAATTGCGTGGAGCTCGTGCCTCAAGTCTACTGTTGGGTTGAAAATAATTCCACATGACTTATTATGCAACACCTAGATGTGTGGGTGACAAGATACACCTGGGTCTACATTGGCAAAAGGTTGAATTCTGTCTTAATTTTGAAGTGCGTAGTTCTTAAAAGGGTTTAGAAGATGAGCGCATGGCAGCACACTTCAGGAACAACATTTTACATGCTTTATGACTAGGGGATTATCTTTCGTGCAATGGACTGACACTAAAATAGAATTCCAATACAATTCCTTTTACTCTTTTAACTCTTAAGCTGCTGAAATGAACCACTCCAAACAGTCTACATTTATAGAGTAAAGCTCCACAGAGAAGCTTTAGTGGGGGAATCCAGAACAAGGGGGATAATCTTAAAAAAGAGCCAAGGCATTTAGGAGCAAAATCAATAGCAAAGGGTTGTACAGTATAAACCTTCAACTCTATTCCCCCAAAGTATTGTGAATGCTGGATCCATGAACATTTTCAAGATTGAGGTGGATAGGAAAGCGTATGAAGGGAGATGGGGCCAGGGCGGTAATTGGAGTTGAGGTCCATATCGGCAATGACCTTATTCAGCCCCTTGAGCCTCTTCCGCCATTCTATTAGTTCATGGTTGATCTTAAATTAAGAGCGAATTTAAGAATTGTCCACAATGTTACATTTTAAGATGAAAATGTAAGGTTGCGACTGGATGCAATTTCAGTTGGCTGTTTATCATTTGTTTGTTTGTGACGGTTGATTTTGGCTGCGCTTTAATTATTTTTGATTTGCTGCTTAAAGCTTACATGTAATTAGTTTAGTCAATATGTATCAAACACACCGATAAGTAATACAGTCATCAGAATGCTGTCATTTTATCTTATTTTAATCAAGCTAAAGGACGTTAATGTGCACCAGTGTTTTTAATGACATTTGAAATCCATCAAGATTCAGTTTACAAAGCAACCAAATTCAAATGCTAAATTTGCTTTTGGCTAATTGCTCATATTGTTTTGCAGAGGGAATGTAATGAAAAATGATTTGATTGTGTGCCACAGGTTATATCGTATTTCTATTGCGTGCTTGAATCTTCTTAATGACGTTTTTTTTTAAAGTATTAATCTGCTTAAAATATATATTTTTGTCCAAATGACCTTATTCACTTAAGAGTAAAAACCACAGATGTGAGCAAAAGCCACACTGAGTGCTGCTAATCACAGTAGGAGTATAACTGTAAGCAATGGTTCCTCATAGACTAGTCTGTGTAGGATTCTGACAAATCAAATCATGTTAATGAACCACAGCAAACAAGTCATGTTGAAACAGCTGTAACCACAATATGCAAATGATGTTTATTGAGCGACTATACAAGTGAGAGATAACAGTCAGCTGATGATTTTCGTGTTTGCAGAATTCCAAATCGCATTTTTTTTTGCAACCACTGACATCTGTCAAATATGTTCCCAGGTAGCAGATTTTTATTTTAAAATCCCTCTACACACAACCATACAAATGCTCTGTTTTTGCCTGATAATGTAATTGCCAAAGGGTTTCAGCGATGTTGAGTCATCCCGCTGGTTGGGTGGAATACACCTGAGGTCCATTTGATGAGTGAAGGAATGAAGGTCAGTAGCATCTGAATGAAACCAGAGACAGTGTAAAGGCTCAAGAGAATGAGAGCCATAATAAAGGCATGACAGAAGATGATTAATTGTATTTCGCTGACTGTCAAGAGAATATGCACAATGAAATAATCCTATAGCCTGTCTTTTCACAAAGAAAGAAAATACATCATGATCTGGATAGGCTTTGGTTATTAAATTAACATGGTACTTGACCGTACAGAAACACTGCCGTGCGTTTTGAAGTTTAAGTATTACCATTTCATGAGTTAATTGTTTAATAATGTGTTACTTATAGAGCCATAGCTTTATTTCAAAACGAATATATAGGCACCCAGAGGAGCAGAAATTCCAATTTTACATGGATTCTCTTCTGTGGCAGTGAATGCAATTTAATACTCCAAAGATTAATTAGGCTTTCCAGCATTATTCTGTTGCTAGCTGTGAAGATGACACAGATCCGTTCATGTCAATGAAACTCTTTATTAAGGAATCTCAGCATACATCTTCTTGTGGAGGAGCTTGTTCACAATATGCCAAATGGCCTCCTTTTTACATAAGATTTTTTTTTCAGGTAGAGGCTCTGTTAACTCGGAAAACCTTTCAATATTAGCAGATATAAAATAAATGTTATTTGTAGCCAAACTCATCTTCTAAATGTAAAAAAAAATTAGCCAGGGTGGGATATAAACCCAAAATATTGAATAGATCGTGAATTTGATTCACTGATCCCAATATTATTTGTGAAAGTTCTGCCAGGCAAAGTAAATTCCCAGCAACCAAAAAAAGGTGAAAATGAGTGAAGTCCCACATGTTGGATGGTTTTTCAGCCTCTCTGACCCTACACTGTGGAACTCCATCCCACACTCACTTCACCTCGCTTCCTCTCTCACCTCCTTCAAGGGCGGTCTCAAGACCCTCCTCTTCGATCATGCCTTCTGCTGCCCTCCTAATTCTCTCTCTCCCCTCCCACCCAACCTGCCCACCTGACTGTTCAGCGCCTGTGGACGCCCTCCCGACATGAAAGGTGCTCTGTAATTTTGTTGTTGTTGTTGTTGTTGTGAACAGACATTCGGCTGTCAGGACTACTCCCAACTACAACTCCCCAGCTCTGAGACAAGCACTAAAAATCAGCTCAATATGTTCCATCCACTTTAGTTGAAGTTATTAATAATATTGTTGCTTTTGATATAGCTCCTTATCACATTATTAAGAGATCTCAAAGTGTTTGATGTATTCACATTTATTTTACATTTATTGATTCATATATTCATATTCACATATACGTATATTATAAAGTGGATTAATTGTGTATTTTGTGTTTTATACACCAGCCAATTGCACATAGCAAGTGTCCCACAAACAGTCACTGAATGAATCGACTTACTTTTAGGTGATGGGGTAGGTTGGGTGCACTATTACCACAGCATGGGATAAACAGAAATATAAATTTCAAAATTGCATTTTTCCGAAAATTGATCGTTTCAAGAATTGGATCCTGAAGTTGAACTGTCTCGAATGTCCCACTACAGTTTGGTTTGATTCCCAGGCCAGTCAGTTTTGATATATTGCTCCTTTTGTTTGATTGATTATCATATGGATGTCATTGTTGGCTGCAGCAAGATGACAGAATATTACTAGTGATGTGCAGCAAGGTGCAAGATTCCCAACTCAATAGGAGGATAGCTTTCTTTCAGCTTCACAGGATTGAGAATTATTCTGATTTACACAGACTGTGTGAAAAATCCAGATATATTCTACACACATTTAACGTTTTGTTTCACAAAATATTTAGTATCACCTTTTAAAATTGAATAATGATTGCATTTGGCGTAGCGACATTCATTGTCATTGAGACATCTCAAAGCATGTCACAGGAATTACTGTAAAGAGCAGTGACTGTATTTTATTGGCAAAACCACTTGTGAATTTTGCATACAGCCATGCCCACAAACAGCTGTAAAGCAAGTGACCAATATTATATGGGGGAGTGTTGGCCAGGACACCAGGAGAAACTCCCTTCTCTTTTCGAATAGTGCCATGCAATCTTGAACATATATCTCAGCAAGCGTATGGTTTAACATCTTATCCGCAGTACTGCACCTCTGAAAATGTAGCACTCCCTCAGGACTGCAAATTGGTCAAAACTGAAACAAAATCTACAGCTCTGTTGGATAGAGTAAACTAGCCAAACGACCTGTGTGTCCTTCCCCAGTGGAAAGAACTGAGGAAGAATCAGTTATGATCTGACATTATTTCAGTTATTACTACCATGCTCCAGGCATGCCTGTCAACTTGCAAAACACACAGCAGTTGTACTCAGCGTGTTAAATGTTTGTCCTCTGCATTATGTGCACAGCTATCAGTTCTAAATCAGTTTAGAATTAAATAAACCAGAATCTTATTTCATTCACTGTGGATCCTTTTAGATTTGGTTTGAGCACTGAATGCCTTTACCTTCAGGAATTGTGATAACCCAAAGATAAACTTTCACAGAGATTGATAGATTTTTCGAGAGTGAAGCTACTGGATAAATTATACTTTGTCAGATGACAATGCTAAATCTCTGACTATCTTCAGCAGCTTATGAAGAGAAGAAACCAATAGTTTTCACTTGTCTTGCATAAAACAATTCAGAGAATGACACATTAGTTCAAAGCTTCTACTAAGTGTAAGATTATAAGGACCTTTCAAGTAAAAAGTGGATTTACTGCCACTCAGGCAGAGAACACACAGCCCTATATCAAAGCACATGAAACAAAGCTAACACATCCTTTCGGAATCTTGTACACAATACAAAAATACACATTCATCACAATAATAATAATAATAATCCTTGCATTTGATATAGCGCTTTTCACATCTTTGAGATGTCTCAAAGTGCCTCACAAAATATACTGTAAAGTGAATTGACTATATTTGTGGGCAAAACGCAGCAGCCAATTACATGTAGCAGTGTCCCACAAGCAGTCGTAGATTGAGTGACCAAATATTTTTTTGTTTGAGGGATTATTATCCCAGGAAAAGTGATCTACTAATTAACAAACAACCGGGTTCCTATTTACTGGTAAACAGAGGCATGTGGAGTAATGAAACTAGCCCAGCATGTTGCCCTGCCGGGAATTGAATGCAGATCTTTGCACTTGTGAGGCGAGTATACTAACCACTGAGCTACAGGACTCCCGAGATCACAGAATAGTATACTGTGGATTGCTTTGAAACATCTTCTTGTGTAAAGTGCTGTAAATCAATTGGAAGATTATTATGATTTAGCGGTAAAATTCTAAATTACCAGTTGGGAGCAAAATCTTTTTAGTAATAAGATCACTTCACAAGGTTTCCTTGTAAAACGTTGATCAGCAAATATAAAATCCGAACAGGATTTTGCAGAGAAACAAAAAATAATTGACTTTGCCTTTTTTCATTTCTAATGGCATGTTCAGAAGTGGTGGATCTGTAAAAAAAAACTGCAAGAAAACAACCAGAACTGTTGATGGCTAATCACTTGTGTCTAAATCAATTCTAGGAATCGATTGCTGTGGCCCTCCATTGTAAGTAGCTAAAATGTTACCACAAGAAATGTATGAAAGAAGAAAGCTCTTCTTTGCTTTCATCCTTCCCCAAAAGCTACCCTACTGGCTTCACATTACAACATGAACCTACCATTCTGTCTCTTATCAAACTTCCAGCTGTTAATTCTCTGTGTAGAATTGCCCTTAACAACCCCGAAAATGTTTTTTTTCCCCCCCCTTGGTATCTTGGCATAGCTAAAAATAATTTATTGTATTTACTTTCTCTATCCTACTTAACACCTTATATACCTCTGTAAACTCCCTTCTGAGAAATCTGTTCAAAACTGAAGTGCCCCTGCTTATCCAGGCATTCCTTATCGTTTATCTCTCTAACTGGATATCAGTCTTGGTGCTTTCGTCTGCCCTGTAGCTCTAGGTCATACGTTTTGCCTGCTACTCTGCAAGCTCATTTGCATCACAATATGGAACTCCTTTTAAGCTTTTCCTAGGTTTAAGAAGCAGAATTAAATGTGAATTTGTTATGAGGATCCAACTACAGTATATATCATTTTCTCAACGCAGGATTGGACCAAATTGTATGGGCAAAATGATATCCTTTTGCTATGATTGTCCAGCCATGTTACATCAATACATTCACAGTGAAGGCCAGATTCTCTCTGATGCTGCCCAATGTGCATTAACATTTCCAGATGTAGTCTCTACTGTAATTTACAGCCGGATCAGCATTATTTAATGTCACAAGGTTTTCACATCAGCGGCAACCAATCATCCTAAAAGATTGAATCACAGGGGTTTGGGAATGCAACATTCTGATTTGTTGCTTGCTGGGACTTCAAAGTTCACTGAGCACAGTGATGTCCAACACACCTAACCTGGGAGCGTCAGTCTGTCCCATTAAACACTTCCCTTCCCCCCATCCTAATCCACCTCTCACAAACACCTACATCTACAGCAGGCCTGGATAGTGGAGATTTGTCTGCTGTATTCTTCTGTGATTGGCTTTTTTCAGAAAGCTTCAAAGAACTTGAAAAAACAAGGTAACAGATAGGGAACGGCGATATGGGAATTTTCCGGATATGGATATATCGGTTGGCTCATATCGAGATATACCGAAATACCGCTATTTTCCGTTTTTTCGTACTGCGCATGCGCGCGCGCATCGGAGTGCGTGCGCATTCCGGGTGCGCGCGCATTCGGGACCTATCTTCTCAGGAGGTAAATATCTTTCTCTCTCTGTGTCTCTCACTCTCTCCATTTCTGTCTGTGTCTCTCTATGTCTCTCTCCCTCTCTCCTCTCTCACATCCCCCCCCATCTCTATCTATTTGTATATTATCACATCCACCCCGTCTCTCCCCCCCACCCCGCCGTCCCTCTCTCGCACCCCCCACCCCCGTCGTCTCTCTCTCCCACCACCCCACCAGCCGTCTCTTTCTCCCTCCCCCCCCCCCCCCCGCCGTCTCTCTCTCCCTCGCCCCCCAGCCGTCTCTCTCCCCCTCCCCCCAGCCGTCTCTCTCCCCCTCTCCCCCCAGCCGTCTATCTCCCCCTCCCCCCAGCCGTCTCTCTCCCCCTCTCCTCCTCCCCCCAGCCGTCTCTCTCCCCCTCTCCCCCCCCCAGCCATCTCTCTCCCCCTCTCCCCCCCCAGCCATCTCTCTCCCTTTCTCCCCCTCTGCCATCTCTCTCCCCCTCTCCCCCCCCCAGCCGTCTCTCTCCCCTCTCACCCCCCCATCCGTCTATCTCCCCTTCCCCCCAGCCGTCTCTCTCCCCCTCTCCTCCTCCCCCCAGCCGTCTCTCTCCCCCTCTCCTCCCCCCCCAGCCGTCTCTCTCCCCCTCAACCCCCCCCAGCCGTCTCTCTCCCCCTCACCCCCCCCCAGCAGTCTCTCTCCCCCTCACCCCCAGCAGTCTCTCTCCGCCTCACCCCCCCCCCCCACCCACAGCCGTCTCTCTCCCCCCACCCCTTGCATACCTGTATTATGTATTCGAGGACTATGAATACAAGATGGCGGCTTTGCACCTCGGTCTGTGCATTGTGTATAGAGATGAGCATTCTGGGTCTTGTAGTTGATTGTGCTCGCATCCCGATTTTTTACCTCGATATACCGTTTTTCGATATATCGGTATTTTTAAAATGTCTATATCGGCATACCGATATGAAAATCATATCGGGTTTTACCGATATACTGATATATCGCCGTTCCCTAGTAACAGATCAAACAGCAGCTGAAATTGTGATCAATTAATAATAAGGGACTCAGCCTGACCTGTATCTTGCCCTTCTTATTGCATCTTGACCTGCTTATCCTCAGCTCTGTATTATGTTGCATGTTCTCATGCACTGCTGCCAGAATTTCTCTTATACTTTATCCTGCTTTTATTTTGCTTTTGGGATGTGTGTTTTTTATGTGCTGATCAAAGTAAAACAAAATGCTACTTTGGGGCCTTTTAAGAGAAAGAGTGACAACAATCATGATAATAATCCTTGCATTTCATATCGTGCCTTATCTCACCGTTTAAACATCTCACAGCGCTCCAGAAATTTACTGTGAAGTGAATTGACTGTTTATTTTGTGGGCAAAACGGGGAGTGGGGGACCAAAAATGAACATGTCCTTTAGAGTTGGACCACCCACTGATACCAACACAAGTGAATTTACCAGAGGCAGGACTCTCTAAGTGTTAATAGTGCTAAATGACATATTGGCATCAATATTCTGCCAGAATTCAGTCATTTAAATAATCTGGATCACCCATAAATTTTTCAGGGAAAGGATGAATTTTTGTAACATATCATTGGTCGAAGGATACTTTGCTGCATTTGATTTTCAGACCTTGCCGAAGAAAAGATGAGTTTTCCATTAGGCTCCTTCCACCAGCTTGACCTTACTCTACAGAATTCACAGCTGGCATCGAGATATGTGACTTTTACTGAGCCCGAAGTCAGTAATATCACATCTGCCCTACGCTTGCCTTTCAGTTGTAAGGTATCAAGGATGCAGTGAAAACAGTCTCCAAAATACCTTTCTGCTAAACAAGCTACTCCAGCAACAAATCTCCACTGAGAAGCATAGAAGCACCACCTGCCGTCAGTATCTTCAAGTCAATTGATACTACATAAGGTTTTAATTAGCCTAGTCTCATTATTAATTTCAGCTACTTGACAGAACCATTGACTCAGTTAAATACTGTGCATAACCAGATTGTTTGCTAACTAGGTGATAGTGCCTGAAAACTTATTAGAAGTGGGCACTGAACAATTGAGACAAACTTAACACATGTTCATATATACATGGAGTTGCGCTTGGACTATGAATAGCTTTGTGCAAAAAATATTCCCATTTGGTCTGTTGACTTCAGAAGCGACCTTTTTTTTAATACTTTAACGGATAATTCATGATCTTGCTGTGTTCATAGGATTTCACCTGCAGATTGTACAAAGAATAAAGATGATGAGGGATTGATGTATGCATTTTTCTTCACTGGATATGCCACTTAGCTTCCAACGGAGAAAGATTTATGCCATGTGGTATAGAACAAAATTAAAGTCTAAAGACTCGTGAGATTGGCACATTAATAGCACTTTAACATCAGCCAGTGAAATGGTACAGTAGAGCCACTATGTTTATACTATGCGCATATGAATTGCATTGCTCCTGCTAATGATAGTGATTCCACAAATACAATTTGTGCTGCCTCCAGGAAACTTGCCAAATTTTGACAACTACAGAACTGCAAAGTGTTAGCAAGTATGGAAAGAGTGTTATAAAATCTGAGCACAGAATTTCTCATCTCAAAATAGCTTTTGGAATCATAGAATATTACAGCACAAAAGGAGACCATTCGTGCCTGTGTTGGCTTTTTGGAAGAGCTCATCAATCAGTTCCACTTCCCCACTCGTTCCCCATATCCTTGCAAGTTTTTCCTCTTCAAGTAGCTACCAATTTCCTTTTGAAAGTTCTTATTGGATCTGATCAAGGCCCCAAACCCTGATTGTCCAGCGCCCTGGGACGCCTTTGCAACACAAAGAGCGCTATACAAGTATAATTTGTGGTTTCCACCACCCTTTCAGGCTGTGCATTCCAGATCGTAACAACTCTCTGTGTGTAAAAAAAATCTCCTCATCTCCCCTCTGGTTCTTTTGCCAATTATCTGGAATCAATATCTGCTGGTTACCAACCCACCAACCAGTGGAAACAGTTTATCCCTATGTACTCTTATCAAAAAAAACTTTTACTTTTGAACACTTTTAGTCAATCTCCCTTTAACGTTCTCTGCTTCAAGAAGAACAATACTAACTTATCTTGTCTCTCCACATAACTAAAGTTACTCATCCCTGGTATCATTCTGGTAAATCTCTTCTGCACCTAATCCGGGGCCTTCCTAAAATGTGGTGCCCAGAATTGGACACAATACTCCAGCTGAGACCTCACCAGTGACTTTTAAAGGGTTATCAGAGCTTCTTTGTTTTTTTCCCCAGCGCCTTGGGACGTCCTCCCAACATGAAAGGCACATTACAAATGTAATTTTGCTATTGTTGTTATTGTTCCTACTTCTAATGCCAAGGATTCATCTACTTTTTTTTAACTGCTCTATCAAGCTGTCCTGCCACTTTCAAAGCCATGTTTATGTGAGCCCCTAGGTCTCTCTGCTTCTGTACTCCCATTAAAGTGAGAAACGTGGGTTCAATTCTGGGCAAGTTTCCTAATTCCACATATCTAATAATAATGCCTCAAAAAATGTTCAATCCATGACTGTTTGTGGGACATTGCTGTGCCCAATTGTCTGCTGCGTTTCACCCACATATATGTAGTCAATTCGCCCACATAAAGTCAGTTCACATTACAGTATATTCTGTGAAGCTCTTTGAGATGTCTAGAAGACGTGAAAAGCGCTATATCAAATGCAAGGATTATTATTAGTAGTACAGTATTATTGCTTCTCCCCATTATTCCATCCAAAGTGCATCACCTCACACTCTCTGCACTGAACTTCATCACCAGTCTGTCTATGTCCTCCCGAAGTCTGCTATCATCCTCCTCACTGTTCACCGCATTTCCAAGTTGTGTGTCATCTGCAACCTTTATAAAGTTGCTCTCTATATTCAAGTCCAAGTTATTTATGTATTTAATGTCATTTTAAAACAATGATTTTCTTAAGGATGATGATTTGTTGTTCGAGGAGTGTATCCCTCCATTATGCTTATTTGCAATGTTTTCTTCCACGTTTTATTGATCACCACCTGAGTCATGTGAATGTTTTCCATTCCATTCGTTAGAGCTTTGGGGAAACGAAGAGTGTTACTTTTAATATGCAAAGTGAAATGCACTAAACTATTGAGACGATCAAAATATTATGTGAAAGAAAACAACTAGTCCTGGATAAATAATGTAGATGTAAGGTTAGATAAACTGTAGGTTTACTCAATTTACTTTTAGAAGACAGGAAGATTCGAATTGTGTAGAGTTAGAATCATAGAATCATAGAATTTTATGGCACAAAAGGAGGCCATTCGGCCCATCTAGTCTGTGCCGGGTTATAAAATTCACAACTATTTTATAACTGAATATGAAACAACTTCATTATTTGCCCCCCACTCGATTCATAGGCCATAGAAATATTCAAAGTTTCAAGTTCACAAACTGAAAAAGTAAAATGTAATAAATGCAATATAATTTGTGATGGTAAGATGTGCATTAGAGATGCGTATGACACAATGCAAGTTTGCCTATGATTTTACTGTCTGTGTGAATATGGTTCTATGGAAACCTTTCTAAAATCGCTATATAAATAGAAGTAAAAGTCAATGGAAAAATCATTAATCTTTTATAGTCTGTTTGCCATTGTAAAAAAAACAATGGAGTGCCTTATATGGCCCACATCCGTTGGAATTGAATTGAATTTCTGTTTTCATAAATATTTTCCAGTGCATTTTTTTTAATTTTCATGACAAACCCTCAATATTTATTGAAAAGTTTATAAAAAACCTTTAACTTGCCATTATGCCATGCAACTATTCAAGCTCCATAAAATAACCTGTAGTATATAATACAGGAAATATATACTTTTTAATGCATTATCCTAGCATTTTAGATGATTCTAAGTATCCGTTTTAAAAATTGGTTCCTAGACTGTGACCCACACAGCGATGTCAAGTGCTGATGCCCATAAAAGCTAATCTTATTCATTGTAAATCATGCTAATGTTTATTTAATCATCTTTATTAGTCAAAAGAGAAACTGATTAGAGTGATACATTTGTTGGAAGGAATGATACTCAAACTGATAAATGTTATTGATTAAGCTCTTACCTTGATGATTTGTAATTTCTGCATAGGCATAAGTCATTATATGTCCCAATATCTCTTGTGGTGCGTTTGTTATCTTCAGGCTTTCAATATTTAATTGAACCAAGTCATGGGCTTACATTAATCTTTAATTGTACGATACGCACTTCATTTTTAAGGCTTTAAAGGCCATTCAGTGCTCACAATATGAACAAAAGTCGAAGGAATCACAGCCAAATTTATTGCAAGGTTTTTATTTTTGTACTAAAAAAGATCTAAAAGGGAATTAGATCTTTATTTAGGGAGAACGGGTCTATTAGGCTATGGGGAGCGGGCAGGGCAGTGGGATTGAATCGCTCTTTTCAAAGAGCCGGCACAGACTAGATGGGCCGAATGGCCTCCTTTTGTGCCGTAAAATTCTATGATTCTATGATACTCGGCCCGGTTGTCTTGTTTTATTTTCCAGAAGGCATGTTTCAATTGTCCACAAGCATGATGAACTCCAATGATTTGCAAGGCATACTTGCATGAAATATGATCTAGTTCTCTTATCTTGGCTGTCTTTTCGAGTGTGTAATGCATCTGAAGAGTTGAAATGAGGGCTGGGCACTCCAGTGAAGAATGCATGCCCATTGCTTAGCCTGATTTTTGTTTGATACGATGGCTTCCTTGGACTGATGCAGCAGTAAGTGATTTGACTCATCGGTGCCTCTTTCCCACTGGTATTAATATCATTGCGGACAAATGTAAGCCCGCACTCAAGATAATGCTCAGTAACAAGACGCCAAGTAGGGTTGTCAGCAAACAAACGGAGATGGTTATTGCTGCTGCCAGTGAAAGAAAGGGCAAAACTCACCTCATTAGATGCTCAGCAGGAATGTCATTACAGACTATTTTTTTGTCACAATGGCCATTCAGCAGGTTCAATTTTAGCAAATAATCTTACAATTGCGATTGCCTGGATCGTTCTACAGGCTTCAACTATTGACTGGCAATCAGTGAAACACAAAGTGCATGATTTGCTGCTTAACTTTTTCATGTTACTTCACTTAAAGATGCTAATATGTCAGAAGGAATGATATATGTGAAAATGCACACATTTTCTGCCCAGGAAAAAATAGTTTTACTATGCATTCATCCCATGACAGCATAGTGTAACTGAAGGATTTAGATTTATTACAACCGATGAAAAGAACAATTTATTAACATCATCCATCATATATGAGAGGCTTGTCAGTAATGACACAATATTCAAGAGGTATTTGTAGCTTATAGCGTATCAGTACAAAACACTCTGTCAATTGGAGAGGTCTGTTATCATTTGAAGCTGTTTATCACCTGAAATACAAGTGTTAATTGCACAAAATGGTGCTAAGTATAAAGGAAATGTTCAGAGTCATTAGGCTTTGTTTTTATTACTTTCTTTACAACAGCAAATCTGTGTCAGAGCTACCGAACATTGCAGCCAAACAGGAGGTGTTGGAACACTTGGTATAACCAATGAAATACATACACTCGCACACAAATACAAATGTTGCCAATTATTCTCATACAATATTGAAGCTGAGCTCAAGCCCCACTTAATTCACCAACTCCTCCATTTATGAAATTGTTTGTTTTTTAAACCAACAATTGTAAAACTACTCAGCTCATCCTCATCGATGTCAAAGTTAATGTCCTTCTTTTCTAAAAAAAAATGTTGACATCTGCTGTGATTAAACATAAGCCTGGCCAGCATGCCCAAATTGGGCAGAGAAACAGGACATTCCTCATTCATCAAAAACCCTCGCATGGAGATTGTGGCCTGTGTTTATATCAAATGCATATTTGCTCATGCATTCATGCAAGTATTAATTTATTATACTGACCCACCAAGGGAAGGTCCATTAAGTGAAGCTCATTTGAGGCACAGATGGTTCAAAATAGCTTAATGTCTGCCTGGTGGCCAAAATTAAGTGACTTCTAGAAAGCCGTAGCCTTTCAGAGAATAGGAATGTAGCCAGGGAGAAATGAAAGACTTGTTTATCACTTTGATAAACAGCTATTCCTATTGCTGCAGGATGCTCTGTGTAACTCAGGAGAAGAAATGCGATTAAATGTGCATCAATGTCAGCAACCATAGTTATCGTGTTCGTCTACTGAGCCACAGTTAATGGCCTCGACCATGTTTAACACAATTCATTGTTATCGTTGGATTTCGCTATGCTTGTACGTTGACAACTATTTGACTCCTTTCCTATTATAAGAAACCAGGCATTTTTGCACTGCTAAATGCTAGGGGCTTTGAAATTTCAGCTCATATAGATCTGGTTGACAGTAATCTAAAAAGGCATAACTGTCTGGCAGTGAACAAAATATCTTTGAGAAAGAATTCAGGTTTCTCAATGAATTTGGATCAATATCATGCATGTTAGTAGGACTCAAAGCCTATTGAATTTAAAGGTTTCTAAACCGAGGTTAGAGGTTTGGCGAGATCAGTGAATAAAAGCTCATGCCAGCAACCAGAGAATAGAGGCAATAATACTTTTATGCAACATGATCTATATGCAACCATAGTATGAAGGGTAAATGTTGACCCCTACAAAGTTTTTGAATTAAAGGACAGCAAAGAGTTTTGTGATTCCTGCTGCCTGGGGATAAGCAGCTTGACACGAAGGAGCAAGAAGTCAATTTCACTTATTGCAAATAAATTCTACTAATCTTTTGTACTGAAATAATATCACCCCTGGCTCGCCTGCTGCATGTACTCACTAAGCCCGAGTAACATAATAGTTAAAGATGGACATCAAGCTCAATAACGTATCAAAGGACCATTTCACTCAAAAAGGTGCACACTGTATAATGATACACATTGGTGGTCCAACAATAGATGTTTTAACAAGCTCTAAACTGTATTTCAGGCTTTCACAAAATTCAGTTTCAAAGACTTGTATTGTACCTCATCTTCTAATATAGTGCCTTATAGTAATCCTTGCATTTGATATAGCACCTGATCATGTCACTGTGATGTCTCAAAGTACTTCACAAAATATACTGCAAAGTACATTATTGCGGACAAAATGCAACAGCCAACTGCGCACAGCATTGTCCCATAAACAGCCACGAATTACTCAAGTGACCAAATTTTTTTTTTTTTTTTAAAGGGATTATTACCACCAGAAAAGCGATCCATCAATTGACTAACAACTGGTTCCTACTTACTGCTAGGTAAAAAGAGGCATGTGGAGGAAGGAAACTTGCCTCAGGTTTCTCCCTGCCCAGGAATTGAACCCGGTCCTGTCCTGTCGAGTATTAGTTAGAGCACTCGCCTCTCGCTTGTGAGGCAATTACTCTAACCAATACTCAACAAGAGTCCACTTCATAAGTTGTAAAGCTACTGGGAATTTTTTTTTTAAATGGGAACAAGAGGAAAGCTTTGGGTGCTGTCTTTCACCGATGATAAATGGGACGTTCTCGGGTTCAATCCCACTTTTCGCTGATTTCCTGATCTGTTTGTTTGTTTTCACATCCCCAACAAACTTTCCTTCTGTCCTTAGCATCGTGACTTTGCCAAGATGCTTTCAAGTGAAGACGTGAAAAGCACTAAATCAAATGCAAGGATTATTATTATTATTATCTGAGCTTTCTGTAAAGAGATCGCAACATTTCTGTACAGAGAGAGGGATGGCATACTTTCTAGCAAGTGACCAAATGGAGGATTGATGAAGACCTGAGTAATGGCTACCAATCTTCCTTGCATTTGACATAACAAGGCCGTACGCAGGGGGGGTGCGACGGGTGCGTACGCACCCCCCCAAATTATAAAAGGTCCACATTTTCCGGGGTAGAGAATTGTATTTTTTATCAAATTTAAATACCAAGTAAAGTAAAATTATTGAGCATTTCTGTAACAATCAGTTCTTCAAAACTATGTATAAATTATAAACACGCATCTTTGAATGATTTAGTATTAATATAAAATTATCGAGTCGCGCACCAGAATCGGCGTCTACCCCAAAACATACCGCGTCGATAGACCAGTCCATGACGCGGCGAGTCTGTGACTCGTGATTGGATAAACATGGGCGCCAAGACTCAAACCCATCCTCGTTTGGAAATCATCCCGTAAACAGCCACAAGGGGCAGCACCAATTCTGGAGTTAAAATCATCTTTTAATCTGATCACCGTAAGTAAAAATTACTCAAGTTTTGAGAGTTGTGACTGTAATGCTGGCAAACAATGACAACATATTTACAAGCTTCTGAGAAATTAAAGCTTTTGAGAACCCAACAAAAAAGTTATATGTGTCTGGACGGGAATGCCTGTCTTTAACAAAAATACTCATGGACGTAGGCCTAGGCTTTAGCGCCTATTCCACGTGGTGTGTCAATCGGAAATCATCCCGTATACAGTCACTACATAAAAAGGTAGCAACACTTTGTGGAAGCTGAAATCGTATTTTAATCTGATAAATGTAAGTAAAAATGACTTAAGTTTTGATAGGCGTGTTTCGGAAATATCATGTTTCTTGTTTTGTCTTGATTATCACATTTGATTTATGTTATTAAAAATGTATTCCTGTAATTAAAAATTGCTTTTAGAGACGTCCACTGGCATGCAAAAAAATATTAACGCAAAGATAAACAGTGCCTCTTTATTTCACGTTCAGTTTTGTACCCAGAGTGAAAAAACATCAATGTCGCACGAATTTGGCATAAAAATAGTTTCACCATCATCTGATCGAGCGAACTCGGGCATTGACAACCACACTTCTCCACTGATCCCTTCTCTCCACGCAGCCTGAACACTCCCGCCTGCCAATACCCCAATCGCGCTCCAGAGTATCGATGTAGGTTAGGGCCGGTCTACCTCGTGTTCTGTGACCGTGCAATGGTTCCCATAGGATAGTAGCACTATGGACAGTTTCCTCCCGGCTTCTCCAGCTATGTCCGCTAAATCTAAGACGCCTCTGCTGTAATGTCTGTGATACCAGTGTGGTAGTGTACCATATAGCTCACTATTTGTCAGATGCTGTCGCCAGTAAACGTTCAGGGCGTCTCTTAGAAGCCTCGTATATACCTCACGAGTCACCTAATCTCCTGGTCGAGGTTTGCCTAAGTGTCCAGCATTCTGCTCCGTATAGGAGCGACTTTCAGCCCTCGCGTTAATGCACATTCATTATAATATGGAAATCGATATTGGTAGAGCGGTTGACGTATTGGCTTCAAAGCGACCGAGGCGTCTCGAATACGGAACGCTATTAAAGAATTAATTTCCCCTCCCTTATTTTTTCAAGTATTTTTTCGTCAGGTCAGTATTGCTGGATGGGTCACTGCCTTTCATTTTGATTCTAAATAAATAAATAAAAACTAACTACACTATTGCGCACAGTTCAACGATATTTTCAGGATAATGCTGATAACAGGCTTGTAACACGTGTGAATTAACTGTTTGACACTGATTTTCAGTTTCTGTATATTTTCTTGTCTTTTATAAAATTTGCTTTGCTGGAATATCTGAGCACATCATTCATACTTTACTCTTACATTATTGTTCATTACAGTCCGAAAGAAATTGAGTCTTAGGATAACAATGCAGAACAACTTATTAATTACCGTCAATCTGTAGTTTATGATCATTTTCTCTTATACACATACATTTATCAAGCATTCGTCATTGTACTGTGTTAATTGGATTGTAATTTACTTTATCGTTCGCATTCCTTACATCATCGAGTCAACAATCGTGTTTGCTTTTATCGGCGAACACATTCGACCTTCCCAATTAGACACGGACTACCGGGGAAAATAAAAACACTGAATAAATAATGATGCTCTTAAACACCAAGGGCATGAAACATTTACCGTTCATATTGGATCTTCTGAATCGATTAAATAAGACCTCAAACTGTGTAAAACGTCGGAGCCTCGAGGGGGCTTCGGGGGCAGCCCCCAAGCCCCCGGCCATTGTTGGTCCCATCACTAGCAATTCGCACCCCCCCAAAAAAAATCCTGCGTACGGCCCTGCATAATGCCTTATCACATATTCAAGATGTCTCAAAGCGCTTCACAGAATATACTGTAAAGTGAATTGACTATATTTTGTGGGTCAACTGTGGCAGCCAATTGGGCTCAGCTCGTTCCCACAAATGCTCGTGGATTGAGTGACTAATTTTTTTTAAGGAACTATTACTTCCTGAAAAGCGATCTGCCAATTGACTAACTACCGAGTTCCTACTTACTGCCAGATAACCAGCCAGAGACGTGTGGAATAAGGAAATTTGCCCAATGTTTTGTTTCGCCCTGCCAGAAATCAATCCCTGATCTCTCGCTTGCGAGGTGAGTGCTCTAACCACTGAGCTGCAGGACTCCAATAGAGCTTTTCAGCAGTTGTGGCACAAGTATAAGCAATACAAAAATAACATTATGAAGCAAGATTACTGGCAAAAAGACTCTACGTAGCCCTACAGCATTTCACAGCTACGTTAGAGCCAAATAGTCACATTCACAACAAATTTACTGCAACATCCTCATATACGTATATATTTCTGTAAGGTTTGGGCATAGAATCAAGTAACTTCTGATACTGGCATAATGAGTGAATGCATTGCAGTTTATTAACCGTACCAAATAGACAAGCAACACACCCAAGTGTGATCCCTGGCCTGTGCTATGTTAACATTGTGAAGTGTAACCAGTCAAGTCTGTATATGATTAAGTATGACCAATATTCCAAATACTCCTTAACCCATCATCTCCTGGCCTCTACCCCATTTCTCCATTGTCTTCCTTGCCCTGCCCACCCACCCTCTGTTAGTCCTCAAACGCCTCTTCCTCCCAACATGTCCCATGTTCTGACGAAGGATCGTGGACCCAAAACGTTGACTCACTTTCCTTTCTCCATAGATGCTGCCTGACCTGCTGAGTGTTCCCAGCGACTTCTGTTTTATTGTGTACTACTTGGTTCATTACCTTTCAAAGGCAGGGAAAGGTTTCGTAATTTTAACCTTATTTAAGGAGGTTGACCTCCTTAAAAGATGGAATGAGTTTAGATGAGTCAGTGGGTTGTTGGTTGTTTATTGGCAGTTGATAGGGCTATTCTGTGTAGTCCTTATGCAGGTTTAATCGGCTGTATAAAACATTGAGTTATAGTGTTTACACATTCAGTAATGATCTGTGCAACTTGCTATTTCTAATTGATCTCTTCCACAACAGAATTGCCTGAAGCAGTATCAGGCTTTTGTGAAATGTGTCTTTCAGCAGCTTCTATTGTTAGACTCTTCAATGTCCACGGGATTAGGGCTAGTATTGAAAAAGTGGAATTAATTGCACCTTTTTACTTTCGGTCTTAAATGTGCACCATTTTTGTTTTCTGATTATATCATCAAAAAAGATGTACCGGTACTTGATACTTATTCCCATTAACCATACACCGCAATAAAGACAAACTGAAATGTTTTAATATTGAGAGATTCAGATAAGAGGTTTCTATTGTAGCACAAAAATACTTTTATTCAGGAATTAGCGAAGTGATCTTGAACTATGCCTTTGGAAATTCAAAAATTAGCAGTGTTTTGAAGTTCAATATTTTGACTGACCTGAAAATGGTGATCAGAGAACACAAACCCGTATATTATTATTATTTTTTCTCTGTACTTGTTCAGTGAATGTCAGTCACATATTACTGTGAATGTCAGTCACATATTACTATTATTTTCAACTGAACATGGATTGATGCCTTTCTTGTAACCAGAATTTTAGGCAATATTCCAGATACATATTCCAATAGATCATTTAAAAAAAATAAACTAGTCACTCAATCCATGACTATTTGTGTTCACCCACAAAATATAGTCCATTCACTTTACAGTACATTTCATGAAGCGTTTTGAGACATCTCAAAGACGTGATAAGGCGCTCTACCAAAGATTATTATTATTACGGACTGAACAGAACACTGGACATCTTCCATATAACCTCTGGAGATTTGAACTCAACTGATTTTAGTAATGTTGCCCAGAAAACTAGTGTCCTCCCATTGTTTGGACGGTGTGAACAAATCATCTAACCCAATCAACACTCTTGGTCTCTTTCAACTTGTTCCTTGGCAAGTTCTACCCTAGCATTGATTATTATTGAATCCACCTCCTAATTTTACTTGCAATATGCTGTATCAGTGTTAAGCTAGATCCCAAAGTATACTTAGTCATCTTATTAAACAACGGGTCATGCATTCATCTATTTAATAACATTAACATTAAATAATACCAGTACACTGAGACCAGAGTTCTCATCATGGACAGAATTCACCCCAGCTCCAGGTTAGAGCTGTTGGGAGTGGGAAATATAAATCCTGCTCTCCCCTCTGTATCACTCTGCAAGCGATTATACGTTTAGTTGCTACAGGGAAAAAAAAGATATGAAATGTGATTCATTTTAAAATCTAGGGCAAGAAATTTCTCCTGCCACTAAGAACAGCAACTTTGATGATGTGTCCTTTGGGATGGAGAATTTTAGTTCATAATTTTTAAACGCAAATCTTTTAACTGATGAATCAGTCCTGATTTCTGCTTTGTTTTCCAATCTATCACAAAAAAAAGTTTGTTTTCTATCAATTGTAAGATCTTTTATAAATCTTCATGCTCCATTTGTGGCAGTGATATGACCGAACAAGAGAGCTTCAGTGGCATTGCTTTATATTCCCATGTGTTCTTCCAGGAAGAATGCTTTATTGGTAGTTGATTGTTCTCTCTTGGATTGCTGTAATAATAATAATTCTTACATTCGATAAAGCACTTTATTACGTCTTTGAGATGTCTCTCAAAGGAATTCACAGAACACACTGTAAAGTGAATTGACTGCATATGTTATTGGCAAAACGAGGTAGCCACTTGTGCACAGATGACTACTGTTAAATGAAGCTTAACTGTGTTACTGTATTACAAAATACAGTAATAATTAATAATAATTAATAATACAGTAATAATTAGGAGGTGCATTCAATAATAATCAGTGTTAGGATAGAACTTGCCAAGACCCTGACTCATTGGTAGGTCTTGGAAAGAAGACTGGTCACTAGGGGCAGAGATTCTTTCCATTTAGCTCCTGTTCACTCTGCAAACCAAAACCCAGAACAGGTTATGTGGTCCTAGCTGAACAAGCAGCAAGAAGCTCGCCAGAAAATGTGTGTTTCTTTTCTACATTGTAATTATTCAGCAGGAAATTGTTGTGAATTTCCAGCTATGGTGCTCGCAAAGTTAACTAATAATAATCCCTCCGAAAGAAAACAATAATAAAACAATAATAAAAAATTGTTCATTTGAATCCACACCTGTTTGTGGGACACTGCTGTGCGCAATTGGCTGCCGTGTTTCGCCCACAAGTATACAATCAATTCACTTTACAGTATATTCTGTGAAGCGTTTTGAGACGTCTAGAAGTCTAGAAGTCACATCTATTCCAAATGCAAGGATTATTATAGTATTACTATTATTATTATAGAGACTCCTAATGGTCTTGTCAATAACAAGAAAAACGGTCTCAGAGTTTTCTAGACTTGGGGCTGTGGAGCTCTGCAAAGTATTAATGAACTGTTATGTTTGAACAAAACACAAAGGTTCATAAGGTACCCTTTTTCCAGCGGAAATTTTTTGGGGATAAACAGGAAATTTGTTTTGGATAAACATACCTGTCACAACATTTGAAGAGAAAAATATAATTTCCATGTGGACGATTAGATCCATGAAATGCCAAATGTGACCTTTGCAAAATCTGTTTTCTGAAGATTTGAGAAAGAATCGTTTAAATTGAACTTGACCGTACATTTGACAGACCAAACTGAGTCAGATTGCCTGAACCTTTCACTCTTCCAAGCAGAACTTTAGCTATTCTCTTGAACTATTTGTATTGATAGTCTAGATTCTAGAGGACAAAAAACACTTGTCGCTCCTGCTTCTTACCTGGAGATGAGCAAGCCAACAAACTAAATAATAATAATAATCCTTAAATTTATATAGCGCTTTCCACGTCTTATCGACGTCCCAAATCGCTTCACAGAATACAACAACGTCCCAAGGTTGGGACTAGAGCAGGTGGGAGGAAAGTAGGAACATTTACTGTATATTTGTGGGCAAAACATTTTTAAAACATTTCTTTAAAACTTTTAATGGCTTTCAAAATATTTCCGCTACAAATAACTTTAAAAGCATCATCACTACTAGAAAAACAAACAGCTTGACTATTCACTAATGTGAAATGCTACTTTTGTTGCTGGTTTATTGCATTAACCACAGTCTATCAGGCACTTACCCACAGTGTTGAGTTGCTGGCAGAAATGATGTCAATATTGAATTCATTGATTTAGTGCATCAAAAGTTTGTTAAAGTCAGCTGTAAAGGTTCTGTTGCCATAGAGCAGACATGTGAGTGCACCCTGCTGCGGTGCCACAGAAATCGATCCAGCAAAATGCATGGGGAAAAAATAACTTTAGTGCCTTCAGTTGGGTTTTATGCAGTAATTCAGCCATGAAATACTGCTGCTCTGCCAAAAAATATATATTTAAAAATATTCCTAAAGATATTTATAATGAAGGCCAAATGTACTTCACAGAAGAGTTCATTGGTAGAGAATTGTTCGAATGAGAAATAACTTAAGAATGCTCGCCTGCAATCTTACTGTGCACATTTCAGTATCTGATTTCTCAGCTCTACTTGGGACGTCCTACCGACGTGAAAGGCACTCTATTACTGTAATTTTTTTTTTTTTGTTGTTGTACTAATGCATCAAACCCACAGTCATTCACCCCTTCATGTTCTCAATGAACATCAGATAAACGGATACTGTTTTGTATTGGGTAGGGAATTCAGTACTAAGTACACGTTGGGATGAAGAGAAGATTAAACCATAAATTTGGTTACAGCAAAACTGAACGTCAGGTACATAGACAGGTTGAAATGTCTATACTCCCAACAAAATAAGGTTCTGGATGCTCAACAATAGATTAGCAATTTGTATCTTAGACAGTAGGTCAGAGAACATTTCCTTATATTCAAACTTAGCATTTGACATGATGGTGAGGATCATAGTTTATGGTGATATTGGAACATATGCCTTCACTGTGAAATTAAATACTTCCTATACAAACCTGTCTACCTTAACAACCAAGATCTGCTTGTGTGGTGTAAGAATCTACTCTGGAAATACTTAACTGAGTTCAATGTTACTCAAAGACAGGAACTTATAAACTACATGGTCCCTATAAATTATTTGATAATATTATTCATTTCTCCATTTATTGAATCAGATTTTGAACAAATCTCAGTCCTCAATTCAAAACTGTTGTCAATGGGCATCAGAATTAGCAACTACACTAAAGTATTTAAGTTCCAATTTGATGAATTCTCAAAAGCAGCACCCTTGTTTTGTATTTTATTTTGTTGCCCTTGGTTAAATAACTCTTTGATTTCTACTTTACAGAAAGAAAAATTGTTTTATTTTTCGTATTGACCGACAGGCAATGTAATTTCTCTCTTTTTCCCCCGCAGATGGAGGTACATGTGAAGTAATAGCAGCTCACAGATGCTGTAACAAGAATCGAATTGAGGAACGATCGCAGACTGTAAAGTGTTCCTGTCTGCCAGGGAAAGTAGCTGGGACAACCAGAGCCAAACCGTCTTGTGTTGATGGCAAGTAATTAAATCAATAATAATTCAATTTGACAAAGCAGGCACAGATGTATTAAATATGGTACAAAATAAATGTCAGGCAATGTAATCTGTTCAAAAGCCCTTTTGATTAAAATGCAAACCTCTATTTAAAATGAATTACCAACGTAAATGAGTCTTCGGTTCTTGTAATTAATCAGATAAATACTCAACTCCACAGACCTAAACAACACAATCTAATAAAAATAGTCATTTATATTTCAGTTGTACTTACAACTGAAGTGCAGTAACTTAGTTTGCTCTAAATTGTCTGCTATTAGCTTCAGTCCCCTCGTCAGGTTGAAGTCACTTTAAATCAATGCGTAGCACTATATAAGGCTTACTTCAATTTACAGCATAATGTGTTTTATTAAATAAAGTCTTAATAGACACATGATACTGGTAGTACATTATAACTCTGGGTTATTGAATATCCAGCTAGGAATTACCTAATTTAGAAATCTCTGGGACATCGGTGTTCGCACATTGAAATTGTCATTTTATTATAGAGATATTGCTCAGGTTTTACAAAGCAGATAAGAATGTTCTGTGTTACTGCCAAGCTTGTTGTCTATCTCTGATGCTCCACTTTATACTGCTAGAATTGATTCATTATCCTTAAGCAGTAGTCATTAGGAGTGGGAACCTTGATTTATGCTTCCCACGTCAATGGATCTCCCCACAGCAAACATTCGAGCAACCATTTTTGAGTGAGCACTGAATTGAACACTCCACCAAATTCTGAGGATTGTACCAACTGGTTACATCTCAGGTAAATCTCTAGATCTTTAAGGCAGTCTATTTACTTGTTAAAACTGTGTTTGCAGTGTCAAATGGCTCAATTTTTGTGTCATATTGCCATGTTGCTGTATGAAATAACCATCAATTCTGGCTGCTTTTTCTAATTTAAAACAATACCATGAATATTTCATTCTCTCCGCCACTAGCACATGGAAACTGCCACACACCCAAAAGGTCTTCAATTGAGTTTTTGTTTGTCTTTGTTTTGTGCCCACCTCAACAGTGAACAGAAATATCCTTTGTTTGTGATACAAGCAGGAGGTTGATGCATAGCTTCTTCTCTTCATTTTTGAGAGTAAAAATCTCCTTTCGGTTATTTTCTCTGCATCTGTGGTCAGCAACCTTACCGTAAAAATGAACCATGAATGATGAAAGGCTCTTCTGAAGATTGGCACAGAAGTGACAGCCTAGAATAGATTATCAGATCAAATCCTAGTGCAGGGCTTAAACTCGCGACCTTCTGATCCAAAGGTATATATACATTGCTATCAACTAAATGTGTCTGAATTCATTTATGTGTAGCAATCGAAGTATTCAGGTAGGCTGAAGAATGTCAAATCATTTCATGTATACATCAGAGGACGAGATTGCTATGCCAGACACCAGGATTCATCTTTTGATCATTTGTCTGCACATTCTTCAACAATTTATGTATTTCATGTCTCAATCACATTGTGTGTGTGAGGAGGAGATTTGCATCTGAATATCAATTCTCTATTTTTAAGTCACACACCAATAAATCCCTGTATCTATTATATATCCTCTTTTTGTCTTCACCCTTGTGATCCTAACAGTTTATTGGCTACACCCACAGTAAGTCATTGTGATTGCCTATATAGGGTTGCCTAGATGGTCATAGGTCTTCTAGACAGATAAATCAAGGGTCATTAATCTTCTTTTCCTTTGATATAAGCATCTTCAGTTGGAGATGCCAGACTTGTCAAGTATTGTACTAGTAGCAACAAGTCTGAAACCCAGCCTTTCAAAGTAAGCTCCACAATCATATATCTGAAGTGTGGACTTTCTCTACTAACAGATAGTTGGTTGAATTCAGAGGGAGTTTTGTAACTGGATTATCCAGCTCCAAATTCTTCTCTGGAAGTTCAAACTTTCAACCCCTTCCAAATTATTATCTCTGGCTGCACTTAGCAGTGTTCTTCTTCTGCTCAAGTATCAACTTTCAATTAGATTGTAAAGTTGAAGAGGCATACAGATTTTTAATTGAGAAGTATCTCTTTGTTGGGTCTACTTATTGCATGAATATTCTCACACAGTTCATTGAAGTAGTAGACTTGTAATCTAAACCTTTATTCTTTTGGAGATACTCATCCCTCCACAAGCTCCAGATCATCCAAAACTCTGCAGCTCATGTCTTCTCCTGCACCAGGCTCCATCACCCTATCACCTAGACCCTCGCCCGGTTCCACTGGCGTCCATCAGTGGTTAGTTCATCACAACCCTGCCCCCTCCCCCACCACGCTCAGGTCCTGCAACTGACTGTTCAGCACTTTGGGACATCCTCCCGACGTAAAGTCACTCTACAATTGTAATTTTGGTGTTGTTGCTTTTAGACTGTTTGATTGTAGAACAAATTTGTGATGAACACAGTAGCTTAGGGCTCAAGTCAGTACCCAGTCAATCACTTCCATCTGCATCTGTATTTGGCAGTAATTATTGAAGGTGTTGTGCGGCCTTGGGGCCAAATATTTCACAAGTTGTTCTGAAGCTCTTCCTTGGAAAATATGTTCGATTTTGTCCAGCTGTCAGATATATCTCCCCATTTTGAATTGGTCATTCGTTGGAACTCCTTCTTGATAAGTAAAATTGATTGTAAACAAACTCAATCTCGAATATATCTGCAAAATAACATTCCTACTTTGGTTCCCAGAGCCATTTGGTTTGTGGTCTGTTTTGCACCAAATTGTATTTGTGTTTTCTGTTGTCTTCGTATTTATATACAGTACATGGTTAGTTTTGAGCTGTGCAGAACATTTGGGATCTCTTACATTCTTCTCTTTCAAGAAGGATCCAAAGAGACAAGTTCAAATTCTGCCAAAGATGAGAACTAAGAAGCAAATGACAAGGTCTAATATCATCATATACTCTAACTTCAGTTCCAGATTTACTCTTTTGCTTATCTTCTATGTGTGGTGTAATGCATTTGAGACGTCTAGAAGACGTGCAAAGTGCTATATCAAATGCAAGGATTGTTATTTACTATTATTATTATTATTTGACAAATACAGTAGTTGGCTACCTTTACTAAAGGTTCTGTTCTCTTGTGTTGCTTTGCATCCATCCTTAAAGTATCAATTTGTGACTTATGCTATCTATCATATACCATATGTTGATATGTACATGCTATAGTCTACTATCGTCCCGTCCTCCCCAAATAAATGTCTACCTCTCTTTTAAAAGTTGTTATCGAATCAGCCTCCACCACCTTTTCAGGCAATGCATTCCAGATTCGAACAACTCCCTGAGTGAAAACATTTCTCCTCACTTCCCCTTTGCTTCTTTTTGAAACTATTTTAAATCTGTGACCACGAGTATAATTATTTTACTCATGTTGGCCAGGCTTCAATATATTGATTTATTTGAATATCAGTTGCAAATTCTGTTCTATATTGTTACCCTCTATTGAACCCCAATGCAAGAATATAGTATAATGTAAACCAAATTTGTCCAATGCAGTGGGGACTACAAAACACAAAATACCACAGATGCTGGGAATCTGAAACAAAAACAAAAGTTGCTGGGGAAACTCAGCAGGTCAAACAGCATCCATGGAGAAAGGAAAAGGAGTCAACGTTTCGAAGGGTTGTAGACCCGAAACGTTGACTCCTTTTCCTTTCTCCATGGATGCTGTTTGACCTGCTGAGTTTCCCCAGCAACTTTTGTTTTTGTTTGCAGTGGGGACTACTCCTTGATGGAGCTCCTATAGCTCAGTGGTTAGAACACTTGTCTTACAAGCGTGAGACCTATGGTCGAATCCAGGCAGGTCAGGGCAAAACCTTGGGCAAGTTTCCTTACTCCACACACCTAATAATAATCACTCCAAAAAACTCACAATAATAAAATTGGTCATTTCAATCCACAACTGTGGGACACTGCCATGCACAATTGGCTTCCGCATTTCGCCCACAACTATACAGTCAATTCACTTTACAGTATATTCTGTGAACCGCTTTGAGACGTTGATAAGATGCGAAAAGCGCTATATCAAATGCAAGAATTATTATTACTCTCTCTATCTCTCTCTTTCTGTCTATCCAACTCTCTCTGCACCAAACTGAGTATTTTCACCCCTTTTCAGCAATGTGGCTTCACCACAGTGTGTCCCTATTGTGACTCATGCATTGGGCAATACATTTCTAGTTTAATTATTTAGCTCAATCATCTTGCTTTGCCACCAGCTAAAACCAGTGATAATCTCTGATATATAGGAGTTTAAACGTTTTTTGGAAAAAAAATCACCTTTAAAAGAGCTACCACGAAAAGTGAAAATGCTGTAAGTCTGAAATAAACACATGGCTAAACACAGAATATTAATGTGCTTTTTTTTCTGACCTTCAAGGGTATATATTTCTAATGCATTTCCATTTATATTTTAGGTATTTTTAAAAAGGCACCAGCAGCTCTTTATTTTTTTCCACCAAATCAAAGTTCATAGGCACTTCTCACGGAGGAAAAAGTCCACGATCTATTTGGTGCTTGCACTTAATTTCATTCCAATTTCCAAATGGTTGTTGGTTCAGATCCCCAAAGAACAATCCAGCTGTACTGTGATTGAAAGGGTGAATGTGTACCATAGAGAAATTGATTATGTTATGTGAAATTGATTGTGTTAAATTTAGTTCAGCAGGTTTGCTGCATTGAAATCCAAATAAAGAAAACATTGGATTTTTTGTCAGGAGAAAAAACCTGATCTAAAGGTATATGGTTCACAGTGTGGCAGTTTGATTAGTGAATGCGCCTGCTATAATGTGTGTCTTGTCGATTAGCTATACATATTACAGTAGAGACAATTCATATTAACACTGTAATATGCAAGCTCATAATAGATACCAATGACTTGAACATTTCACTAACCTTCATCCATTACACTAATGAATGATTGTAATAATTTCAACATTTTGCCTTTGTTTCAATGAAATTACTTAGACCCTTTATTTGGTTTGTTTCTGTTGTATGTGAAGCATATCTCTGCAAGATTTACAGCAGGCATTCTGAACAACCAGTGAGGCGTATTAATTGCTTTGATTACTATCACTGAAAATCTTACAAAGTTCAGTTGGGCATAAAAGTAATGATGGACGATGGCAAGAGTTAAATCGTGATATTGTTTCAGAAAATGACTAAGAGCATTGACTAAAAGGACAAAGTACTTGTTGAATACAGTTCTGTCGATATAAAGACATTCTCCACCCCTTTCCTCGGTACAGTAAAATAAAGCCATTAATGAAAATCTCCTACCTTGTTAGGAGATATTTGCGGCTTATGTTATTCCCCTCTGTGAGTGTTCAAGTGGGAAACATCAATACCAGACAAGTACTGCTGTGCTTTGCTGACACTGACGTTTCTAAGCTCACTCCAGGATGGGAAAAGATGTAATTCAGCGATTTAATGGAGCAGGAAGAGATAGTGGATTTTTCTTTGTAATATGAATCAATATTTTTTCAGTTATTTTCGTGTCCCCCACACCTTCCTTTTTCCTGATCTCCTCAACAACAACAAAACTTAAACTTATAAAGCACCTTTCACGTTGGGAGGACGTCCCAAGGCGCTGCACAGGAGGCGTGTGACCCGAGCTGGGAGGGGAGTGTTTGGGAAGGGGTGAAACACGTTAGGGGAGGTCGAAGAATTCGGGGGGGAACAAAAGGCATGGTCGAAGAGGAAAGTCTTCAAACCGGCCTTGAAAGAGGAAAGGGAAGAAACAAGGCGGAGGGATTGGGGGATGGAATTCCACAGGGTGGGAGCGGAGAAGCTGAAAGCCCGGCCTCAACAACAGCAACAAAATGACATTTGTACAGCGCCTTTCACCCCGCCCGGGAGGACACCCCGAGGTGCTGGACAATCAGTGTTTCGGACCCGAGTTTGGGTTCTGGATCCGAAAGGGTAGAGGGCAGGGGGAAAAGGAGGGTGACCAAAGGCATGGTCAATGAGGAAGGTCTTGAGATGGGTCTTGAAGGTGGCAAGGGAGGGTGCCGGTGGAGGTTGGAGTTCTAGAGAGTCAGGGCAGTGTCAGAAGACCACAAATTCTTTTCTGGATGGGAAGAGGTTAGATAGTGATAGTGCACAAAGGGATTTGGGTGTCCTTGTACACCAGTCTCAAAAAGTTAGTTTGCAGGTGCAGCAAGCAACTAAGAAGGCAAATGGCATGTTAGCGTTGATCGCAAAATGTTTAGAGTACAAGAGTAGGGAAGTCTTGCTGCAACTGTATAGGGCCTTGGTGAGACTGCACCTAGAGTATTGTGTGCAGTTTTGGTCTCCTTGCTTAATAAAGGACATACTTGCCTTAGAGGGGTTGCAGTGTAGATTCACTAGGTTAGTTCCTGGGATGAGGGGACTGACCTATGAGGATAGGTTGAATAAACTAGGGCTGTATTCTCGAGAGTACAGAAGAATTAGGGGAGATCTTATTGAAATATAAAAGATTCTTAAGGGGGTGGATAAAGTAGACAGTGAGGGACTGTTTCCCCTGGTAGGAGAATCTATAACCAGGGGTCATAATCTTAAAATTATGTGTCAGCCTTTTAGAACAGAGTTGAGGAAACATTTCTTCACTCAAAGGGTAGTGAATTTATGTAATTATAGTGAATTTATGGAATTCACTACCCCAGAAGGCTTTAGATGCTCATTCCTTGAACATTTTCAAGGCTGAGACTGATAGATTTTTAAAATATAGAAGGATTAGGGGATATGGGGATAGGGCAGGTAATTAGAGTTAGGTCAGAAGATCAGCCATGATCTTATTGAATGGCAGAGCAGGCTCAAAGAGCCGAATGGCCTACTCCTGCTCCTAATTCTTATGTTCTTATTACCCGTCCGCCAATGGTACCCAATGGTTGCCAATTCTCAGGCCAATCACCAAGTGCAGTAACATCAACAGCTTGTATTTATATAGGACCCTCCATCCTAAGCACTCAGGGATGCTACACCACATGAAAGCCTTTATATAAATGCAAGTTAGAGTAGAAACCCATTTATCCATGACTCGATGTACCGGCACTTCCGTATAACCGGCACGTCAAAAACAAAGTCCCCATTCGATAAACCGGAACTTATCCGGAACAATAGCAGTGGAGCATTTGTAAATGCATAAATAATAACATAATAACAGAATATTGAATTGGTACTTATTGTTAAAACTACTCTCTTGCGCTTCTCACCTTTGCTGGTAGATGCTGCGCTTGAAGCCATGATGCTGCGGTTGAGGTTTATAGTCCAGCAATCTTTCTGGGATAGGGCACGCCAAGCGGGTGAAAAAAACGGAGCACGTATGACTTTAAAGCCATACTAGATGCAAGCCAATAACGCTGGCCAATAACCCACATTGTCGCGCAGGTGCAGTATTTTGGTTTGCCGCTAGTAGAGTCTAGAGCTTCGGCTTGCAGTAGTAAAGTCGCGCGACTTTAAAATCGCGCTGCCATTTTTTTCACCCGCTTGGCTCCATTTAAAAAAGAATCACTGGACTGTAAACCTCAATCAGTAAAGGTGAGAAGCGCAAGAGAGTAGTTTTAACAATAAGTACCAATATAATATTCTGTTATTATCTGTTATTACTTAATCTGATGTGTATGGTGTCTGTTAAAAGAACTTTAATTTTTTTGTAGTGGGTTTTCGACCGAATATCCGACAGGCGATTTAACCGGCATTGGCCAGGCCCCGCGGGTGCCGGATAAACGGGCTTCTACTATACTTGTTGTTGTTTTTCACACAAGTTAGCATCTCAGAGCATCGCATCGAGTACAATGGGCAGAACAGGTGGACGATCTGCTTCCAAGGATCTGGCAATATTGTTCTGAGCCAGATGGCTGGCACCAGGAGTGTGAAAATGGAGCACTCTTGACGCTTCTCTTCGGGGAAATCACTGCAAGCCGATCGACATCCTCCCCCACAACAGATTACGATGTCAGTAAAATAGGGAATTCCTTCCACCCTGCCTACAGAAATGTCATTTCAGAATTTTGGGTGCGTTAGCTGGCCTGGTTAGCCCAGGGAATAGATGTTTTCTAAAGCTGCTGACCATACTATATCTGCCTTCTACAACTTAAAGGTGGGGCAAATCTTGCTCCAACACTCTCTGATGCACAATCTAACATGTGCAGTTTGGTAATACAAAAAATAAACTCATATAAAGCACCATTAGGTTTTAATTGGGGTTACTGAGTTATGATAATGGTTATTTGCAATTGAAACTAACCTTGTTGCTGGAACTTATTGTCCCCACTTCCAGGGTCTATTACCTGCCAATTGCTGACCGTAGCAATTGTCTCATTACTTGTTAACAACTAATAGGATACAACAAAAGGATCACTGATGTTAGGGATTAGCATGAGATAGACACAGTTGTGTACTTTAGAATTAAGTTTAACTTATTACAGCTGACGTTGTATTGACCAAATGTCATGCTGAACAGATAAATCAACCCCTTAAAGTACATGATAACGTTGTTGTGACAGTCATGTTTACTCAGCAGAAAAGGGTTAAATAACAAGTGTTGCCTTCATGCAAAGTGTAGTTTTATGTAAGGGTGCACAAACTATGCAATTCAAGAATTCTACAGGATCTGCAGTTATGAGACAGCTGATGCAAGTCAAACATCGTAACAGCTTTACCTGAAAATGGGTATATTCAAGATATATTCAAGGAAAAATCTATTAACAAGTAGCAACAACAACAACTTCAATTTACATAGCGCCCTCCATGCCGCACGGTATCTCAGAGCGTTTCACAATAACGGATCCCGGGTGGCGAGCCAGGGACAGGGGGAAAAAGGTGACCAAAGGCGCGGTCGAAGACAAAGGTCTTTCGCTGAGATCTGAAACTGGGAAGAGAGGGGGCGAGGTGAAGGGAGTGAGGAAGGGAGTTCCAGAGCCTCGGGGTGTAGTGGCTGAAGGCACGGCCGCCGATGGTGGAGTGGAGGATTCTAGGGACAAGGAGGAGGCCAGACCCAGAGGAGCGAAAGCAACGGGTGCTGGTTTGAGGAGCAAAGAGGTCAGAGAGGAGTGGAGGGATTTGCAAACAAGGGTGAGGATCTTGAAATCGATCCTCTCCAGGACAGGGAAGTCTGCCAAGGACTGGGGTAATGGGGGAGCAAAGTTTGGTGCGAGTGAGAATGCGGGCGGCAATGGCAGATACAGACATTGAGCAACCCTGCCACAGCAGATAATACATTCAGCTGTATTTCCCATCCTGCCTCTCCCTCCTTCTGGGAATTCAAGTCCAATATTAAAATTCCCACCTCTATTTCCAGTTGAGATTGACCAACTCAAGAGACAGAACAATAATCAAATCTAAAACCTTCCAAGTCTGTATGGCACCGTGTCATACAACATAGTACATTTATATACAAACATGAGGAAGATTCAATGGTATTTATCTCTCTCTCTCTCATCAAATTGTTCCATTTCAGATGGCTTTTAAATTATTTTTCTCTTTCTATTTGGATATCAACAACAACAAAATTGCATTTATAGAGCGCCCTTCATGTTGGGAGGACGTCCCAAGACGCTGAGTACAGTTCCATGTAAACATGGTAATCATGGCACCCTTCATAATGCCATGTCTGAGATTAGCTAACTCAGTACTGAGTGGGGTATTGATCTTGGTATATTCATGGGAATGTGGGAAGATAGGAACAGCCATTCAGCCCCTGAAGCTTGTTCCACCGTTCTATAAAATCGTGGCTGATCTGTACCTCGACTCCAATTCATCTTAGCTACTTACTGGTTTAATTCCCTGTGTTGTTTACAGACCTTAATGTTCATTGCTTTAGGGTTAGATTTAATATCCGGGTAAACATCACATTCCTAATAATAATCCGTCAAAAAGAAACACCATAATAAAATCGGTCATTTCAATCCATGACTGCCTGTGGGGACACTGCTGTGTGCAATTAGCTGCTGCGATCCACCCACAAATATACAATCAATTCAATTTACAGTATATTCTGTGAAGTGCTTTGAGACAGCGATAAGATGTGAAAAGCGCAATATCAAATACAAGGTTTATTATTATTATTATACCTCCGGTCTACCTCGGTTTTAACTATATATCTGCAATTAAGCTACAGTTATCTACTCATTCCTAAATCAAACACTGTGTTCTTTCACTGCAATCATTTTGACTATTGGCAGCCGACCTCAAGAAATCTCAGAACAATCTCAGAACGGAGCATCTTTTCATCAGATGGGAATTATCTCTGTGCTGCCCAGGTGAATAGGTCAGCCCTTCCCGATCACAAGGCATGGCTGGCATCTGGCTGCTTTGTTGTCACTTCAGAGCGTTTGTACTGACCATGTGTCTGTTTCCGTGGTCCTGCCATTCAAAATTCTTTATCAGTCTGCAATGTACACTGCAGATCTATAAATATTTGAAGATGGTAAATCATATTTTGAATCATAATTACATGACCTAAAGGAACCTAGATGTAATGACATTTAAAACTTTCACTGATGTAAGCCTCTTTGTCAGGGGAAAAAAATCATTGTGGGCAACTCTGGGAAAGAATGTGAACTTTAAATGCATGTTTTGGTATTATCATCATGTCCCCGAAATGTACCAAGGTTAGAGCTGTAGAACACGAACAATACGCTTCTATGTGACATGTTTTTTTTCACTCCTTTATTCTTTGTTCCTGTGTATTGTTCGATTTTTGTAGGCAATTTCTTTGCACAATTCACTTGTTCTGAACATGTTATTGGATAGAATTCAGAGCTCTGCGAGACGTTTAGTCTGGTTATATCAATAATTTGGTTTATTGAATAATTTTCACTGTTAAAAGATGCATTCAATCAACAAAATTTCTCTGTATAAAAGATAACTGCACAGAATACCATATGTGTTCTGCAGCATAGCTGCATCTCATGTTAAATCCTGTTATGATTTTACACCACTTGAACTAACAGTATCCCCTAATAAAATATGATTAATGGTCAAAGGATTCCATCAAAAAAATACTAGCTTTTGTGTGTAAAATAAATCAATTGATTTGAATTATTTCATCAAATTATCAAAGCTAGGACCATAAGAGCCTTAATAATAATAATTCTTGCATTTGATATAATACCTTTCAAGTTTGGAGGATATCTCCAAGAACTTCACAGTATTTACTGTAAAGAAGAGACTGTATGTTTGTAGATGAATGTGGAAGCCAATTTGCACAATTTCCATGAGATTGATGAAAGGCATTGCACTCTGCCACTGTCAAGCACTATATAAATCCAAGTTGTTGTTGGCGGTGGTGCTTATTGCTAGACTGTTATAGTGCTTCTTTTACGTGTTCTTCACCTTCTGAGCTGAAATGCCCTTAGCAATCGTAATAAATATCATTACTGTAAATGAGTTTTACATCATCAGATTTTTTTGACCAGATTCTCTTTCTTGATGAAGCATTGTGCAAAAATGCACCAAAATAGTTCAGTTTAATTGTTCCATTGTACATCACTTGCAGTGGAAATCAGACAATGGGTTTCAATTAAATCTAAATTTTTTGTGTCATGCCGTCTATATTAATGTGTTTGAATATATAAGGTTTCACAATTTTCGTACCATTTTACACCTGATACAATAAGATATTATATATTTATAGCATAGTACAGTACATACTTATCTTTCAAGATTCTCAGAAGGACAGTGGTATATTCTGCTAAGGACTGGACGAGAGGCGTTAAGATATGCCACAATAGGATTCCATTTTTGAATTAATTTAAGATTTATAATAATAATAATTCTTGCATTTGATTATAGTACCTTATCACATCTTTGAGACATCACAGAATATACTGTAAAGTGAATCGACTGTATATTTTGTGGGCGAATCGCAGCAACCAAATGCACACAACAGTGTACTACGAACAGTCGTGGATTGAGTGACCAATATATTATTATTCTTATAGAGAGTTTAAAAGCATTTAAAAGAAGAATCAACATGATGTAAAATGGTAATCCAAGCTTCTTGGAGCTGCTTTAGCAATGGAGGAGTTAGCAAGGCCAAGAATGCTGATCTATGAGAATAAGAGTTGAGCCATTGCCCCCCATTGACAGGCGTACAAGAGATCAATGTTTGCTAAGAGTGAAGGTGGTATGTACAGTATTGAGGTTGGGGTATGTGAAGGACATTGATAAATGTAAAGTAGGATCATTAGCAAAAGAATGAATGAGTTTGGATGGTGAGCGGAGGATATCTTTACTGCGGAGAGGAATCAAAGTTGGAAATATAAGAGCTCCAGGGAACCCTGATCTGTTGGAAGAAGAAAATCACAGAATGACCCAACATCTAATGCATGGTAATAGATGACATTCTTAACATGAGATTGGGGACCGAAAATCTAGTTTAAATGGGCTGGCACACGTCCACAATCTAACAGAATATCTCGAAACCCTTCAATGGTTTCAATAAAAAAAGTTGGAATATTTACTGTAACCACAGTGTCATATGTACCGACACAAAGAGTGTGGCGGGGTGGGTGGGGGGGTAGAGGGGGTGGGGGGGGTGTAGAATAGAAGAGAGCTTGATTCATTGATTTTTAGTGGTTTCCCAATGTAGCAAAACCATTTCCCCCAACGATATTAAACGTGCAAAGTTCACCATATCTGATTAACTGATACCCTTAAATTACATTTTGCTCCTAAAGCTTCGTTATGCAATTAGCGTTCGAAAGTTTGAAAAAAAAACTCATTAAATTTTCTTTCCGCTGACTTATTCCCATTCCGGCAGATACCATCCAAGCAAATTTGAAATGTTTTATTATTAAGAAGGCATAATATCTTTATTATCAATGTACTTATTAATTCTAAATGATTCACATTCACAAAAGCCAATCCTATTCTCGTTCAGCTGTTTCAAAGCGTAAAAGTCTGCTTCCATGATTAATCTGCAAAAGTAACTATGATCAATTCATTTTATTTCTTCCGAAATAACACAATGTGATTTTAAATCCAGCGAGTCAGTTCCTCAGCCGTCTAATTTTGCCCTAGCCTGGATAACCAGATCTCTGGGTCTGATATTATTAATGTGCTGTCTATGTGAGTAACGACCTTGCTTTGTGAATTGTTTCAATTTTTGTGAATCTGGAAAACTCAATTTATAAAATGCGTCTGTTTTCTCCACTGAGGTTTGCTGTTACTACTAAATTATCCAAGCTATGCAAATTCCTGCGGTATGCATTTGCTTTATTGAAATATCTTAATGAAGATGTCTATTCATTGTTGTAGTCATTGTGCAAGCCTAAGGAAATCACTAATGAGCAATAAATGGGATACATAAAGTAGTAACTACTTTGCCATCTGTGTTTTCCTGGAAATGTAATACTGTAATTAGCTACCAGGTATTAATACAACAACAAAATTGCACTTATATAGCACCTTTCAGATGGTGTGGTCTCTGTGAGGGGGAAGGTGTCTCCTGGGGTGATCCAGGTTTCAGTTGGGGACATGATGTCAACGTTCTCATCGAGGATGAGATCGTTGATGGCCAGGGTCTTGTTGCAGAGGGAGCGGACATTTTGGATGCCAACGCTGAGGGAGCAGTTGGCAGAGGGATGTGAGGGGGGACTGGATTGGGCAGCAGGGGTGGAGGGGATGGGGATGAGAGAGGAGAGGTTAACCCCCCGGATCTGTGTCTGACTTGGCTGGCGACGGTGGTGTGGAATGGAGCAGTCGGTGTGGGTACTGTTGGACAGCCAACTTCAAGTGCCAATGATATCATAAAATAATTTGGTACCACGATAAACTATGTTTTTTGTTTTTTTAACACAGCAAAATTAATGCTGAACCCGGCTTAAACACAGCTAAGACATAGTATGAAGTTGCAAAGCGTCAGTGAGTTTTCATTGCTGGTCTAGTTTAATGTTGAAGAGAATCTCAGTAATTAACCTTTTAAAACATTATGTTTGATTTAAGTGAGCTGAATAATGCTGCTGTTTAAAATATAATCCAGTTTGGAAATGTAGGCCCTTTATTCACCTCAGATTCATCTTTATTCCATTTAAAATTAAACAGTGCAGGGTTTTTTTTCCAGTAAACACATGCTGGGCAACGTTGCATGCCTCTTGAGGGAAACTAACAATTGTTATATTTATGTCTCTTCCTAATTGCTTGAGTTACCTTTAAATGTTCCTAGTGTTGCCTACATCAGTTAAACAATGTCACCTAACCTCATTAACACAATCATTTCCCCAATCGGATTCTATACCACCTAAGAGAGTTCTTTGTATTTCCCTGCGGTTTAGTCTGCAACGTAATAATCATGTATCAGCCTGGCTCAGTTGGTAGCACTCTTCCCCTCTAGGCAAACGAATGTGGGTTCAAGCCCCACTTTTGGACTTTGAACTCCCAATCTAGGTTGACTTTGCATTGCCGTGCTAGGGCTGTACAGCATTTTTGGAGGTGACATTAAACTGATGACAACGTAAGAACATAAGAGTTTGCTAAGCGAACATCACCATCCTAGCAGGAATATTAAACCGAGATCCCATCTGCCTGTTCAGCCGGATGGATGTTAAAGATCCCATGACACTATTCTTAAAGTGTAGGGAGTTTCTACCTGTGTCCTGGCCGTACACAATACACAGTAGACTTTACAATAAAACCCTGTGAGCTGCGAGACTTCTTGATGATAAAATAAGCTACATCAAATGCAAGGATTATTACTATATTATTATAATAACTCAAGCCACACATTTGTAAGTTAGCTATTTGTTGTTGCACTGATGAGTTGCACTAAGTATCCTTAGTTTGCTGCCAGTCAGAAAGTAATTCCACAAGCTATTAATCTGAGCGTGGGAAAACTGCACAACTAGTATGCAAATTACTTTAATTTGCAGATTCAGTCCAAGGTTGTTAAATTTGCAGACAATACCAAATTATAGTAGATTGGAAAATATAAAGAGCAAGCCTACTTGCTACAAAGAGAGCTTGTCTATTCAATTCAATTCAAGATCCTGGTTCTCACATTCAAAGCCCTCCATGGCCTAGCGCCATCCACCGACCGATCTGCCCCACCATCGGCAGGTAAGCCTTCAGCCACTCCACCCCCAACCTTTGGAACTCCATCCCACCAGTCCCTCCACCTCGCCGCCTTCCTGGCCTCCTTCAACAATGACTGTCCAGCACCTTAGGACAGCCTCCAAAAGCACTATACAAGTGTAATTTTGTTGTTGTTTTTGTTGTTGACTAGGAAATGACCTGGGATGAGGACTGGGTAATAAAATTCAAAGTAAATCAATGTAAGATTGTGCACATTTAAAGTATTGGCGATATAAGTGGACTAGTCAGATTTTGTAATGTCTTCAGTTAATGATGCATTATACATTTAAAAACACAGAGCTTATCAGTGGTGAAGTTTTCAGCATTTTCTAAAATTCGTACAATTTGAACCTCTTCAAAGCAGAAGGATAGAGCTCTTTGTATCTAGGAATAGAGGAGAACTGTCCATTTTGCAACAGTCTTCAATATAACTTATCAATAATTGTGAATGCCTCTTTCTTTGAGAAAGAATTCAGGGAGTAATGTTAACCGCTTTTTAAAATAATTTAGCAGTAACCGATTCCCGCACAGCCCATTCTCTCGAGGAGCTTTCAAACTACTTATACAAGGTTTTGGTAATAGCTTCCCCCAGGTCAATTTCCAATTTTGATAAATGGAACACCCTCTGCAGTGCCTTCCCTTTGCTGCCCGTCACAACCGTACTGAACAACTCCTAGACACATTTTGTAAAACTTATTCACTTAACACTAAGAACTTAGCTTTGGGCAGACCTATCAGGGCTGAAAAGATAATGCTATTGTGCTCTGCTTCCTGTATAAAAAGAGGAAAGCCATAAAGACGGGGAACAGTGAACCCCAGATCACCGTTTAATTTGTCACATTGTCATTAAGTGGATCAATATGATTCACCTTTCCATAGTGGAAAACAAAACAAAATTGTGCAGCGCGAGATTTTTAAATATCCTGGATTCAAAGGGAAATGTCAGAAGGAAATAATAGATATGTGGCACTTGATCAAACCCACTTTTCGGTAACTAAATATTTTAAAAAAGTATCACATTGAAAAAGGTTACTTTAAAATGTAGATTGAGTGCATTCCTTTCTGACAGGCACTCTACATATAGAATGGCTGAAGATGTTTTTCCCCCTCAGGTTGGAAAAGCAATTTGTAACGGTAATTCATCGTTGTATGTATTTAATAATAATCCTTTCATTTGGGGCGGACGTCTCGAAGCTCTTCAGCAGAATTTATTGCAAAGTGTAGGGACTGTGTATTTTTATAGGTGAACTCAGCGGCTAATTAGTACACAACAATATTCCACAAAACAGCCGTGAGATGAATGAGTGATTTTATTTGACGTGGTGGGAGGTTGGTGGTTGTTGCCCAGGTCAGAGGGAGAGAGTGCCTTCTCTTTTCAAATCGTGCCATGAAATATTTCATGTCCACCCGCAGACATGGCCTCAGTTTAAAGTCTGATCTGATGGGTGGCACGTCTAACAATGTAGCGCTTTCCTTCAGCACTATATTGGAATAATAATAATAATAATAATCCTTGCATTTAATATAGCGCTTTTCACGTTTTCTAGACATCTTAAAGCGCATCACAGAATATAATATAAAATGAATTGACTGTATATTTGTGGGCAAAACACGGTAGCTAATTACACACAGCAGCGACCCACAAACAGTCATGGATTGAAATGACCAATTTATTAATTGTTTTTTTTAGAGATTATTATTAGTCCAAACTCTTGAATGCATCGTGAACCAACAACATTCTGACTCAGAGGCAAGAGTGTTATCAACTGAGCCAGGCCGACACCGTTAAAATTAACGTAAGCATTGCAGTCTTGCATTCATGCATTCAGAACCACAAGTGTGCGGACTCCGCACCTGCTTTCCCAACTGACAATTGCAACGACATTATGAAAAGCAAAAGTGGGTGATTCTGTTCTCCAAAGACAAAAGGGCTGATATCAAACTGTAATTACTGAAGAAAGGAGGAAAAAAGCTTATGGTTCTACACACTGTATGAATTTTGGTTTTAAGCCAAATTAAAATCATTTGGCTTAAAACAGAAATACTCACATTCACTGTCGTGAGGCGTTTCTGAATATAATGAAAGCGACATTGCAGACTGATGAAAATTCAAAGCTATTATCATTAGGTGAATATGTTTTATGAACAAATATTTTCACGGCCATTTTGACTTTCAGGAAACCAGCCTGGATTGTACTTAAACAACAGCAAAAACAACAACTTTTCACGTGTATAGCACCTATCAACAATTTCTGTAAAAACAAGAGGCCTGTTTATGTCTTTGTCACTGACTTGGAATCAGTATAAATAGGACAACATGTCATGGACATTACAATGGACGTGGATACCAATAAATCTTTATCTTTCATTGCAATGCTGATGTCAAAGCTATCTACAAAGAGCTTTTACGGACTTGTATATGCATACGATTTCAGCACTAAACAATGTAAAATTCAAATTACCAAGGTAACGATTTACAGTCCATTTTTCTACATTAATGCTTGTCTATGATCTACAAAGGTTCCCAAACCATTTTTCAAATATGGCTTTAATCTCGTTCACCTCTGGAGTAATCTTATCTGAGGTTAATACAATAGCATGGATAACCAGAACCACCTCTGTTCTGTTGAGTTGAAAAGCCTGGAGATTACCAATGTTATCTCCCTAATCATTGTACAGTACCTTTGATGATTGCCAAGGAAAAAAATCCCCTTTTTCTATTAGCAATGCATTTAATTTGCATTTAGTCTTTACCAGTAGATTTATACCTCAACCCCAGGAGAATAGGAGTACATGTAGTCTATGTCTTACATAACCATTATGATTTATGCCCTGAGGTTCCTTACATTTATTTGCATTTATCCTTGTTGTGGGTACCTGTATATGGAATAATGAGCCACCTTTGTACCTTCCAGAGTACTGCATCTATATCAACTAATCCAACATTCACTGGAGTATTTTTCTCAATTTCATCCTCCACCATTGAAATAAATTGTTCATCCTTAGCAGGAGATTATCAAGCCCTCCCCCATCTGGGACTTTGCTTTTCATATGCTAGAGAAACTACAACAACAACAACAACTTTGATTTATATAGCGTCCTCCACGCCGGACAGCGTCTCAGAGCGCTTAAAACTATTCGATCTTGCATAAGGAACACAATCTCAAATTAACTCTGTCTACAAATGATTTTCACAGCAGCATTTATTAATGCATTGTGTTGGCAGTAACATGTTCATTCTATGTCAAAGGGAAAAAAGAAGAAACTAGCTCCTTCAAAGCATAACCCACGCTCTCCAATCTTGGCTGTGGCCAAGATTGCGGGCTCCGGTCTGCTCCATGTCTCCCGCCCAACCTGCCCTACCATCGGCTGATGGGCTTTCAGCCTCTCTGCCCCCACATGCTGGAACTCCATTGCACAGTCCCTTCGCCTCGCTCCCTCCCTCGCCTCCTTCAAAGTCGGTCTCAAGACCCTCCTCTTCGACCATGCCTTCTGCTGCCCTCCCAACTCTCTCCCTCCCTTCCTAACTCTCCCCCGCCCCTCCCCTCTACCCTACAGGAGTAGGCCATTCAGCCCCTCAAGCCTATTCCACCATTCTATGACCATGACTGATCTCTACCTCAAGTCCAATTATCCACCCTTGCCCCGTATCCGTTAATATCCTGACCTAACAAATATTTATTCACTCAATCTTGAAGATGTGAATGGATCCAGCATCCACAACCTTTTGAGGAAGAGAGGTCCAGATTTCCACTGCCCTTCAGGTGAAAAACTGCCTCCTAATTTCACTTCTAAATGGCCTAACTCTAATTTTAAGATTATGCTCCCTTGTTCTGGATGGCTCTACCAGAGGAAATAGTTTATCTGTATCTACCCTATCAAATCCCTTTATTATTTTAACAACCACAATCAGATCACTCCTCGAAGTTCAACCTTCAAGGGAATAGAAACCAAGTTTATGTAATCTGCTCCTCATAATATAACCTTCTTAGCCCTGTATCATTCTGGTGAATCTGCCATCCACCTCCTCCAGAGCCAATATATTCTTCCTGGGGTGCAGTGCCCCAAACTGATTGCCCAGTACTCATGATGGGGGTACTTCCAACTTCATTATATCAGTGGCAGAATGATTTTCTTGCATTAGCGATTGTTTGCTAGTATTTGGGGAATAGTAATCATGCTGAGATCTTTAGCATCATATCTGACACACTGTTAGATTGTTGAGAAGAGGATCAGGCTCATTTTTGAATGGTGATGCAAACACTCGACATCTTGGTTTGCACGTGAAAGTTAAATGGTCACTTGAGTGATCTCCTGGAGGACAATCACAACCCATTGTGAGCTGAACTCAGTCCCCAGCATCAGTCATGCTTTCAGTAGAGGATGATAAGGGAAGAAAAACAAGGGGAAGGGAATTAAACAGAATTACAATCAGTCAGAGTAACCCCAAATGGCCAATTTTGACCACTTAAGATTTTGTTGCTCATTTTTTACTGTTATTAAACATGTCACTTTCATGCCTTAAATATAATAATTTGGGCATACTGTATAATGGAAGAGAAAAAATGCAATTGTTGCATGCTTGAATTGAATGAAAGCTCTGCTTTGGGGCCAGGCGGGCGATACATTAGTGTCACAACCACACACCAGAAAAGGCACTAAAACCCTCTAAGTTGCATTGATTGGATCTAATAGTAAATTAACTGCAAGGAAAAGGCATTAGTCTTTGAATATAATTCCATTTTCCTGTTAATTTGTCTAAAAAAGTAATCAATGAAAAACAAAGAAAAGTTAAAATCATTACCAGGCATTTTTTAAACATTATAACAGCAATTAACTCATTCATTAATGTAAATTCCATTAGAAACATTCTAACATAGTTATTGAAACGGAATTATTCATGAATGGTGTTGGTTACCTCATGGGTTATTGTGGTTCATCTGCTTCATAGAAAAGTTTGCAAGGCATTTTAAAACATATCCTTTATATTACATCAAAATCTATCTCCAAGCAACTCTAGGCATCTACGATAAATTGGGACATTTTGCAAAACAGATTGATGGAAAACAGTCCAAGCCTTATGTTTATTTATATAATAATAGTAATCCTGGCATTTGATATAACACTTATCACATTTTCGAGACGTATCAAAGCACTTTACAGCATATACTGAAAAGTGTGGTGACTGTATTTTCTGAGTGAAATGAGGCAGCCAATTGTGCACAGCAGAATTTAGCAAATATTTGAAGCATTATTCGAGAACTTCGTGAAAGAGGAACAAATAGTTTCCTCTTTGTAAATGAAATAAAACCCAGGTGATATTTGATCCATCATAAATCATCCATCTTAATTTGATGCAACGACTGTGAGTGTAACAAGACCTTGATTATCCACAGCTTGTCACTCCTCAATTGGCAGATCACCAAGGTTCCATTGTATCGTTATTACGATATACAACAAAAGTATCAATGCTGCTCAAAACATAGCTTTAAAATCCCTGAGACCAAATAATAGCCATCCACAAATACATATTGGAAAAAAAATGTGTTGTGCATTGTTATTATTATGATGTGAAATATGAGTTGTGCAAACTTTGGATCATTGTGAGAATTCAAATTCACTAGTCTTATCATGTAAAGCTTTGAACTCTGCTTTACAAAGTTATTTCAGTAATTCAGTCCGTTTGAACCTCCATTAGAGCATGTAGTTACCAGATCCGTTGGTTTTGAGTTAGGAGGTAAGTGGAGCCTGGAGCAAGGTCAGAGAGGCGTGGATGGGTAATCAGGAAGTAAGATAATCAGGGCATCGATAATTGATTTTCTGGTGTACTAAAAGCCCATCAGTATTTAAAATATGAAGCAGTGTCACAGACATCTATTCAAAGATTTTCAAATAGACGGCTGTGGACATTTCCACATGGTCTATTAAACCGAATTTAGCATCACGGTTCAAAACACAAAGAAGCAAATGAAACCAACAACAGCAACTTGCATTTATATAGCGTCCCTCATCCAGGGTTGCATCCAGAGCGCTTGACAGTGGCAGAGCATGACCGTGAACCGGGGGAAGGGCAGGTGACCACAGGCATGGTCGAAGAGGAAGTTCTTCAGGTAAAACCTCAAGATGGAGAAGGAAGGGACAAGATGGAGAGGGACATAGGAAGAGTGTTCCAGAGTTTTGGGGGAGTGGTGACTGAAATTGCAGCCACCAGTGGTGAAACAGAGGGCACGGGGGACATGCAGAAGTCTAGAGCCAGTCGAGCGGGGGCAGCGGGTTGTGGGTGTGGGTGCAGGTCGGAAACACAGCCTGGGCACAAAGAGATTTGCAAACGAGTGTGAGGATCTTAAAATAGATATATTTGATGATAGGGAGCCGGTGGAGCCTGGCTAGAAATGATGTGATGGGATGCAGAGTTTAGTGTGGATGAGTATGTGGGTGGTGGAGTTTTGGATCAGCTGGATTCTATCCATGATGGAGCTGATGAGACCGGCAAAGAGGGCACTCGAGAAGTCACGTCGGGAGGTGACGAACAGAGGTCAGCAATAATATGAGGAAGAAAATAATGTTTATTTTTATATTATTCCACTTGCAGTTTTATTTCATAAGCTGCCGTTAAATTTAACCATAGAATATATTGCAAAGCAGTCACACCTATTTGAAACCAGCACTACATTAGGATGTTTTTATATTAATGGATGGAGTCCTGTAGCTCAGTGGTTAGAGCACTCGCCTTACAAGCGTGAGACCTGTGTTCAAATCCAGGCAGGTCAGGGCAAAACCTTGGGCAGGTTTCCTTACTCCACACTTTTAATATCAATACCTGAGGGCTCATTAAAATGAATTCCTTATCAGATTAATTTGCTTTAAAGTAAATTGACAGAGAGCAGAATAAGGTTGAATAATATTCAGTCAAATCAGATCCTGTTTTTAATTTTAAAAATTGCAGGCCATGCAATTAAATCATGAATCAGCTATTTGTATCTGATCAAATGTCAGATTGATTGCAATTTTTGGAGCTGTTAAATTGTAAAATGTTTTGAGTAAATAATTTGTCTATTTTATTGCTGTTGAGGAAGACTATTTTTGGCACAGTGAGAGAATTTGATGAATTTAAGAAGTGGGTACTTTTATCAACAGTGAAGTTGTACTGGGCAGTGCTTCTGTGCTATTTTACTGATCAACACAATTAAGTAAATTCTTCCTTACATGTCAAAAACAAACCTTTCATTAACTCTCCAGTGTGCTGTCCGACAGTAAACTGACCATCCATAGTCCCTACAGTCAACTGAAGAGCATGTCATTGAAGTTTTGGTGACTTAGAACCATTAAATGGTCTTAATAACAATATTCCTTGCATTTGATATAGCGCTTTTCACATCTTATCGCTGTCTCAAAGCGCTTCACAGAATATACTGTAAAGTGAATTGACTGTACATTTGTGGGCGAATCGCAGCAGCTAATTGCGTACAGCCATGTCCCACACACAGTCGTGGATTGAAATTACCAATATTTTTTATTATTGTGGTTATTTTGGACGGATTATTATTAGGCGTGTGGAGTAAGGAAACTTACCCAAGGTTTCGCCCTGACCTGCCTGGATTCGAACACAGGTCTCCCCAGCTTGCAAAACAAGTGCTCTAACCACTCAGCCACAGGAGCTCCTGTGGTCTTAATGCAACACCTCTTATGTCCTGCTTCTCGAAAAGACTGTCTGCCCTTTTTTGATACATATGGAGCACATGATTCTGCGACTTCTGAGTTGCAGGCGGCAGAGCATGAAATACCTGTGAGGTTGACGGCAACTAATCTTGCTGATCATGACCTCTGGAATTCTCACATTCAAAATCCTATAATCTGCCCAGCAGCCAATGTCATCTTAATGAAAGGAGGAAATAGGGTGTCTCAGTCCATTCAGCATGATTGTGCTGTAAACTAACAGGTGAGGTTAGGGTCACATCCTGTGTACTCTGATGCCAATTCACATCCATTTTCCCTGAAGTAAAATAGCACTATTTGTTTCCTCTCTTAGCTCTTTTGAGACTTCTCCTTTTAACACCCTTCTACGGAATCAAAGTCCCTAAATATGACTTTGAAGGGATTCCTAATCACTTCAACTAAGCCATTACTGATATTACTAATATTTTCTATTTCAAAGAAAGGCAAAAAAGAGGATGAATGTTCAAAACTGTCCTCCTGAAATTCCGGCTGAAATTTTATTTAGCTGTATTTACAGTGCAGTTTTCTGTTGTAGCAAGTGGAACAAGACACAGTAAATAAAGGGACATTTACTTATTATAATTGCTGAACCAGAAAAATTGCTGCTATGGAACAAGTCCTGTAACTCAGTGGTTACAGTGTAACTCGCCTTTCAAGCAAGAGACCTGGGTTCGATTCCAGGCAGAGGCGAAACCTTGGGCAAGTTTCCTTACTCCACACACCTGATAATAATCCCTCATGAAAAAAAGTACAATAATAAATTGGTTATTTCAATCCATGGCTGTTTATGGGATGCTGCTGTGTGCAATTGGCTGCTGCATTTCACCCACATATACAGTCAATTCACTTTACAATCTATTCTGTGAAGCGCTTTGAGATATCTGGAAGACTTGAAAACAGTGATATTAAATGCAAGGATTATTATTTATGTCACTAATGAAGTTAAGACCTCTCTGTTTTGACAGTTATATAAATATTTAGATGTTTAACAATTGAATTAGTTTAGATGCAAGCAGTAGAAAAGTTAACTGTTGGAATAATGTGCATTTGTGTAAAATAAAACTCACGGCCAGCCAGCTTCAGCTATTCTGAAACAGAATAAATATTTACAAAATCATTCTCGATGTAACACTGTGTTGGAATGTATCACAACTAATTTCCTTTTGCCAATTTTACAGGAATCGGTACCGTTGATTCCTGAAAGCATTTTGACTCATTTTTCCTATCTTGTTGCCAATCACCCTCTGGTACCCCTAACCAAGTGGTCATTATTCATGCATGAGTCTTGGCAGTGAGTGCTGGCAGAATATCTATCGAGTTCTCATCCAGAATCCACATAAAGCACCTCAAGCAAGTGTAGCTGGCTGGCAACAAAACACAAGTTGGAATTATGACTGATCTTATCCCTCTATAAACCCTGGGAGCTGAGACAATTTTTTTTTGTTTGGGGTTTCCGTTTTGCACTTATTGAAATTACTTAATGAATAACAGAACTATTAATACCTTCTGAGGCGTTGTTTTGTGGAGTCGACCTCTTGTGAACTATTAATAGTCCCTTAATTACAACCTTGCTCCATTTCTCAGCATCTCATCATGCTGGATTACCATCAGTGGTGAAAGGTCTTTGTTCTCTCAGCCAAGTAGTCAGACAGACAACCTCCTCCTATTATTGCCGCCATTGAGCCAGTTGAGAGAGGCACAAGGTGATTCACCCTCTGATTATCCCTGAGGGAAAGCACTTGGCTGACGTTCAAAGCAAGATCAGGAAATACCCTTCTTTGGTAAAGTGTATTCAAGCGCCAACACAAAAGCATGTCAATAGGGCCTTCTAAATCTACAAGTAAATTTGAGCTCAATAACTGGGAATAACAGTTGAATTAAATTCTTATCAACCATAAGATATTCAAGAGCCAAACAGAATGAACTGCTTTGGTGCAAGATATCTAATACCATGCGGAGAAGGGCCATGCTGCTGATGTAAACAGTCTTGCTAAAGAATCCATACATTCTTGGAGTCAATGCAAAACTAGAGAACTCAGAGTCATCAATAATTTTGTTTCAATTTAAACATGTTTTTACTGCTGAAGTGGATTGTACATTATTCTGTTACACTGAGTGTGTATTTTACACCACAATAAAGTTTATCTTTGCTGCTTTTCAATTCTACACTTGAATCAGAAGACTGTGCAGACAAAGTTAAGTAAAGAACAGTGCTTACTATAATGTAGTGAATGAATATTCAACGTCATACAACCGTAACTCAACAGTCATTTTTTTTTGCTATCTACTTTCCTTCCCCTATAAAGCTTCCATTGTTATTGGGAAATGGTGGTGTGAGATGAACCCTTGTATGGAGGAAGAGGAATGCAAGACGTTGCCAGATAATTCAGGATGGATCTGTGCTTCTGGCAATAGAATTAAGACTACGAGGGTAAGCTATCTGAGATCAATTATTTGAGATGCGTACTATTTTCTCTGGTGTTTTAGAGAAATGAAGACAATGTTAATTAAAAGTCGCATGCAACGTTCCAATAGGGTTGGATTCATTCAGACTGGGTTACTTAAGATTCTCTAAAAGTTTTTTTCCTTTTAGCTTCTCCCGCCGCAAGCGCCTCCACTGCCCCTCCTCCTTCACCCAAGGAAGAGTGAGATAATCTTGGTAATCGAGCACTGCTAAAATGATGTGGGATAGATTAAAGCCGTTTAGGAAATAACAAAAAAAATTACATTAAGGGAGCGCCTTTCACGTCAGGAGGACATCCCAACAATGGGGGCAAGGTATGACCCTTGGATTGCATGCTTTACAAAGCCACAAATAGATTTTTTCCTAATGCTCCTACCACAGATATTCATGCAATAGTTACTTGTGGAGCAGCTTTTTTAAAGGTATCTATAATTAAATAGATCGAGAGGAAATTCTTTACATTACTAAATATTGCAACATCCACACTGGGGTGGAGAATCTACTGATTGGAGTTATTCATGGAGCTGATTGCTATGATCTACACGGGATTCCACTGCAAGGTGTTGTGTTTTACATCATAAAGCACTTTGCCCAGCAAGGCATCATTCCCACTGTTATTTTTCCAACCAACGTATTTTCAACTCCATTGTGCACTAACAGAGATGGAATTTTGGATAGTGCTACCAAAATTGTAACCAGAGGCAACCAGAGGAATTAATCACTTTTCATGTGTTGACATCAGCAGCAGAATCTAGGTTATGGAAGAATAACTCATCAAATAGAGATTACACATGGGATATACTTCAAAGGCATTGTCAATAGAGAGTCAGATGACAGGAATGGGTATCTGTAGGACTTGCCCTATTTCTTCTCCTCTATATTTCTCCACCCAACCTCTTCAATGTTTATAAAGGGCATAACATTGCCCTAACCCTTGGAATTACTGATGGCCCACGAATGTTGGGGATTATTGTGCTCAGCCCATTTGTCAAGTCAAATCTATCAAAGGATACATTTCATATCTCACGTTTCAACTACAAAATGAAAATGTCACTATGTTTTCATTGGAGTAGAATTACCAGCAGTTTAGTTTTTTTTAGTAAAAAATCTATAAAATTTAGATACATTTAGCTCTGGATACTCAGCAGTCAAACTGAGCTGAAAAAGCAGAATAGCATTTCCTGAAAATCAGGCTACTGTATATAAAAATATAAATATAAAAATATAGACTATTTGGATCGATGTTCTATAATCAAGAGACAGGTTATCAACATATTTGGTTGAATTATTTGTACTAATTGCGGAACAGATAATTTAATGATCCTTATAAGTTACAAGTGTAATTTCGTTGTTGTTGTTCAGTCAAAACAAATGTTAATCATATTCCATCACCAGCTCAGAATTTATTTCAGGATTTTGTTTTGCATTCCAAAGATATACATTTAAAACAAAACATTGCTCCCAGCAAATATTTCAGTGAGCCGCGTATTTCAGGATTTCAGGTTGCTCGCCTCATTTTGTCTCCACAAGGAGTATGAACTGCACAAAATTGTCTAGGTGCCCAATTGATGAGTTCTAAAAACCTACCTTTGGGCATGGACAACTGAGAAACACATGAGAGATCAGGGAACTTATATCCTTCAAAGTATGTAGTTATATGGATCACATAGCGGGAACAATTGTTTTATGAATTCACCATGGGATCAGTATTCTGGGTATAGGAAATACAATAGAATACAATTGTATTGTTCTGGGCATGGGAAATAAGTTGATCATTGTGTTCCTCTGCATATCAGTAAAAGGATGTCACAAAATATAAGACTTATTTTTCTCTGTTTGGTGGATGGTATATTGGTCAATTTGTTTTTATTCCTTACGGAAAAAACATGTATATCTTTTGCATAGGATCAGCGTGGTTTAGTACTTCCCATCTTCCCCGTGTGATATGTGTATTTCGGTCAGAAATATCCCTTTAATTATATAGCATGTCTGACTGAATACCATGTCTCTCAATGCCACTTTATTCTGCAAATTTGGACTTTATGTCACTCGGTAAAGATTCATTCCAATCAATCAGACATTGTCTCTACAAGTAAGACGGCTCTGCATCCTATCGAGGATTGTGGTTTTCAGTGCTGTTATGGAAAAACTATGCGTTTCAAAAGCTTCAAGGAAATTACACCAAACAAATCAATGCCACAACATGACAAGCATTGGAATAAAATTGTAAAAAAAAAGTACAGCCTTCTGAAATACAGTCCAGCATCAAATAGAACCTCCCTGTAATGAACAAAATAGGTGTGATAGACATCCCAGCTTGAACCACCTGAATCTTCTTTAATTGCCATCCATCTGTGCCTCCCTAACAGAATTGATGGATGCAATACTTTGGCTTGCATTTTAGAGTGTCCAGAATTTGGCAGATTCTTATATACTGGCTTCAAAGTTAAGACATAGTTGAACAACTTGACCCTTTGAAATGTTACATTAAAATAGAGCAAATCTAGACCCAAGTGGAAGTTTACCTCCAGAGCTGCATTGTCAATTTCAGGAATAGTGAACTTCACATATGTACCTCGGACATTCACTGGCAACGATCGAGGAACACTGTGATCCAATGTAAATGGAGTCTAATAATCCAAAGATCAATGCATTTCACATTTTTTGATTGCAAAAGGGCTGCTTTATGCAAAATGATCAGGAGCTATAAACTGTTTAGAGTGAGTGCTATCAACAAATAAATTAGTTTACCATGAATTCATGCAAGGCTAAACACAGTTTTAGCAGGAACCAAGGTACAGTGGGATGCATAGGCCATTGATTTTCAAACAAATATAATCAACGCAATAATAGAGCTGAGCTATGTGGAGCAATAACTGAGCTACGTGAAGAACAGTAGCTCAGTGATTAGAACACTCGCCTCGCAAGCATGAGACCCGGGTTCAATTCCACTGCACGGCAAAACGTTGGACAGTTTACTTATTCCACGTGCTTCTGTTTACTGTGCAGTAACAACAACAACAAAATTGCACTTGTATAGCTTGCCTTTCACATCAGGTGTACGTCCCAAAGCGCTGAAGCGGGGTAGGGGGAAGGGGAAGGAGAGTGGGAGAGGGGGAATAATTAGTGGGGCAGCTGAAGGCGCGGTCGAAGAGGAAGGTCTTGAGACCGGCCTTGAAGGAGGAAAGGGAGGAAGTAAGACGGAGGAGCTCGCGATGGAGTTTCACAGTGTGGGAGCAGAGAGGCTGAAAGTCCGGCCGCCGATGGTTGCGAAGCAGGCCTGAGTCTGCTGAACGCAGGGGATGGGCAGGCTGATAGGGAGACAGCAGGTCAGAGAGACAGGCGGGGGCAAGGCCGTGAGTGGCCTTGAAAGTGAGAACAAGGATCTTGAATTCGATCCTCTGGGTGACAGGGAGCCAGTGGAGACGGGCGAGGGTGGGAGTGATGTGGTCGCAAAGCCTGGTGTCCAATAAGTAGGAAGTCCGTTGTTAGTCAATTTGTGGATCGCTTTTCCGGGGGTAATAATTCCTTCAAATTCTTTCCTTTGTGTAATTGGTGGCTGTGTTTCACCCACAAAAGTTACAATATATTCCATGAAGCACTTTGAGACATCTCAAAGACGTGATAAGACAATATATCAAATGTAAATATTATGATTAATGTTCAACATGATTGATTGATTGATTGATTGATTGATTGATTGATACACTACAGAAATTAATGCATTTGAAATATTAAACTGAGGATTTTCCTAATTCTTTGCCCCAAATTGAATCTGACCAATACCATTTAGAAATATTCTCGCTTTCTCACAATCAAGTGAAATTTCACTCATGTACAGTTATCCTGCACACTTTACCATTTAATAAAATCTAGAGAAAGTAGGTATATCTACACCTGCTATTTAAAAGAATCACAGCAGAGAAAAATAATTTCTAAGCAACATGCTGAGTAATTGGTATTCATTAAATATCGTGTATTGCTTATGGTCGCTGTATTTAATTATTAAACACCAGATGCCAAGCTGTTCATTGGAATCTTTCTTTTCAAACAACTGCTGGGTATTAGGTTAAATGAGTTGTCCTTTATACAGAACACACAAATTACTAACTCCATTTGAAAGAATTAGCAATGATGGACTACTTTGCAGATTTATGGGAAGCTCGAATATTGATATAAAAACATTGGAATCCTCAATACAATGTGCATTTTTCCAAGCACTCGTTTCAAGCGTTGTGTGAGCATGACTTCTGACAATTCTTCACAGCATGGCTGACAGTTTATGCTAAGCATTAATCAATGTGAAAGATATTTAGATGTTTTATGCATTTGAAACGCTATGCTCTTACTCTTCCTTTCCCGTGCCGTGTAAAAATAAGTAATTCATGAGACAGGCACATTAAAGAAATGAAGGGAAATGAATGTTAATGCTAAAGCCCACTTAACATTCCATGTGCATGTATACATTGAGCAATTTGTATTTGCTTTTCAAAATATTAATAAACCTGTTTGAAAGAAAATCAAAGGCAAGGTACAGGCATGGTATCTTAACATATAACTAAAATCAGAAAGCAATTTTACCTGCTTGAAAACTAAACAATTCCCACTATTAAGTAACGACATCCTCCCTATTATTTGAAGATTGGTTGGGGATTTGGGGCTTTGCTGCTGTGGTACTGCTATTATTGTGACATAATGGAGCAAAATGCAGTTTTATTCAGCTTTATGAGCTTTATTTTTTGTTTCGTCTGACATGAGCGGAAACTCCTCACTAAGCTTTAGAGTATCCAAACTGGACTGAGGGCTCCACATATTTATGTCACCTTCACATGGAAACATCCTTGCGTCTGGAATTTGCATCCTGTCCCTGGAGGATGCTTAATTCCTGAGAACATTAGATGCAGATTTACGAGAGCCAAAGCTTTGGGCGCATTGGCCACGAGTTTAACCAGCTAAAATGGCATTCCTAGTTTGCCATTGTCTGACATGTATCTTACATTTTCAAACTTTGCTAAGCAATTTAGAAGCAGTGCCTTATAGATGATGTTAAAATATTCCATGACTCCTGCAGGGTAAGAATTTTTTGTGCAGGCTCAGAATTCTAGGGATCTAAAAGTGCAATATTTTGCAAACTAGGTAAGTTGTATTAATTGCAATGTATGATCCACTAATTTGAGATTTAATAAATTGTCACCAGCGCCAAGAGCCTAACATCAGGAGGGAAAAAACATGCCCTTTGCTTGCCAACCGTTTCCCCCATACTCCACCCAAAAAGCTTTTCAGAAAGCAAAGCTCTTGTCTTTGGCCTTTGCTGACTTTGAGGGTATTTGGCATTTGGCATTTGTTTTTTTTCTTCCACATTGTAATTTCAAACTAATACCAGTAAATCCTCTAAATCTATTTAATGTTAGATACCATAAGATAAACGATGCCAGCTGGTGACCTGTTTACATATGGAAACGCAATATATTTAAATTTGGAAGTAAAACAGGATCATTAATGGTGTGTATTGGCTGTCATATATCATATGTCACTTACAAAAAGTCCCTCTACTTCAGACCTGCCTAGTTTAACATGTCATTTCATAAATCATTTTTAAAGTGGGGGAGGAAATTACACAGCGTAGAGCTACAATCAATTGCATATCTCAAATAAAGAAATCCTTTACTATTAGGATTATTCAAGCACACAATAAATTCTCCAATTTACAGAAGCAGTCCTTTAAATCATGATCTATTGAATCATCATTTGCAGGAGGCTAAGTTTTTCTATTTGTTGTCAGACTGATCTACTTCCCATCTGCTGCTGTAGACGAGATCAATGCAAATATATATATATATGTATACACATTACTTTAGAAAAAACATGGTGATTCAACGTTAAAAAAATCAATAGGTTCCAAACAAGTTTAGAGTTGATTTTTAGCCTGCAGTAGCAGGCACTAACATCATTATATTGTGTCAAAAGCTGTTAACGAGCTTTTAAAGCCTTAATGATTGTTATTTAAGAAGCAGCAAATATTACTCTACAAATTATTCCACTGTGTAGATAAAAAGATAGGAATTGAAGACAGGCCAAGAGGGGGATATATTAAAAGAATAGTCTGAGCATTAAATTGCAAGCTGTTTGGAATCTTATATTTCTGTTAGTTTTATCACCAAAGTGCTCCCTGTTAGAGAATGTGTACAAAGAGCTTTGGCAAATACTGACTGTTCTCTGGAACCCCGCTCCTCCAGTCATTGCATTCCCTTAGAGGGTTCCCAATGATCCCCTGACCAGAACTAATCCTGATGAGATGTTTGTCTGGTTCTTCGACCCAAGATTTGTTTTGAGTGACAATATGAGAGAGCTGATTACTGCTGTGTAGCCTCATTAATACTCAGATCAGAATCCCTGCTGATGAGGCTTGTCAGTTCTCTGCTGTTCCTTTCTTGCCACTAGGAGCTGTAAGCAGAGAAATCTTTCAGAAGCTCACTGCGTTTCTACCATGTACCCTTGGGGCACTTAATAATTAATGTGAGCCGCTGTCTCTAAACGGTGTGAGCATGTACTCACACACGTGTGTATGTGTTGTGTGAAGCGAATGCATTGTACATTTTATTGCTCAGTTATACAGATGCTTATACATCTTTCAATAAGAATGTTATGGTTGAATTGAACTCCAGTCCCTGTGTTGCTGTCCTGGATTATTTAACCTATTTTTTTTTCCGCCAAATAAGTCTGAATCTTTCAGACTCCTTTTTGGAAAAATTGCATCCTGTTTCTCAGACTTCCTGTATTATTAATCGCAGCAACTTTTTTTTATGTTCAGAAGCAGACCTGTTAATAGAAGCTTATAATTTTAAACGGAAATGCAAATGTGACCGAAGGCCTAGTGAGATTTCACTATCTGTTGTTCAACCCTCTAAAATTCAAGGGTTTGTGCTGCTGGGAGCAAAGCTACTTCAGTTCAGCAATCTAGTGATGTGAAGTGAGAAGTTTGATTTAAACTCCCCTCTCCTTAAATCAGGACCAATTTCAGATTACCAAAATAGGAATGCAATCTTACTGAAGATTTATGCTGCCCAGCTCCCGTTTATATTGCATGGAAATCACAGCGTTTCAGTACCTAACATGCAGTAAAGAGCAACATTAAATGTGCTTGCCCTGCTAACTCTCATCCGAAATTCCTTTGTTCGAAGCAAATAGAATGTATCTGTTTGCACATGGAATATATTGCCTCTTAATACAGGAGACTTGTAAAAGTTCACCTACTCTGATGGTAAGTTAGAATATTGTATTATCTTGTTCCTCTCACCTACTTAGTTTTCTTAATGTTTCATTAGTTGTGTAACCACTTTGACAGATGTATTCATCTCACAAAACACAATAAACCTACCTATTGCCAGCATGTTTTTATGGCCAAACAGTTAGCATAGGGTATCATTTCTCTAGCTGCTAACCTAGCTTTGTGATCACTGCTAACATATTTTCAGTCCTTTAGACAGCACACTGGGGTATTTTAAACGGGTCTAACCATTAAATACATTCTGCACATGCACCAGGAATAAATAACAAAGAATAAAAGTGTCACAATGTGGAAACATCTGATTATGTTGTGTAATGAAATGGTGAGGGTAATTCCGATATCTCAGGTGCATAACTGTGACCAATCGTATATCTCTGAAAAATTGCTTTGTGTGTGTCTGCCATTCATTACTCTAATAAAAATACAGACATTCAACGTAAAAGTGTTTCAGGAAAGAATAATGGTCTTCAGTTGGGATCAGAAGTATTTATTACATTTCTTAACCATAAAATAATCATGGGCGTTAAATCTTTAAAAGTTCTCAAGACTACTGTTTTTAATTTTTTTTACAAAGCAAAGACAATTAAAAGCACAAAAAATGCAGGCTAGCAACAGTAATCAGCTCCAGTATAACTTAAGCCCAAAGGTGCACAAGAACCCCTCTCAATGATAACATTAACAACTTGCATTTATGTACAATACTATATAGCACACTGCTAACTTGCGACCATTGGATACCTGAGCAAGGGAATTCAGAAACAATGCACGAATGATTGTGCTTACATTACAAGTTTTGGTCTAATGGTGTAGTAAGGTCTGAATCCAATACAGCAGCCTCTAAGTGAAGGTGACACAATGTATACCATGATATAAAAGTCTCATAACACATGGTGTCACCACAATTGATATCTGCCAACCCATGGAAATCCAGCTTCTGAGATCCTCTCCTGAGATCACGTTGTACACTCTTTGGTGTTGTTCCAAGTTTCAGAAAACTTTTGAATGTCCAATAATGTGTAGTCAGGCCAGAGTTGGATAATATTATTCAATGCACCTCAATCCTCAAGGATGTTGGATGTTAAAAGAATATTAGTCACTTTTTTTCTCTCATCTTATGTTCCTTGAGTGTTTTAGTGTTGCCTTCCACAATATCCTCTTCCATCTCCTACCTTATTATATATTGTCCACGTCACCTGCTCTTTGCTTTACTGTACTGCTTTACTTTGCGACCACATCACTCCCACCCTCGCCCGTCTCCACTGGCTCCCCATCACCCAGAGGATCGAATTCAAGATCCTTGTCCTCACTTTCAAGGCCATCCACGGCCTTGCCCCACCTATCTCCATTACCTCTTGTCTCCCTATCAGCCTGCCCGGACCCTCTGTTCAGCAGACTCAGGCCTGCTGCGTGTCCACCACCCTAACCGCCCAACCATCGGCGGCCGGGCTTTCAACCTCTCTGCTCCCACACTGTGGAACTCCATCCCGCAGCCCCTCCACCTCGTTTCCTCCCCTTCCTCCTTCAAGTCCAGTCTCAAGACCTTCCTCTTCGACCGCACCTTCGGCTGCTCCACTAACTCTTCACCCTTTCCCACTCTCCTTCCCCTTCCCCCTAGTTCGACTCCCCACCCCCCCCCACACTCCCCCCCCCGCTCAGGTCCCGACCTGACTGTTCAGCGCTCTGGGACGTCCTCCCGACATGAAAGGAGCTATATAAGAGCAATTTTGTTGTTGTTGTATTCCTTACTGTATTGCCTTCCCTCGCTTTATTTTAGACTCAATCCTTACCCGACTTTGATACATATCAATGGACGCCTATGTGCCCCCATTCTGTAGAACAGCTCTGCACCCTATTGCAACAGCACAGAGCAATTGATGTTCTGATGATACTGAGCAAGATTTAGCAAATTAAGGATCTTCTTTGAAACTTCCCACCATCCATTACTCCCACAACCCCCCCCCCACCACCCACCCACCACACACACACACACATACTACTGAGAGAAACAAGAATTGGGCTGAAATTCAGAGTGAAATCATTGTAATTTCCCAGCTCTAAATGAATGGGTAGCGCTTGTCAGAAGCACTTTAATGGTTTGTGCAGAGAGACCAAAGAACAAAAAAACACAGCCACCATCAAGTACTCCCACACAAGCCTTTAGAGGTGGATCTGGCATCATGGAACGACTCACTGGCTGAAAGAATAAGCACCCATCTTGTCACAGACGGATGGGAGGAGAGGAACTCAGATTACAGAGCCCAGGAAGAGAGCAGATGGGAGTAAGTAATTGATACTTTTTTAACCTTTCAAACCAAGTCACATTGCCTCCCACCTCTCTGGTACAGAATTTCTTTACTCCTTTTTTTGGGAATGGTGCTATTATACACCCATGTGCTATTTAAAAACAAAAGTGAGTCACGGCTTTAAATAAAATTTATTGTTGTGTAAGGTGAGGTTGTCAGATTGATGCCAATGAAATAGACGTTTGTTGTTTTCCAAGAGAATGAGTCACATTTTTTAGTTGTGCATATAGCAGTAAAGGATTATGATCATTTGCTTCCCTCCCACACAGATGGAAGAAGTTCACCCCAAACTCTTTACCAGCTAATCCACCCCATGGCTAGGTTTTTCCGGGACGAGCAGAGGTCCAGATCACCCTCAGTCACGGCCAGTACACCAGAGGACACATCAGGTTATCAATCTCCAGTGGAGCCCTGAATGGAATATTTTGGCGTTTTCAGAGGGAACATGGTGGATTTCTTGAGGAAGAGAAGTGTGTTTCGTCCTGGAATGATTGCTTGTTGCTTATGTATTAAAAAAAAGACAAATTGGACACTGGCTCATCCAGTGTGAAATAGAGACATCGCCAATTTCTGGCCAGACTCGGTTTGATTTTCTGCAGGACTTGATCCAGAGTCAATTGACAGAAACAAGCAAAGGATTGACTGATTTGAGGTTGTACCTTGCCACTCTCATTGATGCGTTGTCTGAGATGCGGACCACATGCCCTTCAAATTCTGTGTCTGTCATCAGCACAGCTTGTCAAATCTTGCCTGAGGACATTCAAATGAAGTGCTGAAACACAGGCATCGCCCATTGTTTGAGAAGATGCTTCATCGCTAGCTGGCACACCAGAAAGCCAGCAGCTCACACAAGCTTCAAGCTCTGAGGCTCAGCATGGAATTTAGTCAATAGATGCTCCAGCCGAAAGCACTGCACTAAACTATGGCAAAGAATGTATGTCAGAGATATCCTGTAAAGAAACGCGATGGGTGGGCGGAAAGATTGGTGGCTTCCATTTCTGTGACAGATGTTAATACTGTATATTGCAATATTGTATCTTGCCGCTCGGGAGTAACTGGCACTTATAAAGTTCCCACAAATAAGACAAAAGGATTTAACAAGACAAATACTATTCAAATCTCACTGTAAGACAACACAGTTTTAAAAGAAAACCAAATGAAAATGTTATTTAAATATAGTTGATTAAAGAAGGTTACAAAATATTTCAAGGTTTGTTTTTATGTTTCTTATCAGCCGCCACGTCTTCTGTGTTATTATAGTTCTCTGACGTAGCGATGTGGCCATTAAATTCACAGCCACTTTACAGCATATCCTTTGAGTGCATTGAGGCATCATGATGTGATAAGGCACAATAACAAATGTAAGGATTATTACTATTATATTGTAAGGTGATATGGCATAGAAACAGGCCATTTAGCCTGACAAGACTTTTCGAGTGTTAGCTGTGGGAGCTCATGTACCTGTTTAAATAGTCTGGCTACTAGTAATAACAGGAGGTAAAACCTTTTTTTTATTAGTACCATAAAGTAATAGAGAAATCAAGGGGAAAATACCTCAATCAGTGCTACTAACAGCAGTACAGACTTCAATTAACGTTCTTCTTGGCTCTAGTAAGATGATGCTATTATGTTAGATGGTTCTATTATGCTAGTGATCAGACTCTGCAACAATCACAATGGAAACAGACAGATGGGTGAAGCAATGCAATAGTAATTCCTTCAAAAAAAATTGCAAATCAAACAGAATATTTTCTTATTTCCAGGGCTCATATAAATGTGATTGAACATCATCATGCTAGCTGCTCATTTCAGCCTTTTTCTTTGGGGCAATTTTTATTTAATGCCAGTGTTTATGAGAGGAAGTGAAAATTCCACCTGTCTCCCTCTATTTACGTAGCATTCGAGAACATCCAGAATTTGGCAAATTTGTTGAAATCGGTCTTAACATTTGAAATAGTCTTTCTGTAGTGCGTCAAAGAAACTCACAGATAAACAGCTTCAAAATTAAGGCGGTGTTTAAAAATTTGCCAAATTCTGCACACTCTAAAACACTACAGAAATATTTAGGTAGAATTTCTCTTGTGATATTTGCTGTTTAAAAAATTGCATTGAAAGCTACACATAGATATGAATGAATCCATAAATCCTATGCCACATGTTTGTATTAAAGTTTGAATTTGAGTTTGTGCTTTGTACTACAATTGTTTCATGGGTGAAAACTTTTCAGATTATTTTAACGAATAGATATGTATCAGACGAACTGTGGGAAATGGAAAAAGATTACACAATGTCCTAACCTTGCAACTCACATGCTCACAAAAATAAGCACATATCAGTCTTCCATTGACCATGGTATCCAATGTGTACTGTATTGTAATGGCAAATGGGATTTCCTATTGTAATACAGAAGGAAGATTTGCAAATTGCCATTGTTAGCCGCCCCCACCTCAACACACACGCACACACACACACACACACACACACAGGTCACCAGAGGATATATATTGTGTACTTTCCAGTCACTTATTATGTGCTTTGTTAATGCTGTGAATGTGTTGGAAAGCGAGATTTATATGGTGGTTGCTATGATTATTTTTAGTCAGTGCCTTGCTTTCCATGAAGATGGAGCTATCATTTGGCAGTTCTGTTTCATGGAAGCTGATGTACACCCATTTCCATGGCATGTCGCTCACAATATGTGCTTTGTTATCTGTCTTATTTTACCTTATAGATCTCATTCAACAGTCTGAACACTTACATGTCGGAGTACTGTACCGCTTAGGCCTTCTCTTTAATTTAAAACAGCATCTTAGAACGATAAGACAGTTAATTATGATTTTTTTTTAAAAACCCTGCTTAATTATAAAAGTCAAGGTGTAAAAAATATTTGACAACTCACTAGTGTCAAATCCAGGATATTTATCAAATATGTTTTTTATCTACCATAATTATAATAGATTACTAGTGTAATTTTGTGTTTTAATCAATACTGGTTGTTTCATATTTTGTGAGCTTGCCGATATAATCAATATATTAATATATACTTGCAGAGCTAGTGAAATGCATGTGTTTCTTTGTCAATACAACACAAGACGTCCAAACTGTCTAATGTTATAAAGTAAGTGAAATTACCTCTCAGTCTGGTTTTCAATTCAATGACCAGTCACAGCATATACTGAATTAGAAAATCAATGAAATTTAATTTGTCGGTCTTCACCTTCTCATCTCCTGTTAAATGAACTTAGACGTATTCCGAGATATTTTAAACCTGGTTCGGAACACAATGATGGGGTATGTTTCCTTCCATGTAGGCAATTTTAATTATGGATCTATACCCAGCACAGATTCCATTGGAACTACTGTAATTTGTCAAATATACTGTAGTCCAATACTGCATACAATTTTATGTACACATCATATTTTATTACCAAAATGAAGTGGTTTCCTAATATAATATTAAAAGATTGGTTGCTCTATCCATGACTGTTTGTCATGGATAGAAATTCTCTCCTAGTCGGCCTCCCCAGTTCCTCCATTCATAGTCTGCAGGTCATCCAAAACTCTGCAGCCCGTGTACTATCCCGCACCCGCCTCCGCGACCACATAACCCCCACCCTCGCCCGTCTCCACTGGCTCCCCATCCTCCAGAGGATCGAGTTTAAGATCCTCGTCCTCACCTACAAGGCCTTACACGGCCTTGCCCCATCCTACTTAACCGATCTACTCTCCCCCTACACGCCCACCCGGACCCTCCGTTCAACAGGACTTGGCCTGCTCCAAGCCCCCCGCCCGAACCGCCCCACCATCGGAGACCGGGCCTTCAGTTTTTCCGCTCCCACCTTATGGAATGCCATCCCTCAATCCCTCCGTTTCGTCTCTTCCCTTTCCTCTTTCAAGGCCGGTTTGAAGACTTTCCTCTTCGATCGTGCCTTTTGTTCCACCCCGAACTCTTTTACCTCCCCTTCGTGTTTCACCCCTTCCCAAACACTCCCCTCCCAGCTCGGGTCACACGCCTCCTGTTCAGCGCCTTGGGACGTCCTCCCGACGTGAAAGGCGCTCTATAAATGTAAATTGTTGTTGTTGTTGTTGTTTGTGGGACACTGCTGTGCATAATTGGCTGCCATGTTTCATCCACAGAATACACAGTCAATATATTCTGTGAAGCGTTTTAAGATATCCTAATGACTTGACAAGGCACAATATCAAATGCAAGGTTTATTATTAGTTGCACAATCATCCTTTTAATAGTGGATGTACATCAATATCCAGGCTGACCCTCTATTGCAGTACTGGAGGGACCCATATTGTTGTAGGTGCCATTCCTCAGATAAGAGCATAAATCAGGGGCCTGTCTGCCTGTACACATCTCTGGAGATTACCATGACATTCCAAAAATGGATGTTTATCCCAGTATCCTGGCCAATAATTCTCCAGATAAACTGGTCATTTAACCCTGGCTGTTTATAGAATCTTGCTAAGTCCAAAAATGATATTTACCTACAAAATAAAAGTCTCTTTCACAACCATCTTCAAGCATTTTTCAACATAACACACTATAAAAATGCAATTTAATTCATCGTATTGGCCTCCCTGTTCAGGAAATGTACTCTATGATGGAATATTGGGTAAAACATTGAAAGCAATACTGAACGAAGGGACGATAAAGCACCTATTACAATACCAGGTAATAAACGGGAATGAGCACAATTTTGTGGGAAGGAGGTTTGACAATGGTTCACAAAAGGAACTTGTATTATATAAAGTGACAATGGATATAAATGAATTATGTGCATGTCTTTTGCATTCACTGGCTGCATCCTACCCAACACTATCAATCTAGAATTCATTATTGAGTGCTTAATTTATGAAGCATCTGACCATAAGAATGAAGAGTACGAAATTAGACTGCGTGGATAGATCTTAATTTGAACCGGTTCACTTTCTGGGGAACTTGTTCTTTTAAAACCATTGATACTCGTATCCAAAGGAAACTTGTGCCAGTCGGTGTTCCTCATGCTTGTCAAACATTTGTACTAAGTCATCCAAAAGGCATTTTTTCAGCCACTTCTCACAATGAGCAAAGGTCTGTTGAATGCGTGCATTTTCTGTGGCTGTCTTGTGATGTGCACCTAGTTTTGTTGTAATTTAATAGCATGTGTCTAATCTGCTCTTTGATGGTCCAATGATGAACGCTGGCAATGTAGTGTTGTTGTGCATCTGACCCCCTGGCAGTCTCACTATCCTTGTGCTGCTCTATTATAATGTGATTTTGGATTAGAAGAACCTCATTTGGATCTGAAGCCAGTTGAACCCATTGGAAAATTGGCTGACACAGAATGATTCCCCCATACATATTTAAAAGTCATTCCCCTATGAATCTAACACTAGGATTAGTATAAGTATGGTGTAAATTGGTTCATTCAGAAAATTAAATTTAAGAGTAACATTTTCTAAATTTAAACTTTAGAGCTTTTGGAAATGATTATTTCTGCAGAATACATGGAAAAAAAAATCAATTTCAAACTCACGCAGATATAACAATAACAACAACTTTGATTTATACAACACACCTCCACACCGGATGGCTTGATATTATAGCGGCAAATGATAGAATTAAATGCAGACTCTCAAGACACAACAAATTAGCTATTACTGTAGTTGTTTTTTAAAGATGAATTGCATTTTGTCTCCTACATTTGCTTATCACTTTTAACCGTATAATGGTGAGATGACATCCTTTGGATAGAACATAATATCGTAGTCCCTTTTGTTTGCTCAAATGGATATTAAGATCCCAAGGCATTATCCTTCCGTCTTTCATGTCGGGAAGACATTTCAAAGTGCTTCACAGGATTAACAATAATGTGTGTTGCATATATTGTAGGCAAATAAGGTAACAAATGTGTGCATAGCAATGTCCCTTGAACCAAATGACTAATTTACCTGGTGTATTGCTTGGGCAGGACACCAAGAGAAACTACCTGCTCTTTACAAATGCTGCCATGGGATCTCTGATGTCTACCTGAACAGGCAAACTAAATGTCTTATCAGAAGGACAGCATCTATAATAATAATAATCCTTGCTTTTTACATCTTATCGACGTCTCAAAGCGCTTCACAGAATATACTGCAAAGTGAATTGACTGTATATTTGTGGGTGAAACGCGGCAGCCAATTGTGCACAGCAGCGTCCTACAAACAGTCGTGGATTGAAATGACCAATTTTATTATTGCGGTTTTATTGGAGGGATTATTATTAGGTGTGTGGAGTAAGGAAACTTGCCCAAGGTTTCACCCTGATCTACCTGGATTTGAACACAGGTATCACGCTTGTAAGGCAAGTGCTCTAACCACTGAGCTATAGGAGCTCCATCTCCAACAATACAGCACATTCCCAACACTGCATTGGAGTGGCAGCCTAGATCCTGTGAGTTCAAAGCCCAAATGAGTTTGAACCCACAACCATCCCACTCAGAGGTGAGAGTGCCTGCTGCCGAGTCAGGCCGACACCTTTAAGCAGACATTTTTGTGGCAGACGTATAGTTCAGGTAGAGTGCATCTTGAATGCACTTACAATAACCAAATACATATATGGATTTAATTTTTTTGGACGGTTTCTTCACATGGTGCAATTAAAGTGCATCAATAAAAAATGAGTACAACAAAATAATTCAATCCACCTTAGGAAAGGTTACATCTGCTCTGGTACAGCAGCCACTATCTAGCCAGCACCAATATAACAGTGTGATTTTGACGTGAATCAAGCCATGCGTACTGAAAGGCTGAGATTCAATCTCATTACATTTTGGAATCTGGTTAAATTTAGAACCCTTTTGATCTGAAAGTTTAGGATTGCGATGAAGGATTTGTAGAAACATTTTTAAACTCATTCTGAAGTTAGAAACTGGTTATTTTTAAGACTTTTTACCACAGAAAACTGTCTTCCAAATTATGAGTGCTTTTAAGGAATTTCCACAATTCTTGATGCTTTTAAATTGTAAAATAAAATAGTCTCAAGAGGCTAAGGAGATGTAATTTCAAGTCCTAGAATTCTGTCCACATATGCGATTTATTCAAGGAAATTGGGTCTGCCTGATGTTCTTGGCTTTGTCAGTGTTTTGACCAGAAGCTACTCTCTGTCAGTTAAATCAGTTATCAGGGTTTTATGTTATGCATGTTAAATAGGGAAAGGTGGAGGGAGAGAGACCCGTAAAGATAATACTACAGGCAACCAAGGACACTGATCCGCATGAAAACACAGCAGCAAAGGTAATGGAAGAAACAGAGAGACAAATTGATGCATACAGTAGTTTGCTGTTCTAAAGTGCGTTGAATAATTATCATTTTAGTGCTGCAATTTTAAAATTGCTGTCAACTATGGGTGTTTGTGTGCATTTTGCCTACAGATATACGGTAATTTCACTTTGCAGTATATTCTCTAAAGCGCTTTGAAACGTCTAGAAGACATGAAAAGAGATAAATAAACTGCAAGGATTATTATTGTTACTATTTTTATTGAATGAGACTGAGTTTCAATCCTCCATATCACACCACAATCCTGCTGACTTTGCCTGGAATCTCCTTGAGCAAGTTGTGGGTGTGATTTGTATATGCAAACATATATTCGCCATTCATTTATAAACAAACCCATCAGAAATGAATCAAGTGTGCCATTCTATCTTCAGACTGCATCTCAAATTGCATGTAAATAAGCTAGCAGTGTTTTGGATATCTCTGGGAGTCATTCAACTCAACAGCACAGGTGGGCAATAGAAAAAAATTGTTTTCAAGAGGCTTGAACAGCCCTTCAAAAGATTCCTGGGCATCATAGATGACTGACTCTCGTCGAGTCTGTAAGGACTGCTTAAGAGCAAGTGCTGTAGTTGATCTATTATAATATCGACACAAAAATGGGATTTAAAGTGATACGAGCTGAATGCAATATGTTTGGAAGCATCATCGACGTATAAAGTAGCAAGTGATGAGTGAAGGGAGAAAATAGGCAATCAAAATGAAACCCACTGATTGCAGCAATGATTTATTACAAAAGTTAGCTGCGGGGAACTGGAAATATTGTTTAATCTCATTTAATTTTCCTCTCGCAGAGAGTGTCATGTTGTTATGCCTCCATTAATTATAGCATTTTATGTCACCAGTAGGGCATAGGTACAGTGGGTTTAATATATATATAATTCAGAGCTCAGCATGGGAATAGCAGTTCTGTTTACATGTGTGTGCTGAGCAGATGATTGATTATTGTATGACATTATTTTCGATGTGAAAACAACTTCTGACTGGCCTTGATGCTGTGTTATCGTTGGTACCTTCCAGAAATGAATGCTCACAAACAGCAAATTCCCAGCAATAACATTTTGGTGATAAAAAAAATACATCTGCCAGCATCATAGAAATGTATAATGGAAAAGGAGGCCATTTGGCCCATTAAGTCTGCTTTGGCTCTCAGAGCAAATGCTCATTCAATCCCACTGCTCCATCTTATCCCCAAATCCTTTCAAGCCTTTCTTTACCTGTTTACTTCCCTCTTTGAAACCCACAATGGATTTATAGCAGCTATGTTTGTATATAGGAATATCGATCCCCATAGTTTTTCGATCTCAATAGCAAATCTTTCACACCCAAGTGAATGAATGAAATGTACCAATATATGTTTATATAAACAGTTCTTTAATAAGTTTGTCATATCAATAACTGCTGCCATTGCCATGCGAGACAAATGGGAAGATGAAAAAGTTTAATGAAGCTCCATTGTTATATAGTTTAGAAATATCTTCAACCAGTTGAACTATATTTCCAATAGACTGGGCACTCTGAATTCAGATGTTAGGATTCATCCTTTGAGTATTAAGCGATACAATAAAATGAAGAAATGTAACCCTCTGAAACTGCAACAACAACAACAAAATTACACTTGTATAGCGCTTTTCACGTCAGGAGGACGTCCCAAGGCGCTGGACAGTCACTGTGTCAGACCCGAGCTAAGGATGGGGTGGGGAGGGAAAGGGGGGATTAGGAGTTGTCGATGGGACCATCGAAGAGGAGAGTTTTGAGGTGGGACTTGAAGGAGGCCAGGGAGGGGCGAGGCGGAGGGACTGCGGGATGGTGTTCCACAGGTTGGGGCCTTTGAAACGCAATGAAAACATTAGTGTCTTACCCCCCAAACAATTATAAGCAGGGGCCTCTTATGATTCCGTGGGTGTTTGCAACTCTGCTTCGGGAAATACATTTGACATTTACATAATAAAATGTCATAATAACATAATAATATTTTGTCGATGCTGTGCCATTCCTCGGCTAAGCACCCCCCCCCCCCCCCCACCCCACCATCCACCCACCTCTCTAACCTCTCTTCTAACAGAGTACACGTTGCCTCCGCTTTACTGAGTCCGGCCTCCTCCTTGTGCCCAGTATCCTCCACTTCACCATCGGCAGCCCTGCTTTCAGCCCCTACGCCCTCTAATTTTGGAAATCCTTCCCTCAACCCCTTCACCTTTCTCTTTGGTCATCTGCCCCCACCCCCTGGCTCAGCCTCACGCTCCGCCATTGTGAAGCATCCTGAGACACCGCCTGGCATGGAGGGCGCTATATAAATGCAATATGTTGTTGTTGGAGGTGAACACACACATATGAATAAACTGAAGCTTAGTGCTCAAAGAGCTTGAATTGATGATAGCCTCAGAAACTGTATTAAGACCAATACTATCTATTGCTGCTCATTAACAATATTTACGCTTTGGGAGATTTTAGTGCATTTTTTTCTAAACAATAAGGCAAATTTCAATGAAACAAATTTACGTATTGTACTTTCTAAAGATTGGATTTACCCTCCTCAGAAAATTCATCTTTTTTTTCTCTTCTACTTAATTGTTCAGATCAACCCGAAGGCCTAATCCCGGACTTCGCTTTTCCCTCGATGATCCTAGAAGGAAGACAGCCATTATGAAGGATGTTTCTGAAGGAATCTTGCGGTTGTGTGATTAACCAGATTTTACAATCCCAAAATGGAAAGAGATCTAAAGTCAAAACTGATACTCTCACAGTGAGAATGGAGCTGAGACCATGTGAATTCTTTTATCTTTCCAGGGATGAGATCAACCGCCCCCACCCCCGTTGAGTCCTGGATGTTGACCTTTTTACCTTGGAATTGGACGGCTGATGTTACAACTTTTACACTGTGGTTTATGTCTGAGCTGGCATTGTGATGTGCTCAAGAAAACAAGTTGTCGTGGAATTGATACAGTTCCTCGAATCAACACCTACACACTGCTGACTGAACATATTCAATTCTCTTCGAAAGCAAGACTTGAGATCTTCTCTCAAAATTAAATGGCGCTGTTTAGGGAGGAGGGAAGAGCATTCGACAGACTTTAAGAACAAGCGTTCCACTTCTTTCAAAGATGTTGTTCAAATCAGCAATCAATTACAGCCATTATACAAATCCCGTATGGCTCAGTTCCATCAAGCACTAATAGCACGCTGGCTTTGCTCAATATGCTCTTTCTGACCAGTGTACATTGGGTTGAACAACCACACACACACACGCGCACACAAAAACACTCCTGGCGTTCACTTGGGATGTTACAAAGGATCCATTCCAGCCTTGCCAGATGGAAAGCAACAGGGCTATTAGCAGGAGACACTGATGCGTACTGACAGCACCAGCTCCTTGGCATGGTCATTGTAATCCATGGGTTTCTCTCTTCATATTCAAGAGGGTTGTACATATAAGATGTCTAATTACTTTGTATTATTAGTATGCCCTACAGTAAATTAAACTGTTTACTCATACACAGTTTACTGCTTATTACTGGAATGGGAAAAAACTAATTGCCCTTAATTTACAGGAAACCAATGCACATCAAATGATCCAGGACTTTCTCAAAGTCAGTTAACTCTGGAGACATTTCCAGCGGAGTTGATCTACAATTGAACAAGTTGGACTTGACTGGAGTAATTCAAGTGGAAGCAGATCATAATGCTTTGTACATCGAATACATTCAATGCAAAAATATTAGTTTTGTATATCGAATACATTCAATTAAAAATTTATAATCCAGAACCATTTGGGCTGATAATGACATTTCTGCAAAGTAATGTATGTTGTCTCAACTAATATCCTTTTTACACTTCTCTGAGTTTTCTGTAAAATTCTTGTTAGGCATCGTTCTTGCCACCATCGGAGGCCGGGCCTTCAGTTTCTCCGCTCCCACCCTATGGAATGCCAGCCCTCAATCCTTCCGTTTCGTTTTTTCCCTTTCCTCTTTCAAGGCCAGTTTGAAGACTTTCCTCTTCGATCGTGCCTTTTGTTCCACCCTGAACTTTTTTTACCTCCCCTTCGTGTTTCACCCCTTCCCAAACACTCCCCTCTCAGCTCGGGTCACATGCCTCCCGTGCAGCGCCTTGGGACGTCCTCCCGACGTGAAAGGCGCTCTATAAATGTAATTTGTTGTTGTTGTTGTTGCAAACAGAGTATTGAATTGATTTTATTTTCTGATTGCACATTTTGCAAGTTGTTGTGCACTGTTTCTATAAACCGACCAATACACTCAGCTTCAATCTGCTGCTTTGTGTTCCCTCTCCCCCTCCCCGCACTCCCACCAATGTCTCCCAGCTGCTGAAAGAGATGGTTTATTGTCGGGTTTACTGGCAATCCACTGGTATCTTGCACGAACAGCCATTCTTCATAAATGTGACCCTCAGCGGTGGATACCAGCAGCTTATTCAACTATTGGGAGCAGCACAGCTCACTCCACCTGATCCTATCGACAGTGAATATCTATACATGTGAACAGCAGGGTGTTCATCAACTAAAGCCCTAACGCATAGGGTAGACCTAACTGGACAAGCAATGGGAAAGCTCTCAATGTTCCAGGCAATGCTCTCAATGGCGCACTATGCAGTTTTGGCTGGTTAGACTCCGACGGTAGCTCAATGCACACTCTGGGGTCCCCAAACATTGCCTCTTGCCAATCTGCGCTTAAAACGTTTCGGAATTAGGTACGTCGTAGGCTTCCCTCTGGGGGAGAGTGCACATTCAATGCCAAAAAATATATCTGGAATTTCCATTTCAGTATAAGTGTTGGCTGCCGCATTTTGCCCACAAAATATACAGTCCATTCACTTCACGGTACATTCTGTGAAGCACTTTGAGACGTCTCGAAGACGTGACAAGGTGCTAAATCAAATGCAAAGATCATCATCATTGTTAAGCATGGTGACTGGATTCCACATGTCTCAGACCACTGGCCAAACGCCTGATGTTGCTGTCTCTAACCCAGGGACACAGAGGTACCAAAACAGTACAAGAGGACAAAACACAAAATACTACAGATGCTGGGAATCTGAAACAAAAACAAAGGTTGCTGGGGAAACTCAGCAGGTCAAGCAGCATCCATGGAGAAAGGAAAAAGAGTCAACGTTTCGGGTCTACAACCCTTCATCAGGACTGTTCAAGAGGACACTGGTTTAGTTGCAATGGGTAATTTCTGGACCAACATCGGGAAGTACTGTATTTATTTATATAGAGAGTAACTAATGACTAAAACTGGTTACCAGGTAAGACAATTGAGGCTAAGATAATGTAACAAAAAATTTTTTTTAAGTTTGATGATGTGGTGAGATCAACAAATCAATTCTTTTCTAAGCCTTCTGAAATCTAGGACTTCAGTCGCCAGGTCAAGATCAGCTAATTCGGCACAGACAAACTCTGGATATCTGTGATGCGAATGGCTCAGATTAATACTGGGCAGTGCATTTGTCCACACAGCAAGCTGCTGTTACTATGGCATGGAACTTCCTCAAGTATTCCTTAAATCTGCCCTGGCGTTACTTTAGCGAATGTTGCAAATTTTCCTCCTATATAGTATTTAGAGTAAAATGAATTGACGCATATCTGTAGCAAATGGTTGAACTAACTCTGTAAACGGTAACATTTACACAGAATAATTAAACAAAGAAGAAAATTGAGGAAATGAACTTGTAAACTAAAGTGAAGTAAATACTGAGATGCAGCATGATAGCACACATAACTGTAATGCTTTCTGAAGTCTTGTCTTGCCTGTTTCTGCTCCAAATGATATTTTCCCTTGATCAAGCAATGTGAAAATGATACAACAAAAATGCATCCTGCTTACCAAAAAGGCCATCATATTATAATAAAATAATGGATCTGAAAAGATAGACAAAAAAAGGATCTTTCATTGATATCTTTTTTGTTATGTGTTTATAACAGGGACATCTAAGGCAACGAAACATTTACTGAAATGTTGCTTTGAGCCAAGGCCACAGCAGTTATGCTGCAACCTTTTCTTGCAGCAATCGCCACGAGTTTAATGCAATCTTCTCCAGATCTTCAAGGCAGCTTTACCCAGCTGCAGAAATCATTCAAGCCAGCTTTGAGGATATACTTAAGAGTTACAGTCCACTCAGTATTTCCTAAGCACTTCTAATTCAATCTCTTACCCTGTCACCAGTCCTGATGCTTTTTTCTAACCTTGTATTATTATTATTCATCAACCCCACTAGGTTGAGGGCTGATAATAAAATTATTCATAGCTTGACAAATCAATAAACGCTGATTTATGAATATATCTTCTTGTTACACGTTTAAACCCACACAAGATAATAAACACACTTTAAATGACTTTTTATGACAGTAATAAAGCTGTAGCCAGTCTTTTTAAATGTACGATTATTCATATATTTGAACAATTTTAATACTTTTATCAGACGTATCATTGCTGGTGGGTTTCTCTTATATTTTCCCTGCTCTAATCTGTTTCTTCATCACACTTCTGGTGTCAAAATCTAAAATAAACTTGGTTATAATTAGCAATCCTAATAGTTTGAACCTTGCTTAACACATTTTGTAACCCAGCATATTGTTTCTATGCTGAACTGGTATGATCAACCCGTTGAGAAGACAACTATCCAACTTGCTCTGTGGAAAATTGACTGAACAGCTTTGTTGTCAGATACCATAGATCTTCAGTCTGTTTGTCTCAATTGCAGAATGAAATGTGTTGATTATTCGAACAGTAAGGCGAACAGAAATGAAGTAAAGGTTACACATTGAATACTGATGTTCTCCATATGTAAATGGATCACAAAGTTATACCAATCACATCTTGTTATAGTTTGGGAAAACAATCATGTAAATGGTTGTAGCACCCAATATCAACAACACCAACAGCAATATTATACTTGTACAGTGCCTTTCACGTCAGGAGGATGGCCCAAGGCGCTGGACAGTCACTGTGTCAGACCCTAGCTGGGGACGGGTTGGGCAGGGAAGTGGGGGATTATGAGTTGTTGATGGGACCATCGAAGAAGAGTGTTTTGAGGCAGGACTTGAAGGAGGCCAGGGACGGGGTGAGTCGGAGGGACTGCAGGATAGAGTTCCAGAGGTTGGGGGCAGAGTGGCTAAAGGCTCACCCGCCAATGGTGGGGAGGATAGGTCGAGGGACATGGAGCAAGCTAGGAGGTGGGCAAGTTGAGTGGAGGAGGTGAGCAAGTTGGTAAGGGGTTTGGAAGGTCACGGATGTAGGGTGGGTCGAGGTCATGGAGGGCTTTGAATGTGAGGACCAGTATCTTGAATTGGATCCTCTGCGAGATAGGGAGCCAATGGAGTCAGGCAAGGATGGGGGAGATGGGGTCACAGAGTTTCGAATGGTAGAGAACACGGGCCGTAGAGTTCTGGATTATCTGCAGCCTGTGGAGGGAGCAATTGGGAAGGCCAACAAGCAGGGCATTTGCATAGTCGAGCTAGGATGTAATGAAGGCGAGAAAAGTCGGAAGGATGTCACGCCATAAGAGAGGGTGCAAAGGCGATTTACCAGCGCGTACCAGGAATGAGAGGCTTCAGTTATGAGGAGAGACTAGAGAAGCTAGGATTATTCTCCTTGGAGCTGAGAAGGTTAAGCGAAAACTTAATAGAAATTTTCAAAATGATGAGGGTATTCGATAGAGTGAACTAGGAGAAGCGATGTCCATTGGTGGGTGGGTCGGTAACCAAAAGACACTAAAATGGTTGTTAAAAGAAATAGACGAGAGGTGATGAGAATTTTTTTCACACATAAATTGTTTGAATCTGGAATCATTGCCTGAAAGTGAAAGCAGATTTGATAACAGCTTTTAGGAGAGAAATAGATCATTCTTGGGGAGTTCAAGTTTACAGGCAAATGGGGAGGAAGCGGGGGAGTGGGATAATTTGGATATCTTTATTCAAAAAGACAAATAGACATGGGCTGAATAATAATAATAATCCTTGCATTTGATATAGTGCTTTTCACATCTTCTAAATGCCTGAAAGCGCTTCACCTAATTTGCTGAAAAGTGAATTGACAGTATATATTTATGAGTGAACGCAGCAGCCAATTGCGCACAGCAGTCTCCCACAAACAGTCGTGGGTTGACATGAACAATTTTTTTTCTTGAACGATTATTATCAGAAGGAGACCTTGGAACGGTCTCCTTCTGTGCTGTATAATTTTTAAAAAAGCTAAAGGAATTAAGAGCATAGGCCGGATAAATGGAATTAGGATAGAAGATCAGCCATGATTTTATTAAATGGCGGGGCAGGCTCGAGGGGCCGAATGGCGTACTCCTGCTGCTACTTCTTATGTTCTTATAATTCTACGATTCTATGATATAGTTCATCTTTAAGCAGTATCTTTTTTAGCCGAATTGTAGAGCAATACAAAAGCAAGGATTATTATTGATCTAATTTCTCAAATCCCTGTTGCACCACTCCGCATACCACAACCCAATTGTTTAACTTTCAGTTTAACCAATTCAGATGGTATCAGTCGTCTATGTGAAAATGCAATTGTATCGACACATTACTTACCCTCTAAATTGGCTTTTTAGGCAGTGTTACACAATCTATGGTTTCCACGTTTTCAAATTGAAATATTTTAGTCTGTGATTTTCAATTAAATTTGATTCACTTGCATTTTCTTTAAGCTTCTTATCATTTCTGCACTGTAAATGTATCTTACCCATCCTCTGCTATCTTTGGGCTAGTGTAGGCATTCTATAATTCCTTGACTACTTCATCTTCCAGCAGCAAGATTTTGCACATTCCAAATAAATGATATGCCTTTTCTGGAGGCTTTCTGTTATGTGAAGTCATAGAATTAAGGTATGCTTTGAGTGTATTGAGTGTTTAGCATCGAGTCTCAGTTGGGCACGAGTCTTCAATAATATCAAAAGGCTGAAAATTTACTCCCTTCTTGAGAAAGTGATGATTATGGGAACAGAGTAATCAATGTTCCCAAGATAAATCTAAGGAAGTTAATTAAGTGTTTACCAAGATTAAAAGTTCTCTCCTTTGTTACTATTGGGGAAGGTTATCAAACATGACTTTTTAAGCAATTTATCTTGTGTTGATGTGATGCAGATTAAATTGAGAAATACAGTATCAGTCTGACTCAGTTTGTAGCACTCTCGGTCAGAGGATGGAAGGTCCAAATCAGAACATGAATTCCAGCCTAAGACGACCCTCCAATGCAGTAGTGGGGACGGGGGAGTTGTGCTGCATTATTGAAGCAATTAAACCAAGGCTTAATCTGCCTGCTCAGGTGGACATTTGAAGATCCCAGCTTCTCCCCGGTGGGCCAGCCACAGACTTAAACTCCAGAATTAACCAGGTGATTCGTAGGTCACAATTCCTGACAGTAACATGAATGTTTTTGACATAAGACTCTACAAACCTTAATTCTTTACTCCTTCTGTTTCTCCTTAGTTTAGTAACAGTTCCATGTCACTATTGGAGGAGTTTGTTGTGGTTCCTGAATGTTCATTTTGTAGTCAGCCAACACAAGCGCTCCATTTAACCAAGTACAGACAAATGGAATGGTTGGCTGAAAATTATTTTTCACTTCCAAAATACACAGACAATGTCTTTCCATGAATTTCACAATCTCAACAATAACTATTATCATTTTCAAGGACATTTTTTTGCCTTTTGTTACAATGACAGTCAAACCAGTTTGCCCTCTGGAGCAGTGAAGCGGGGAGTCAAGCATTAACTTGACCCTTTCATTGAGTCCAACATATTGAGGCTGACAAATGTCTCCTGATGACAAAAAGCTTTGTTTCTCTTGTCATTGCCTTTTCCTGTCCTCCAGTCAAAAAGTGGATATCTCTACTGTGGTTTGTACAAACATTGTCAACCCAATCCCAAACACTGCTAATTTTATTGCACAGTAAAGCAGCAGAGGATGCATTTGCATTAAAGCAAAAAGGACAATGTTAATTCTCTGTGAAGAATTAACCCAGAATTATTTGAGGTGCTCTACTTATAGTGGATGTAGACTGGTAAAGTGGTTTGGATTTCCTAAATACGAGTACTTGTGTCTCAGATGAGATAGATTCTGACAATCTCTGAAGCCATAAAACCAGTACAATAAATGGTTGGCTTCACACAATATACCTACAGAAGTGTATTGAAGCAAGAATTGTCATCATAATCACTCCTTCAAATACTGATGTAATTATAACAAGATTTGACTGTTAAAGGACTTTGAGATGTTCAAAGTGTAATGGCTGATCCAAGTTGTTTAGTATAAATGGTTCCATTTAACAGAATAAAAGAACAGAATCTTTAGTCATAAGTAACTGCTTTTTTTACACACAAGACAATGGGAAGGGACTGCTTTGACTGACAGTTTTGTTACAGACATCACTAATCACATAGAGATGGTTGAATGTTATTTCGAGTACTTATTGCATCATAGTTTGGTGAATAAAGGTTAAGTACCTTTTAGCCTTGGAACCAACAGATGATTGCTTCCATCCATTGGCTATTAAATGGCCTCTTAAGTTAGCATATTGCCACTATGAACACTTTCCAACAGTGTATTGCTCCAGATGTAATTTACTGGATAACAGCTTTATTTTTTTTGCCAAAGGACAAAAAAGCAGACTGAATGCTACCTGCTAAACATTTATTGATGGCATCAACCTCTTTTTACATTTTACAAAAACAACAAAATTACATTTTCAGAGTGCCTTTCACATCGGGATGATATCCCAAGGAACTGAATAGTCAGGTGTCAGTAACCGAGCATGGAGGAGGTGGAGGGTTGGGATGAGGGTGGACAGAGAGGTAGGAGGACGGCTGAGGCACAGCCGAAAAGGAAGGTCTTGAGTCGAGTATTGAAGGAGGCGAGGTAGGGAGCAAGGTGAAGGGATTGTGAAATGGAGTTCCAAAGGGTGGGGGGGCAGAGAGGCTGAAGGCCTGGATGGTAGGGCTCGTTGGGCAGGAGACATGGAGCATGCTGGAGCCGGCTGAATGGAGGGAGCAGACAGGTTGATAAAGGGTCAGCAGGTCAGAGAAGTAGGAAGAAGCAAGGCCAACTAGGGCCTTGAAAGTGAGGATGAGAATTGGAATTTTATTCTTTGAGGGATGGGGAGCCAGTGGAGCCGGGTGAGGGTTGGGGTAATGGGATCACGGAGCCTGGTGTGGGAGGGGACACGAGCTGCAGCATTTTGGATGATCTACAGCTTGTGGAGGGAAGAGTTGGGAAGGCCAACAAGGAGAGAACTTCCTTAGTCGAGCCTTGAGGTGACTAATGTATGTATGAGGGTTCCATTGGTCTGAGGGTTGAGGCAGTGATGGAGTCAGGCAATATTGAAGAGGTGGTGGAAGGCAGAGCTGGTCATACCGCGGATATGGGGAGAAAGGCAAATTGGTAAAGTGGGCAGACACATGGCAGATGAAGTTTAATGCAGAGAAGTGTGAGGTGATGCATTTTGGGAGAAGAAATGAAGGGAGGCAATATAGGCTAGATAGTACAATTTTAAATGGTGTAAAGGAACAGAGAGACCTGGGGATTTGTGTTAGTGACTCGTTGAAGGTGGCAGGACAGGTAGACAAGGCTGTTAAGAAGGCATATGGGATACTAGGCTTTATAAATAGGGGTATAGAGTACAAAAGTCAGGAAGTGCTGACTAACCTCTATAGGACTTTGGTGAGGCCTCAGCTGGAATACTGAGTTCAATTCTGGTCACCACACTACAGAAAGGATGTGAAGGCATTGGAAAGGGTACAACGAAGATTTACTAGGATGGTGCCAGGATTGAGGGACTTCAGCTATGAGGAGAGGCTAGATAGGCTAGGGTTATTCTCTCTGGAGCAGAGAAGATTGAGGGGAGACCTAATAGAGGTTTATAAGATCATGAGGGGTTTCGACAGGGCAAATAGAGAAAAACTATTTCCACTCGTGGGTGAATCTGTGACTCGTGGTCACAGATTTAAAATAGTTTCAAGGCGCAGTAGAGGGGAGCTGAGGAGAATTTTTTTCACTCAGCGAGTTGTTCGAATCTGGAATGCATTGCCTGAAAAGGTGGTGGAGGCTGATTCGATAACAACTTTTAAAAGGGAATTAGATCTTTATTTAGGGAGAACGGGTCTATTAGGCTATGGGGAGCGGGCAGGGCAGTGGGATTGAATCGCTCTTTTCAAAGAGCCGGCACAGACTAGATGGGCCGAATGGCCTCCTTTTGTGCCATAAAATTCTATGATTCTATGATTCTATGAAAGGACAGTCTAACAAGATACCCAGGTTCCTGATTGGGTTGGTGAGGTGGAATGTACGTCTATGGATGCTGATGCTGCCAATGCCTGAAGTGAAAAGGCACTGGCGTGAGTCAATCAGGAGGGCCTCGGTCTTGCTGGCATTCAGATGTAGAAAGTTGGCTCTCATTCAGATCATGATGTCTAACAAAAGATGTCTGTCAGGGATGCCAGTTGTCCTAGAATCGAGGATGGAGGCAGAGAGAGTTTGGTATTATCTACTTATGTACATGTGGAAATTGAGCCTCAAAGAGAAAATTTAGGCTAAAAGAGAAAATAAGTATCAAGATTAAGATGTGGGGAAACTAAACCCAAACTGCAGCAGAGAGACTCAGGGGAGAAGAACCAAAAGACACAGCCCATAATCATCCAGTTGAGAAGCCAAATTTATTATCATTTGTCTTCCAGGTTAATGTTGTAATTCGTTGCATCAAGTATGCATGAAGAATACAAATCAATTCTTTTACTGGATGCAATTCAATTCATCCAAGTGTACAACAGTTGGAAATATATTTCTTCACTGTTGGCAGGCAGGGTGAAACTTCAGGCAAGTTTCCTTACTCCAAATGCTGAATAATACCACCACTACCTCACCCCTCAGACCTCATTCATGCTTTCATCACATCCCGGCTCGATTACGCCAACACCCTGCTTGTCGGCCTTCCCAATTCCTGCCTCCATAGACTGCAGATAATCCAGAATTCTGCAGCCCGTGTCCTCTACCACACCAAGCTTTGTGACCCCATCTCCCCCATCTTCGCCTAACTTAATTGGCTCCCCATCACCCAGAGGATTTAATTCAAGATCCTGGTCCTCACATTTAAAGCCCTCCATGACCTTACCCACCCCACATCTGCAACCTCCTAACCCCCTACAAACCTGCCCACCCCCTCCACTCAGCACGCGCCGATCTGCTCAATGTCTCCTGACCCACCCGCTCCACCATTGGCGGGCGAGCCTTCAGCCACTCTGCCCCAAATCCCTGGAACTCCATTCTACATACCCTCCACCTCTTACCCTCCCTAGCCTCCTTCAAGACCCTCCTCTTCGACAGTCCCATTGGTCACCCTAAATCGACCCCTCTCCCTCCACCCTTCCTGTCCCTGACCCCAACTTGGGTCTGAAACAATGACTGTCCAGCACTTTGGGATGTCGTCCTGACATGAAAGGCGCTGTACAAGAGTAATTTTAAGAGCTTTGAGACTTCTAGAAGACGTGAAAAGCGCTATACCAAATGCAAGGATTATTATTATTATTATTATTATTGAACAGGCATGGATGAAGCAAGACATGATCAATGCAGAACTTACCCTACGTTTGTCCAAGAACATAATTTTTCACACCATTTTGTTATGTAGCCTCTGTATCAGGGCCTAGGACACAGAATTTTGTGTCCACTGGCTGCTAGATAGAGACTCCCTAGCCTCAAGTCCCGCCTCAAGACCTACCTCTTCGACGGTTCCATTATCACCCCAAATCCCCTCCTTTCCCTCTACCCTCCCCGATCCCGACACCAGCTCGGATCTGAAATACTGACTGTCCAGCGCCTTGGGACGTCTTCCCGATGTGAAAGGCACTATACAAATGTAATTTTGTTGTTGTTGTCTAATTTATTTTCACTTTAATTTTATTGCCACCAGAAAAAGAAGACTTCTTTGCAATGTTAACCTGGTTGAATTGAAATCCTGGTTACAGAAGTGAAAAAATGTGAATTCTAATGTATCCACTTCAAGTAAAGCCATAGAAATGTTTAGAACAAAAAATGAAATGCTACAGTGAGTACTAAAAGCGTATTATCGACATATGTACGGTTTCGTTTTTTTTTAGTTTGAGCTCAAGAGCATTAGGAAACTACTCAAAATAAAATCTGCATTTGAGTCGCAGGAAGTTTATACTTCACTGAATACATCTTTTTAGAACGTAAATAGAATCACAAGGCATTGCACATAAATCACATGAGAGGTTTGGAAGAAGGGACTTCAGTCCATTTGATGTCACAATTCCAGTATACTAACCCTGACATATTTCCTTCCATTGCAGTCTTGTCCTCAACTTGTCCTTCACGGCATTGAACCTGTGCTCCGTTGTGCTGTCTTAGCGATATTCATTTTCAATTAACTTAAATTTCCCATTTATCATTTACTTGAACATTCCACTTTCTCCATATGGCTTCAGGCAGTACAAAGCTCATGAATTGTTCCAAAAAGTGTATTTCCATCACTGGATGAAGCTTTGCATTGAGGTTGTAATAAAATAATAAAAGTATGCAAGGTCTCAGATGCTATTCCCTCAACAATGAAAAACAGTTGTGGATCTCAAACCTGTTAAAGTTTAGTGGGCCCCACGTTATTACTGTAAATCAATGGGCCCATGAATTTTCCATTTGATTTGGATCTGGGCTGCAGCTAAGCTATTTGCTTTTTGCAATTACTGTAGTTCCCAATACGCTACCTAGTCTTAACCTTTGACACCATCTTAAAATGTAAGATAAAAAAAGTTTGTGGACTTTTTTTTAAATCAGTCTTTAGTTTGAGGGTTGGGTTGGGTGGGGGAACCTACCCTCAAGAAATTTGGTTTGATCTTAAAATCTAAGTTAATATGGTATTAAAGCCTACAGCTGGAATATTGGGTCATAACTTAGTCTGAACCACAATAATAATAATAATAATCCTTGCATTTGATATAGCGCTTTCCACATCTTATCAACGTCCCAAAGCGCTTCACAGAATATACTGTAAAGTGAATTTGACTGTATATATTTGTGGGCGAATCGCACAGCAGTGCCCCAGCCGTGGATTGAAATGACCAATTTTATTATTGTGTTTTTTTTAATGAAGTCACTCCTAAAAGATTGATACATGACTGAGTTACCACTACGCAAGTTTGGATTCAAAAAGTCTAAAAGTTCTCATTTATACTCAGAGCAATCAGCCTTGAGAGGTGAACAGGAACTAGTTTGGACAGAGTGCTTTTTCTGCTGTTAGTGATGTTCGTATCAAGCATTGATTCTTGGGGAACAAGACTTCACATGTGCATGAAGGTTAGAAATTCTACAATTGCCTATGAAATGCTAGGAATTTCCTATTCTCTTTGTCCTCCACCACAAAGACAGTCTTTGCTGCTCAACTCCTAAATAGTTTCTTTTTGTTTTTTCACATTCGTCTGTTCCTCTGCCAAAATGTTCATGTCAGGCTCTGAATCTTACATTGTTGCTTTAGGTGGTTCATCGTGAAGTAGCTTCTGCATAAAAGAACAACTTCATGAAGGCTGTTCAATCTTTAATGGTGAGACGCGCTTTCCAGTGTACAAACACAATTATCTGGAATTACATTTAATGAAATGACACAAAAACATCCCAATCAGCCTCAAGTAGTTTGTGCCAGTGTTTATATGACACAAGCTTCAACCCTGACTGTTGCATGCATTAAGTTTCCTCTTAAATTGTTATGGTTGATAGGGATAACAACTTTTAAGAGAGAAGTAGGAAATTATTTGGGGAGGACAGATTTGCAGGGGTTATGGGGAAATGGCGGTGAAGTGGAATTGATTTGGAGAGCTCTTTTCGAAGAGCCGGCACAGACACGATGGGCCGAATGGCCTCCTTCTGTGCTGTATTATTCTATGATTCTATGCTTTGTTTCAATTAAAGCTTTTTACAGCAAGTTTCACATTCTCAAAACCTTCTGTGTAAAAAGCTCCTATTAAATTCCCTTGTAGATTGTAAGGGAAATATTACGATTGTTATATTAGATTTACTACTGCCTATCTTATATTTATGCCTCCTCCTTTTGGACTCACCAACAGAATAACTACAGTTTTGTGAAAAACTTCTCATTAAATGTAGTCATCCCCTTCCATTTGAACATCAAACAAACCCTGATTATTCACAGTCTCCTCCAGAATTGGGCTATTGCATTTTTCTCTGTGAAATATTGCACCTATCATACTGAGGTGTGTATTCAATCCCTATTGCATGTTTAATGTGCATTATTCAATCGACCAATGCATCTCTCAGCATGTTGCATTGGATTTTGAATATCATCTAGATGGCAACCAAAGGGGGATAAATTCTCCAGATGTTTAGTCAGGAAAGTAGAAAATGTAGTCAATATTATCGCACTTTTAATAATAATAATAATCTTTGAATTTGATATAACGTTTTTCACATCTTCAAGACGTCTCAAAGTGCTTCACAGAATATACCGTACAGTGAAACAAAAACAAAAACTACAGCCGTCTGGCCTCAACGTTGATTTCAGCCATTTCAGGCCATAGGATTTTTCCCCTCCCACCCCCCATCATAATCATAACTCCAGACACCCCCCTGCCTCTCTGGTGTTTTGCTTATTCTATCACCACTAAACACCTCTTCTCCCCAGTTTCATTGAAACCCACCCCCTTCTGTTTCTCCCCCTGAAGCCGTTAACACATATTCAACCCATCAGTTAACACACACTTCTTTTCCTTTCTCGCCTTTGTCTTCCATGTCCTGCCTCTCCCCCTTTAACATCCTTAAGAAACCTCTCCCTCCAAACAAGCCCCAGTTCTGACGAAGGGTTGTAGACCCGAATCGTTGACTCTTTTTCCTTTCTCCATGGATGCTGCCTGACCTGCTGAGTTTCCCCAGCAACTTTTGGTTTGGTTCAGATTCCCAGCATCTGTAGTATTTTGTGTGTTTTTTATACTGTAAAGTGAATTGACTGTGTATTTTGTGGGCAATACGCAGCAGCCAATTGCACACAGCAGTCTCCCACAAACAGTCGTGGATTGAAATGACCAATTTTATCATTATGCTTTTTTTTGAGGAATTATTATTACTTTTCTTCTACACAGTGCCAGATAATCTTCCATCACCTCCTGTTGCATTTGGCAAATAGCAAAATAACGACCAGGTTTTATTCTTACAATAGCTTTGCCGATATGATTAGAACAAAAATGACCTTTCACCTCAACTGGTTAATATTCTCCACAGAATAACTACAGTTTTGTGAAACTTTATAGTCACAAACTCATGTTATCATTATCTTACTGTTAGTGCACGATTAGCTTCTGTATTCAATATTCAATTTACCACGAAGCGGTAAGAATATCACAATATTGAAAACAATTATATAGATCATTTACGCTTTGCAGTTTCCCAGTTTTTACTTGTCCCGGCTTCACAGGTGACTGCTCTCCTCCGTGGTAGTCTGTACACAGGCAAGCAGCTCAATATTTTTATTTTCATTCATTTTAACAAGGACAATGGAGCAATTTATCAATTCACTTGTCCAATTAATTCAATAACCTTTTCTCATGATGAAATGCCTGCCTGTATACATCTGTGTGTAACAGTTTTTTGTGTCTTGTAGAAGAGCTGCAGGAGAGCTCTCTTACCAGAGTTGCTAAGACTTTGTCACACTCCAATGAATAATTTTAATGCTTTATTGAAGATTCAGAGAGCCACCTTCAGCATCAGTCCACTGATTAATTGGAGTTTTACCATGCCTCTGGGTGATTTCTGTCTCTTCTCTTTTACATGGCACAGCATGCAGAGTGGTTACAAAAAAGCATGTAAAGGTAGGTTTGATTTGTACCCTTTCAAGTGACAAAGAATTAAGAATAAAACGCAATTCATATAGATTTATGAAATTAATTACTCAAATAAAAATGACAAAATCAATAATCATCCAAGTTACAATAATTTGAAAAGCAAAGCTTTCAGTATTAAGATCATAACCGTTATTTATTACTGATGTGGTTTATTATATAACACATTAATGAAGTCACAAGATCAGCCCTGAAAACGTGAGATTTGACCTTCAAACTCAGTGACTATAAAGTCTGCTGAAGAATCCGTCAATCTGTACCATGAGTCATTCTCACCATTAATCTGTCCATCTTTCAATAAAGCTGTATGGCAGAAAGCATGCAGCATTATTTACTGTAGTCTCGTCATTCAACCCTGTTTTATTTTTAAAGATTAGACCTTTAAAATAAATTGAATGATACAACTGATTATGGATCTCGCTTACGTTGGGATGTTTTCATCAGATTTTATCCCAAATTGCAAAAGCTGTACTAATTTTATGACCGGATGAAAGCACAAATTAGCATTCGTTGATGCATTCGTTGTAACCAACCCGAGGCACATCAGAATTACCGGGTAGCTTACCACGACACACACAATCTGCTATCATTTCAAATTGAAGCAGCATTAAATAGATGCCTGCAATGATTTAACTTTACACTAAAATTCACTGTCCAATATCAGAATTTATGTGGGTATAAAACATAAACAGTGACAGTAGGACATGCACAGCTAGATTTAGTGTATAATACTTTCTTCCCAATTTCTATAAAATATCTCATTTAATTTTTTTTTCCTAAGTACCATATTGACATATTCTGATTAATTTTAGAACGTGTTGCACCTACATGAGCCTAGTATTGTATTTGTTAATAATCTCAAAAGCAATTCTTAAAGTTTAGTGTTTATGTAGCATTGATTGTCTCACGTCCGCCCTCTCTCTGCCTCCTCAGGTTTCTCCATTTGCTTCGCTGTCCTTCTTTAAGTAGACAATTTACACGCTAGGCAATAGCTCTGATCCTCACTGTTTCAGGTGCTCTGTGTATTGTTTCTGCTGCTCTGTGAATTAACTGGCAAAATATACTTTACTTGAATAAAATAAACAATACGGCACATTTTCACCACATTTTCGCCCTCCCCTCTTTTCGTCTCTCACCTCAGCGAAACAGTTGCCTTTCCACCCAGCCCAGAAGCAAAAGTTCTGAAAAGCACTTCCCCCACCAACAAACAAACATTGTGTTGTTTTCCCCAGTTGGGCTATGAGGTGATTTAAGTTACAATTCCAGTCATTAATTATCCTCAAGGTGACAAAAATCCTCCTGGGCATCTGTCCTAAAATTGTCCTTTTCAATTTAAAACCTGCATCCTCTTGTTCTACTGTCTCAATTCACCCTGAAGTGTTGGACTGGCATTCACTATTTCAATATCAATTAAAATGTTATCCCCTCCAAGACATCTTCTCTCAAGACTGAAGCTTGTCTGATGATGATGGTTCGTAGCTCATTCCTCCAACCCTGGGGATTATCCGCATTGCTCTTCACTGCGCTGGCTCTAGGCGTGGGCAGCCTCCTTCACTTGCCCCTTCACAAGATCATATTAATTGCCCAAGGTCTTGCTTCAGCACCCTCTTTGTACATCTTTCCCAGTCAGTTTTACTGTTGTTGCAGACTGATAGCAAGTGTCAGACTTGGATCTGCTGCTATGCCTGTGAGCACTGACAAGGCAATGTAATACAGAGGAATGGCCACTCTACTTTGGTAGCCACCTATCATTTTTTACTTTAATTTACTTATGGATATGTCAGCAGGTTCCACAATTGCATGAGCACCATCACCATCTCTTTTTCTGGTCTTTATTTAAGGAACGACTGAACAGCTGATGAAACAAAGACCGCTGGGAGTACAAAACCAAGATTGCATATCTTTCCAAAATAAAACAATGCTTCAAGATTGATAAAGCTTTGCATCAGTCAGAATGCGCTGTTGTGACAGCAGGTGCAGTGAAACCCTTTTAAACAGGGCCCGAATGTAAATGGGAGAAAGCGAGTTGCTGAGAAATTAGTACATTATTGTGGTATCTAAAGTTAAACCTTGCCGTTTATTTTGTGGCGTACCATAGAGAATTTGTCTTTGTTTTAACAAAGGATGCAATCTTTCCATAACGTCCCTAGAATTTTACAGCACACGAGGAGGCCATTTGAGCCCATCACCCCTGTGAGTACTCACTGAAACAGCAATATATTAAGCCCCACTCCCTGACCTTCCACATGGCCTTTTCGTATTTTCATCCTAATTCTTTTAAAAGAAGTCTAATTCTCTTTAAAACTTTATTACAGATTTCTGCTTCAACCACTATTTTGGGGGGAGGTCAAAGCAGTTCAAAGCAGACCGTTCAATGAAGATCAATGGTTTCATAATCCTGCATTACATCAATATTGATCTCTGTGAACGACCAACTTGACTGATGTAAAGCAGTCTGTCGTGAAGAAAAAAAATACACCATATCGTGTTGACAGAAAATACCACAATCACTTGCGCCGCTCACTCAGGGTAGCGTCCCAGAGCTCTTGTCAGTGGTAGAGCACGACGCCGAGTGGGAGGGGGCGTATCCATAGGCAAACTCGCAGAGGAAAATCTTCAGGTGTGATCTGAAGATAAGGAAGCAAGGGATAAGATGGAGGGATAGAGGAAGTATATCGGGGTACAGTGGCTGAAAGGGCAGCCATCAATGGTGGAACAAATAAGAATAAGGGCTTCTGTTTCTTGACGGTTTTTGACAGAAACTCTTGGTAATGCACATTTAATGCAGTGGATTTCATTAGGACAGGAAGTTGATCAATATTTCTAGCAAGACAAACACTATCTCCACTCAAATTGTCTGCGCAACTTCTAGATTAGGTCTTCAGGCCAGTTGCCAGCCTTGGGCAGAGACAGTATCAAGGCTTTCATCTTCCACTTCATGAAACTTTAGCAACACCTGATATAAACTGATTGTTTCACTATTCGGTTAGAGATTGGTAGAGAGAGAGAAAGAAACTATAAGATTCCAACCCATGTTAACAACCTGCGCTCTCAAATGTGACTCTGATCCCAGCTTGTATTTAGGTTATTAACCATTGATGATACAAAATGTGCCTATTACTCTCTTCCATGAAAAATCCTGCACTAACTCGCAAAGATAAGCTTGTTCCAATTCAAGTGATATTTCCCAAATGGTACCTGTCTCCCAAAATATAATAATACCTATCAAAAGACAATTGGAAGGAATTGTGAAATTGTTGCTCAAGAGTAAAGTTTCGAGACTCCATCTTCTTTTGCAGATGTGAGCTAGCACACTTGTGCAGAACGTCATACAGGGAACTACTGTTCATTGACAGTTTTTTTTAACCAGATACCCTTGTTAATGCACAAGTGGGTTACTGTAATTCATTAAGATAAGATGAACATTTCCAGAAACATAAACAGTATCTCTACTAAAATTGCCTGCGTGACTCCTAGACTCCTTTTTGCTTAAGGCGAATACTGTCACATTTGCACTCTTTGATCGCAATTGTATCCCAAGCAATTTGCAGACCGTTTCAATCTTGATACCTCCCTCCAGGCTCACTCTGACTCAGTTGGGCTTTCTCCATCCCTTCGCCAGACTTCCTGACACACTACACCGCTGGGACCAACAGTTGATGTGGTACATTTGGTTGCTTGTAAGAAAGGGTCAATATCAACAACGAAGCATCCGAGCATTGCTCAGCAGCTAAATGCCGGTCATGTCTGGTCATACTGTAATGGAGAAGTTTATCTTTCAGGAGCACAATCACAGGCAGGAATAAAGAGAGATGGTACAAGAATTAAAATAATAGAAAACACTTGTAGGTTTTTATTCAGAAAAAGAATAGTGCGTCATTATTAAACAAAGGGAATCTAAATTTATGTTTGTAAGACTGTTGCTTTTAATTGACTTCGCACTTACATTTTCATATCACATATTCAGTATATAAAACACCATCAGATAATGAAATTACAGTAAAAATCATTGTCTTTAGCCCAAATATACTGCAACTGTAATCAAAAAATGAGTGTCATCTTAAAGTTGGATTAAAACTGTGAGCAGTAACTATAGCTAGCTGTGCTGTGTGCTCATACCATTAAAAGATAGCATTTTGGCGTTAAATTAATTGAATTAATTGCTTGCCAAACTGCCTAACCAGTTAGGTCTGATTAAAATGGCCAATTTATGCAGCAAATATAAAGGCTGCAGGTGTCTGGTTTAAATCCCTTCACCATCTTTAATAATGAGGACTGCAAAGTTAAAAAAGAATATGTCAGGATTCCTACTGCTTTGACCAATATATATGTTTACTCCTCTTTCACCCAATATATACCATACTGTTTTTCAACATATGCAACCTTCCGTATAGCAAGTTAAGCCTAACGCATGAAACAAAATTTGCTTCAAATAACAAGCAATTTGGGAAGGGAAACAAAGATTTAAAATGATTGTTATAATCGGGTATCCAGAAAGAGCCGCAATTAACACTGCATGTTACAAGACATGAAGTCAATACCACCAACTACTTTCAAATTCAGTTTTGTAAAAAAAAATTAAGAGGCGAAATACAAAAAACTACAAGATACGGTATAACAAACAGAACATAATTTCTTGTCTTAAAAAGATGTTGTTGCCAACAATGGGGGAGGAGGTGGAAGAGAGTGAGAGGGGTTCAGAAAGGTCTTGCCCTACAGTTGCGAATGCCCATTGAACTTATCCAGCTTGTGACTTTAGAGGCAGGAAAATCAGCAAAAGTGAAGACACTTGTACTTGGGAAAATAGAAAGAGGAGATCATTCTGCCCATTGAGCCTGTTCCTCCATAAAGTCATCAGGATCCATCGGTACCTGGGGGACAATAGCAGAACGAACGTAACTGAGGGCAAGGAGTGGCAGTCTATAATTCAGGGGCCATTTTGTGCCATTCTCTAAACTCTCTGCCATGACACTGCAATTCATGCCAGCCACAGAAATTCCTCGACTCGGTGCACAGTGATAAAGCAACTGTTTTATATGAAAAAATGTATTTATAATAAATAAAAATAATAATCATCATCATTGCATTTGATATAGCGCTTTTCACATCTTATCAACGTCTCAAAGCGCTTCACAGAATGTACTGTAAAGTGAATTGACTGTATATTTGTGGGCGAAACGCAGCAGCCAATTGCACACAGCAGTGTCCCACAAACAGTCATTGATTGAAATGACCAATTTTATTATTGTGTTTTTTTTGGAGGGATTATTATTTACATCACCAAAACAAGGTAAATCGCAGCAGATGTTGTCATGTCGCTAACTGCATTGTTATACACATCTGTGTTTATGTTTCTTGGGTGCGGGGAGAGAGAATGCAGAATTTCATACACTAGCAAAGGTTTGGGGATGTCCTCCCGATGTTAAAGGCGCTATACAAATGTAATTTTCTTGTTGCTTCAGTGAAGGCAGACCAATCAAAACAGCATCAGAATAATGGGATTGTGGGCTGTTTTTAAATCGTCTACCGCAAACCATTTTTTTTATACATAGAGCAGGCTCATTCTGAATAATAATAAAATAAATTGAGATAACAAGAGGAAGCAGCTCTGATGTGATGTGGAAATTTCTCCTTTGACAAGTGATTGAATTATTGGTAACAAGATACAATGATTTCCAGAGCAGAAGGGGAATGGAGAGGGGAAAATGCTTATGGAGGAAAGAAACTCGAGATTCCATACTGAAGATAATGATAAATAGCAATCATCCTTAAATTTGACCTGGTGCTTTTCATGTTGGGAAGATGTCTCAAAGCGCTTCACAGGGTATACGTAGGCAAAGGCTTGGGGAATGGAATAATATTGGAGATTATTTCTCACCCTCGATTGATTTAGGATGAAGGATATTTCACAGAGAGCTTTCCCCAGGAGTTAAAATAAGGGTTAGAGTTGTGAGAGAGTAACTTTTCGAGTGTCCTGTGTGGAAAAGGCTTCTCGAGTCGAATATCCTGATCTCATTCTGTGCTTTACCGCTTTACCCACGCTATGAATAATCAGCAAGTTGAAAGCACTCAAACACAATTGCTAAAGAAAAGTGTTCGCGACTAATTGCCAGAGACTTTTCCAGTATTTCAGTAAAGTACTTTGATATTTAGATTGAGCGGCGCTGACAACCTGTAAAAACACATTTCTGGATTTCATTTGACAATAAGAACGAGCGGATAATTGAAGCAGCAATCAAATCTATTACACACTGTACATTCCGACAGTTGTCAGTGCCCATAGTTTGCTGTGGTTTTTAATTCCCCGCTACAGGACTAAGGCACTGACATTTCTTAAACTAAGTCGCATGTGTTGTAAACTGTTAAATTGGAACACCATGAGGCTGACCATTGATTACTTGGAAATAGTTAAATTTCAGTCCAGCTATGTACTGTATTAATAAGCACTGCAGTCTTATAGTAGAAAATCTCAAAACTTCACAACTTGGCGAGCAGCAACAATTATTACAAAACACTTGAACTTAACAGCAAATTTTTTTATTACTCTGATCAAAATTTTCCTACACAGAAGAACTATGTGAAAGACGTTTTGGTGAGGGACATCTCTTGAAGATAGAAAAGAGGCTCCAGCTCATTCAATAGGGTGGGTAATCTGGAAGGATACGATCAGATGGGCTGAAAGGCCTTCTTCATCTGAACCACTCTTGTGATCTTCTGAATTAGAGCTTTGCTGAAAGTTGATGAAGATTGTTCCAATATAAGAAGGATGGCAGAGCGGGGAGGGAGATATAAGATACTTCAAATTATTTCAGAGGAAAGCAGAACATTCAACACAGATGTTACTAAATTCTTAGTATTCAGTACTTGGGGAATATATTCTGCTAATTTTGCAACATATGTAATGTTTTAAGCCAAGGTCTTAGGCGTGTCCTCAGGCGAAGGAAGGTTTCCGGTACAGTGTCACTGTTTTGAATTTGTCCCAGGCACAGTTACTGCGCAGATGCAGCATTGGTACAGAGAATATTTGGCATGTGTGGAATTGTTTTGGTCCCTACATGTGTTGCAATGGGGTCGAAGGACTGATCTGTAAAAAAACAGAAGAAAACAGAACGTAAGTGGCAGCAAGTCTCTGAGAAGGCCTCACAACACTGAACAAACATCTCAGTTTGCTCACTAATTAAATCTGAACTTATTAAGTAAAGCTGAACAGTTCCTTCCCTCCAATGTTAAACTCACAGTGAAGACATTGATTAATCAGCAGGGATGCAGTTCAAATTGGGGGCAGTGCACAGAGCTTGGCCCCAGTCCCAGAGGCCAAGCCAAGAGGCAATATTCAACGAGATTCATTAAAAAAACGGCTGCTTCTTAATACACAGTTAGATAGGTTACAATATAATTTACACATATATAGCCCTTTCATGATTATTCTTATTCATGTCCTCTATATCCTAAAGCACTTGACAATGAAGGTCATCTTATTATTATTACTCATAACAATTATTCTAATAATTCTAATTATTACTAATAATTATTCTAATTATTCTAATAATTCTTATTACTAATTATTACTAATAACAAGTCCTTGTTTTTAAAGTAGTTCCTTATTGCAGCAAAGCATTTCTGAGCACTTCACAGAATTATTCTGTGTTTTTCAGATAACGTGCAGTCAACTTGTGACCGATATCCAACAAACCGACAAGTGAATAACCTTTTTTTGTGTCCTGGATTGTTGGCCAGAGCACTGGGAAAAACTACCCTTGTTTTTTTCAAATAGTGACACAGGATTGTTAACATCCATCTGATAGGGCAAACAACAACAACAACTTCGATTTATACAGCGCCCTCCACGCCGGATGGCGTCTCTCAAGTGTGCTTGAGCAAACTGAACCTGGGTTTAGCATTTCATCTCCAGGACTAAGCCTCCATCAATTTGCTTTGGAGTCCCAGCCTAGATAATGAGCTCAAAGTCCCAATGAGACCATGATGGACAGAGCCTGACTAACACCAGCACAGCCTAGGATGTGTGCCATGCTAGAGGCAATCATGTTACAACACATAATTAAGCATGTTTCAGCAGGTGTCACTCCATACACAATTAAGCAAAGCAGTTTGAATTAAATGACTTCTATGCTACCGAGATCTCAGGATTACAGTCATTCACTTTCACCACAGCCATCGGGGGCTCAAGCCAGGAGTCCAGACTCTCCTGTGAATCCTCTGGGACAGAGAAAAAGTTTGAAGCTGAATCTAGTTATTCCCTCGATCGCAGGTCATTATATTAAACACCGGCATCTTGGCATTTACAGCAGAAAAGCTACAGATCTGTAACAAACAAATTAATGCTGGAAATCTGCACAGATGGTTACACAACATAGATACTGTACATTCCCAAGCAATATTTCTAACTGTTATAATTAAATTCATATCACCTCTCTCACTCGCTGGTTTATAGATAGAGTGTAGTAATTAACAATTGATTTTCAATTGATCCTTTATTTAATTTCCTGGTTAATAGAATTCACATGTTTCATTTCTTACATTCTAGAGTGAAATGCAGGTTTCTACACACATTTCCCCAGTGCCTTCTTAGTCCTGTTTTAATTGAGCATCTCCACAGACTCTAATTCTCAATGTGGTGTGGCTTAAAACTGATCAGTGAAAATACGGGTTGCACTATTCTGTACTATTTGCATCATTTTGCCCACAAATATACAGTCAATTCAATTCACAGTTCCTCTCATAAATCCCTCCATTCAAGAGTTAAATTTCTATGAAGTCCAAATTGACATTGGAATTGGAAACAAATATTGACAGGTGGCAGAGAAATCTGACAGCTTCCTGCACAAAATTAAACCTAGATTCTTCTGAACTTGTGGAACCGTTTGAAAACAGTTTCTCTATCCTGATGTCCTGGCCAACAATCTCCAGTTATATTAGTCACTCACCTTCCTGCTTTTGAGGCTGCAATACTGTGCGTAAATTAACTGCCACGTTCACGTACAAATTCAAGCGCTCTGAGACACCGTCTGGCGTAGAGGGCGCTATATAAATCCAAGTTGTTGTTGTTGTACAAATACATAGCCATTATACTTTAGAGCAATCATTGTAAGATACTTTGACATAGTAAAGCTCTTTATCAAATGCGAGGATTATTTAGACAAGGAGCCACTTAATGATAAAAAGCTGCAAGAGCTGCAATGAATTGCAAGAGAAATGGAAACTACTCAAGCTTCCAACACAGTTATTGTAATTTCCCAAACAAAATAACCCAGCAAAATTATAATTTACATGCCCCCACACTCTAGAATTATTCACTATTGCCCAGAATTAAATTTTGCCTATAAAATGTAGTCAATTTGCTTTACAGTATATTCGGTGAAAGGCTTTGAGAGGTCCCGAAGACGTGATAATGCATTATATCAAATGCAAGGATTCTTATTATTATTTATTACCTTGTACAGTATTTGTATCCCCTGGTTACAGACTCCCAAACCAGTGGAAACAGTTATTCATGTTCATTTAACAAACCCTATTATACTTTTTAAACAGTGCAATATCTAAAACATTGCTTAACGTGAATGGCATTGAATCAGAAGGAAACATTTCTGGGTACAGAACCTTTTCTCTACATATGTGTCCAGTTGTGAGGGAATTTTGAGGGAATCAAAATATTGCTTCCTGCTTGTACCCTACCCACCTTCCCTACACCCCCACCCCCCACCCCCCACCCCATCCCCTCCCCCCCCCACATCATCATGATCATTATAGTTGATTGATATCTTTTAAGTATTTGGATTCAATTGATTGCAAGCATGTTTAATCCAATTTCTATTCATCCATTCAGTATCAAATGTCATTCCAACCCTTTCTCTCTCTTGTTTGCAGAAGAAGCATCCAACCATTAGACAGTGGGTTGCAAAACACACACCTTATGTGTGTTTGAAATTAAAAACACGAGCATCAGGATTGAGTTTACTGTTGAAAGTTTAATGAATGCAGACTTCAAGTCTCTCGGAACTCCATTAAAACAAAAGATGCTATTGTATGCCAGTCTCCTGGGAGGCTGCATCTTACCATTTCTGCACCATGCTCAGACAAGCAAGAGAACTCTGAACTGATGTGTTCTGACTGATGACAAAACTTGCATTAGGAGATTGAGGCCAAAATGCTTGGGATCCACTGTTTCCGACCACTATTCTGCTTCTCAATGACTATATATTAAAGCCTCCCGTTCATTACACTCCACAAAAGATGCTCTTTTCTGTGCACATCATCACTGATAAAATCTCTTGTTGAGTATGGCTGTAACCATGTATTTTTTCTTCTCGTTTTCAATAAAGATAGGCAGGAATTATTTTGGTGGAATTGTTATTCATTAACTTCAACTGCACAGCTATTAACGGTCTGAGAATTTGCTCATCAGAGCTCACTTTAGCATGCTTTTATAACCCAAAGCGATTTGCTTTGGCCTCAACTGATGTAGCATGTGTGAGGGTCGTTGTATACCTCTCACATTGTAAGTCTCTGTTTCATTTGTTTTCTGCACAAAGTAAAGCTTGTGACCTTTTGATCGAATGATGGCTGTTCACACCGATTAGAATCAGGGTTTGCTTCTCTATCTTGTAACTCTGCAACAATTAAAAAGAAACAAGAGAGATTCTTCTGACACGCATCTGTGTGCTTTAAAAGTTAACATTCAAAAGCCAATTAAACTCCATGTTATTTCATTTTGGCTTCATCGAGTACAGGTAGACCCCGTTTAACGAAGGATTTAGAGACATTAAAACCCTTCAGTAAGCGAAAATTTTGTTAAGTGAGAGTTTAACTATATTACTGTATTTGGCCACAGCCAAAACGCTGCCCCGACCCGAGCCTCCCCGCTAAAATCAGTTTAGTTATATTTTTATTTGAGAAATGGGCAGTTTCATTTTACACCAAACCGTGCAGGCAGAAGCCAGAGGGAAGACTTTGATGACATCAGCCTGACTAGATTCAAAGCAGATTCTGGAAATGGTGGAACGGAAATGACAAACTTTTTTTATAATTTCCCTTTGCACAAAATCAGGTTAAATTTTTGTTACTGTTGTCAGTACATAATTTGAAAAGATACTAGTAACAGGCATTCAAAAAATTGCCTGTTACTAGTGAAGGGAATCCTCCTGACATGAAAGGCGCGAAACAAGTGTAATTTTGTTGTTTTTGTAGTAGTTGATCATTGAGATAAAGGTCTGAGGTAAACAGTCTGATTAGCAAGAGAGTGAGAGAAATAATAATACTTCTTGCATTTGATATAGCACTTTTCACATCTTCTAGACGTCTCAAAGCGCTTCACAGAATATACTGTAAAGTGAATTGACTGAATATTTGTGGGCGAAAAGCAGCAGCCAATTGCACACAGCAGTGTCCCACAAACCGTCGTGGATTGAAATGACCCATTTTATAATTGTGTTTTTTTTGGGAGGGATTATTATTAGGCGTGTGGAGCAAGGAAACTCGCCCAGGGTTCTGCCCTGATGTGCCTGGATTCAAAACACAGGCCTCACGCTTGTAAGGCGAGTGTTCTAACCACTGAGCTACAGGACTCCATGTCAGGAGGATGTCTCAAAGTGCTGGGGATGGGAGCCCAAAAGGGTGAGGAGGGAAACAGGTGACTGAAAGTACAACTCTGACTGACAACTTGCTGTAGGAACACATCTTTATAGTTCCCAGCAATTTGTGGGCAGTTGGTTACCTAGTTTCCACTCATTTAAGTTTTTGTTACAGACGATGAGGTAAAAGTTGCAGCTTCTGAGAATGTGTTCCTTGATCAATTCTGAAATATTGTGAACGTCACTCCTTTGTGCCATCGTTTCCATGTGGATAGACTGCTCCTCCCAATGTTATGGATGTCCACATGGAAATTGGTTGCATTTGTTGAGCACAATCACAGTTGCATAGATATGTGCGCACATTTCAAAAAGTGCAGAAAATGTAAGTTTAACCAAAATGTGTATTCCGAACATTGAGGTCCATATGTCTGCTTAACCACCTCCATCATCTCTTCTCCGACTCATCATCCATCATCAGACTCATATCTCTCCATTGAATATGAAGTATGTGAGTTCTGAGAATAACAGGAAGGATATAAAAAGAAACACAAAATACTACAGATGCTGGGAATCTGAAACAAAAACAAAAGTTGCTGGGGAAACTCAGCAGGTCAGGCAGCATCCATGGAGAAAGAAAAAAGAGTCAACGTTTCGGGTCTACAAGCCTTCGTCAGAATTGACGAAGGTCTTTGATATGTTCTCCCAACATGAAAAGTGCCATATCAAAAGCAAGAATTATTTTATTGCTACAGTATTACTGTATTTTTTATTACATACAAGAATAGGTCCAATCATTTTGGGTGAGATTGAATATTATCTTTGCAAATTCATAAGCAGGAATAATGTTTGATGTGAAATCACCTCCTTATTCTCAGTATAGTACTTAAGACCTGCTCTCCACGAAGGGTCATGGACACGAAACTTTGACTCACTCCATAGATGCTGCCTGACCTGCTGAGTTTTTCCAGCAACTTCTGTTTTTGTTTCAGATTTCCAGCATCTGCAGTATTTTGTGTTTTTGTTTCCACCGCATATCTGTTCACTTTCATCTTAAATGCTTTGCTGTGAAAGTTGTTGGATGGTAATTCCATTTTTCACTTTGCCTTTTACAACATTTTTTGAACTTAGTTCATTGTAAACACAAGTATAGTAGGACAAATACACAGCTTATGAAGAAAGCTCACTTTCATATAAAGTTATGTCTTTGATGGATGACAAGCCAATTAAGGGATTTAAGAGTTGGATAGAAATCTATTGAATAAGAATACAAAGGAAAATACTGGAAACGCAAGGAGTTGGGGTTAATAATAACAATCTTTATTTATGGTAGAACACATTTCATATTGGATGGATGCGCCAAAGTATTTTAAGATGAATGCTCTATAAAATGCAGTGTGTGAACACAGCAGCACACAACAGTAACCATGAAGTGAATGACCAATTGTATTTGGGGGATTGTTAGCATGGAAAAGGAGGAGGCATATCGACTAGTTAGAGACAGAGCAGGGTCAATCAGTTGAACGGGCCTCTCCTATGCCAAATTTCCTATGTTCCTATGTCTTTTAGCTCCTATTATTTAGGGGAAAAAATTTGTTTTCATATTTAGAAATGTTTATTTAGAAACTCTGGTGGAGTCCTGTAGTTCAGTGGTTAGAGAACGAGCCTTACAAATGAAAGACCTGGGTTCAATTATAGGCAGGACGAATCCTTGGGCAAGTTTCCTTACTCTACACGCCTGATAACAAACCCTCAAAAAAATATGCTTTTGTCTGGAAGACATGAAAAACGCTACATCAAATGCAAGGATTATTATTATTGCTATTATGATTATTATAAAAACTTCCAAAGATGTGCCCATTTTACAAGAGGAACTACTAATTTGCTGAAACAGAGGTGGTCAGACTATATGCAGTTCATAGAAGGATTGCAGAAATATATTCTGCAAATTGTCATTGCTAAGCCAGGTAGTATACATGGGTTATTTTTTCCATATGTTTTTTGGAAAATAAGATGATCAGCTTATTTCAATACCATTGTTTTTTTGTCAGTGAGACGGGCTATACTATATCAAGGTGAAACTCCCGGATTACTCATTGCCTTTTAAAATGAAGCAGAAAGAAGCAACAACAACAAAATTACATTTGTATACAGCTCACTGATGTGGGGGAGGCACAGTGACTAGTGCTTGCCTGAGTCTAAATGCCCCAAATGGTGACACACTCGCCCCCTCCCTCACCCCCATGCCTTCTGTTCTGGAGAAATTATGGGATGAAAATGAAAGAGAAGAAATATCCAATGTCACGACAGGGCATGCGATTCTCAAAAAGCTATCAGCGAATGGAATTGACAAGAGGCATGGCAACAGTTTGCTGCCTGTGTTTTATACCATTTATTTTAAATGTTATTATGATCGCAGCAGCAACCTTTGGTCATACCATCAATTTAGCTTAAAATATAACATAAAGCACCATGATTGGTAATCTTACGTATGCCTTTTCATGTGAATTTTCAGCCAAGAAACACAATTCCAAATTGCCACTGCCCAGTGCCATTTTTCCCCCTACATTCCCCAAAGTATTTGATTTATCCTTTACCTGAGAGCTGGATCCATCTGCAGCCTTTGAAGGAGTCATGCATGGTCACATAAAGTAGACCTTGTAACGAATGCAAGATCAAAGCTACCTTACCCTAAAATATAATAAGAACATAAGAATTAGGAGCAGGAGTAGGCCATTCGGCATCTCGAGCCTGCCCCGCCATTTGATAAGATCATGGCTGATCTTCTGACTTAACTCCAATTACCTGCCCTATCCCCATATCCCCTAATCCCTCTATTTAAAAAAAAATCTTTCAGTCTCAGCCTTGAAAATGTTTAAGGACTGAGAATCTAAAGCCTTCTGGGGTAGTGAATTCTAATAATTTCTCTACCCTCTGACTGAAGAAACGTTTCCTTAACTCTGTTCTAAAAGGCTGACCCTTAATTTTAAGACTGTGACCCCTGGTTACAGATTCCCCTACCAGAGGAAACAATCCCTCACTGTCTACTTTATCCAGCCCTTTAAGAATCTTATATGTTTCAATAAGATCTCCCCTAATTTTTCTGTACTCTCGAGAATATAGCCCTAGTTTATTCAACCTATCCTCATAGGTCAGTCCCCTCATCCCAGGAACTAACCTAGTGAATCTACGCTGCACCGCCTCTAAGGCAAGTATGTCCTTTATTAAATAAGGAGAGCAAAACTGCACACAATACTCTAGGTGCAGTCTCACCAAAGCCCTGTACAGACGCAGCAAGACTTCCCTACTCTTATACTCTAAACCTTTTGCAATGAACGCTAACATGCCATTTGCCTTCCTAGTCGCTTGCTGCACCTGCAAACTAACTTTTTGAGACTGGTGTACAAGGCCACCCAAATCCCTTTGTACACTAGCACTATCTACCCTCCCCGTCTAGAAAATAATTTGTTTTTTTATTTTTGCTATCTAAGTGAATAATTTCACACTTTCCCACATTAAATTCCATCTGCCACCTACTCACCCACTCCCCTAGCCTATCTATATCCCGTTGCAATCTTTTTGCATCATCCTCACAGCTGACTCTCCTACCTAGTTTAGTGTCATCCGCGAATTTAGACACATTACATTCAATGTCCTCGTCTAGATCATTGATGTAAATTGTAAATAGCTAAGGCCCAAGCACCGATCCTGTGCACTCCACTAGTTACGTCCTGCCAATTCGAGAATGACCTATTTATTCCTACTCTCTGTTTTCTACCTGTTAGCCACTCTTCTATCCATGGCTAATATGTTCCCATTAATTCCGTGGGCCTTGACTTTGTGCAATAGCCTTTTGTGTGGCACTTTATCAAATGCCTTCTTAAAATCGAAATACTACATCTACTGGTTCCCCCCTATCCAACCTGCTAGATACATCCTCAAAAAACTCTAAAAGATTAGTCAAGCATGACTTCCCTTTTGTAAAGCCATGCTGACTCTGCCTAATCTTGTTATGGTCTTCCAGGTATTCCAGGTAAACAAGTACTTGTTTAACGACTCTGCCATGTCTTTGTCCCCTATTATAATTCACCCTGTCTCTGCCTGTAACGGACCCACATTCACCCTTGATAGCCGTTTCCTCTTTATATATTTGTAGAAACTCTTGCAGTCTGTCTTTATGTTCCTCGCTAGTTTGCCCTCATATTCTATTTTCTCCCTTTTGATCAATTTTTTGGTTCTCCTTAAAGCTAAAGCTCTCCCAATCCTCGGGTTTACTATTCACCTTAGCTGTTTTATAGGTTTCTTCTTTTAACTTTATACTTTCCCTAACTGCTCTAGTTAGCCACGGTTGGACCACCTTTCCCATAGCATTCTTATTCCTCAAAGGAATATGTGCTCGTTGGGAATTTTGCACTATCTCCTTGAATGTCTGCCATTGCTGCTCTACTGTCAAATCCTTAAGTCTAATTTCCCAGTTTATCTTGGCTAAATCCTCGCTCATACCAACAAACTTGGCTATATTTAAATTTAGGACCTTTACTTCGGACTTAATTACTTCCCTCTCTAACTTAATGCTAAATTCGATCATATTATGATCACTTTGCCCTAGAGGAACCTTAAATTCCAGTTTGCTGATCAGCCATGTTTCATTACACAAAACAAGGTCTAATATGGCCTGTTCCCTGGTTGGCTCCTCAGCATACTGACCTAGAAAATTATCCTTAATACATTGTATAAACTCTTTCTTATTTTTCCCAATTTGGTTGTCCCAGTCTATTTGCAGATTAAAATCACCCACAATTAGTGTCTTTCCTTTGCTACATGCTCTACTAATCTCCTGATTTATACCTTGAGCGATACTTTGACTGCTGTTTGGGGTCTATAAACTACTCCCACTAGAGTTTTCTGCCCTTATTGTCATGTACCTCTACCCATACTGACTCTATATCCTGCTTTTCTAATTTAATATCTTTCCTCTCCACTGTTTTATCCCATGCTTTATTAGCAGGGCCACCCCCTCTCCTGGTTTACCATATTTCCTATCTTTCCTATATACCATGTACCCTGGAATGTTTAGTTCCCACCCTTGATCTCCCGGTAACCATGTCTCGGTGATGGCTACTAGATCATACCGGTTTGTCTCTATTTGTGCATTTAATTCATCTATCTTGTTTTGAATGCCACCTGCATTCAGATATAGCGCCCTTAATTCTGACTTCCGGCTATTAGTCCTGTTCACCATTACCCTATCACTGGGCTCCTTTTCCCCGCTTGACACATTCTGCTCTAGTCCCTTGTTAATCCGCTCTCCCACTTTCGTCAATCCTAATTTTAACTGTGATGGACTATACTTGACTATGTTTTTACCTCCCCTCCCCCCTTAGTAGTTTAAAGACCTTTCTACCTCCCTATTTATTCACGTAGCCAGGAAATTTGTCCCAGCCCTGTTTATGTGGACACCATTCCTTTGGAATAGCTCCTGTCCCCCCAGTAATGGTGCCAGTGGCCCATAAATCGGAACCCCTGCCCTCCGCACCACTCTTTTAGCCAGGCGTTCAGATCCATGATCTTCTTTTGCCTGTACCAATTAGCTCCTGGTTCAGGTAACAGTCCCAATTATTAACACCTTTGAAGTTCTATTTTTTAGAATAACTCCCAATTCCTGGAACTTGCTCCTTAACTGGTTGCTATCAGTCCTCCCTTTATCATTGGTCCCTATATGAATATTGTAATTACAATTGGATCCTCTCCTTCCTGCTTCAAATTTTTCTCCAGACCGGCAGTGACGTCCTTCACCCTCCAACAGAGTCTTGTTGTCTCCCGGCTATGGCTACAAAAAAGTGCATCAATCTGCCTGACTGTCTCATCCCCAATTACAACTACATTTCTTTTGACCATTTCTTTGTGTGTGGCATAATAACCTATGCATAGTCTTCGACATTTGCAGGGCATAAAGCGACAAAGAAAACTCTTACATATTCAGCGGAGACCACATCTGTGATTTAACAGCTAGAGAAGTAGGATGCACTCAAGTAAGAAAGCATTAGTCCTCTTCTGTCTATAGAAGTTAAGCTTCTGACCCATCATTTTCTAGAGGAGCAACAAGATCTATATTTAAATATTTAGTTTATCACAATTGGTGTTTCACAATTTTAATACCTCTAGTACAAATTGCTATAAAGATAGGGATAATATTGATACAAAAACCTTCAGCCCAGTGCTGCACTGTCAAGAAGAAGCATTTCAAGTCATAAATAGAAACTGACTGCACCACAACACTTGAGCAAAAGGCTAAACTACACTGAACCCAAAAAGTGAGCAACCACTCGAGTGCAGAGCAAACTGTATGGGGAAAGAGGTCAGGTTTGTATTGTGATGATAGCAACTGAGTGTTTCATTTGGTTACCTTTGGAGTTCAAGGAATATCCATGCAGTACTTTCAAGTGATATCGTGGCAAAGTGAAGTCGAAGATAGTACAGAACTAATAGTAATAATCGTAGCATTTGATATAGCACCTTGGCACTTTGTCAAGACATCTCAAAGTGCTTCACAGAATATACTGTAATAATGTGAATTGACTGGGCATATTGTGGGTGAAAATGCAGCAGCCAGTAATGCACAGCAATGTCCCACTAAACAGCTATGGAATGGAATAAGTGAACAATTTGGGGAGATTTTTGCCAGGGCAACGGGAGAAACTCCTTTCTCTTTTCAAATACAGTAAAAGCCCGTTTATCCGGCACCCTCTGAGGGGGGGGGTCAACTAATTGACTGCGCCGGATAATCAGACGGCAAGTTGCCGAAAACCCAACATCAAAAAATTAATTTGTTTTAAAACATACCATATTAATAATACACTAAATAATAACAGAATATTGTACGAATACTTACCAATAAAGATTCCAGCACACTCGGTAAAAAGATCGTCAAAAACCCAGAGTTCGTAAGTTTAATAAGTGCGCATGCGCACGCATTGCACGCATGCACACAGTGAGCATACTCGCGATTGCTGGAATTGGGAAATGCCTCGGGGGGGAGTTGAGCAATCCGGTTGATCGAGTCACGGATAAACAGGCTTTTACTTTAATGCCATGGGATCTTAATGTCCAGCGGAACAGGCAGATGAGACCTCAATTTAACGTCCCCTCTGGCAATGCATCACACCCCAGCACAACATTGGAGTGTCAACTTAAACTAATTCAAAGTCCTGATGGGGCGTTTGAACCCACAACCTTCTGATTCAGAGGCGAAAGTGCTACTCACTGGGCCAAGCTAGTACTTTATGGAAGGAGCTAGCTTTTTTATATATAGTAATTTATATTTGGAGCGAAATATATCATCAATAAAAATCCTTGCATTTGATATAGCGCCTTATCACATCTTCTAGACGTCACAGAATATATTGCAAAGTGAATTGACTCTAGATATTGTGGGCAAAATGTCTAATGATTATATAGTTTACCTAAACTAGAATCAGCCTTATTCAGAAATTTTAAGTCATTTTCTTCCCAGCTGGGAATATACTTGTATGAAGAGGTACCATTGATGTGTCAAAGCTGCTCACAATACCAACAAGAGGTTGTTATGGAAGCACAAAGCTGAATTTCTTTGAAGTCTGTCAGATGTTTAATGGTTTTCATACTTTGTTATCTGAATACCCAGTTTGAACCAGCATTAAACAAATATTTTAAACACTGGATTTAGTAAAATTGAGGTTTAAAAGGCATTTAGTGTGTTTAATGGTTTGGATTGGAAGTTCTCTTTTATTCCTTCATTTAATGACAATATAATACTCGTCATTGCTGTTAAATAGCAATAATTCTTGCATTTGATATACTGTAGTACCTGTAATAATCAAAATGCCTCAAAGCACTTCATAGGACATTGTTTTATAAACAACAACAATAAAATTGCACTTATAAAGCGCCTTTCATGTGAGGAGGATTGTCCAAAAGCGCTGAACAGGGACCTGAGCGAACGGGGGAGGGTCAGGGTAGGGGGAAGGAGAGGGAGAAGAGTTAGTGGGGGAGCCGAAGGAATGGTCGAAGGTCTTGAGACTTCCCTTCCTCCCTTTCCAGCCATGAAGGAGGAAAGGGAGGAAGCGAGGTGGAGGAGCTGCGGGATGGAGTTCCACATTGTGGGAGCATAGAGGCTGAAAGCCCGGCCACTGATAGTTGGGCGGTTAGGGCGGTGGACGCAGAGCAGGCCTGAGTCTGCTGAACGGAGGGTGCGGGCACAGGCTGATAGGGAGACAGTAGGTCAGAGAGCTAGGCGGGGGCAAAGCCGTGAAAGGCCATAAAATATAATGACTATGCTTGCAGGTGAACACAGCAGCCAATTTGAAATGTCCCACAAACAGCCAAGCAAAAAAATGAACAATTTATCTGGTTGTTGGTCGGGCAGGAAGCTGGGAAAATCTCCCTTCTCTTTTCAAATAGTGTTCTGGGATCTTTAATTTCCACCTGACAGAACTTTGCGTTATCATTTTATTCAGAGGATGGCATCTCTGATAATGGAACCACTGGAGCGCCAAAAGGCAAGAGTACTACTAAGTGAGCCAGACTGATACCTGGGATTCTGCCAGACTAAGCAAAGAATGCATTCACAATAGTAGCCCGGTTATCTGTGTGCTGGATGGATCATGATTCTGAAACTAATGGTCAGCAGAACTTTCACTCAAAAAGAATATTTTGGAACAAAAAAGCTTCCTTCAAACTGCACATGGTTGGTTGAAGCAACGGCAGAGGCTCACACAGCCACCATCATCCATTGGGTTTTCTTAATATGAAGCAGGTTATTTCCTGATAAACATTTCTTTGAACTTAAATTCTGTGTCATTGCTTGCGACTGAGCTCAGACCACCCTGTCACATCATTGCAATCCTTCCCAAACCCTAACCGTGTGACAACCTATAGCCTTTCAAAATGAATTGCTGGGTTAAACTCTTCAAAACAACCTTCCATCCATCTTTTATATTCAATCACACCGTGGCCGCTGATCTTTAAGCAATAAGATAATTCATGATTTTGAGTTTTGCTTTAAATGTCAGGCATAAGAACTTATTTCATATCATAAAAAGTCAAAGGCAAAAGTGAATTTTGGGACAAACAAACCTGAAGGGGTATTAATCATTCTTGTTTCACAGTAGAGCTGTTCAAAGGGAAGCTTCCACAACAAAAACTCACAATTATATAGTGCCCTTCACGCAGGCCAGCTTCTCAGAGTGCTGGGTTCAGAAACAAGCCTGAATGTAAAGAGGCTCTTATAACTAGGACTCAGCAGATTGTTCAGCTTTAGTCCAAATAGATTCATGCAAATTTCCAGCCTATGCAGTTTAACTCCAGCCTAACTATGAGCTATTATGAATGTTAGAGGAAGGCATGCTCACCAATTATTCCCCGTGTTAAGCTGCTGTTTGATTGAACCGCTGCCCAGCTACATTAGTACGGCACAGAGATCAAATTAATCCGTGCCGCTCTTGATTATTGTCCAAGGAAACTCTTATTGTTTGCAGAGCTCTGTGCAGTTTGCTCATGAATCAAATGTGGTTAGGAGAATCTTTTCTTACACACGCAGCACAGTGCTGTTACACCATGGAATAGCCGACCTAAAACAGTGGTTGAAGCAGAATTCATAAAAGCTTGCGAAGGGAATTAGAAGAAGGAGAAGGCTGTGGAGGAGATGCAGTGCCAGATAAAGAGATTCGGATTCTAGACAAGACAGCTGAAAGACTACACAATGCCATACATTTCTTCTTAACAAGCATTACATTGTGTAAAATACATTATGGAGGCTCCACCAATGACCTTTCATTTAAAAGAGTGAGGTGTATGAATCATACCCTTTTCCTTAGAACATAAGCTACAATTTAAACAGGAAACCCGCTGTGTGAAATGTTAATATATAGGTCTTGGATTTGCTGGATATTTCAAGTTGACCTTGACTAAGAGAAATGTTTTAAGGCGGGACTTGAAAACGGGAGGTGGTGGGGGGTGTGGGGGTGTGGGGTGGGCAAGGTGATGAGATAGAGGGAGTGTTCTAGAGTTTCGACCTCTGATGATGGGGTGGAGCATGCGAGGGACGAGCAGGAGGCCAGTGCCATCGAGTGAGGTGCCGGGTGATGGAGTGGGGAGTGAGGAAGTTGGAGAGGTAGGGAGATGCCAGAGAGTGAGGGGATTTGAACACGAGTGTGAGGATCTTTAAGCTGATCCGAGATACTTCAGTTAAACTGCAAATGCTAATGGTATGTGCCCCTGTGCAAACAATAATTTTGGGCCGATTCTGTAAATCATTCCACCTGTTGAATGATTCTCAGTTTTCTCTATCTATGCCTTGAAGATGCTTTCTCCACTACAATCTCAATAGCTAAATTACCCTGACCAGCCAACAGATCCATGGTGAGAAGCAAGCTCAACAACATCTCCTACGCTGCAACAGCTGATCAGCACATTATCCATTCATAGCCAGTCAGTTTACTGGGAGCCTAACAAAACATATAGTTTGCAGTTAATAATGAAGTGAGTTCATGGATATCCAATGGAGCATTGTGAATCCTAACGTCTTGCGAGACATTCTTTCAGCTCAGATATAGAGTTGTTCTACGTCATAGGGGAAAGGGAAAAAAAAGCTCAAAGATTTTTAAAAAGAACTGGAATGAGGAAAAAGATGAACAACAAAAGAGAATACCAGAGCAGCCAGCAACAGAGACTTGTGAAGAGCGCAAGGCAGTCAAGATCACAGCATCCCGGGGTGTGAAAAAAACTGCTTCTTCTCCTAGACTTCTCTCCTCAAAGAAAATATTAGAAACATAAATGTCTACGCTTAAAATCACATCTAGAATCATAACGAGATAAGTGACAGTGGTGGACATTCCTCTGGGAATGACAAATGTTAGGAATGCACATTATATAGATCCAGATCCTTCAAAAGGCATTTCCCATTCTTATAGCCTAAGCATAACTTGTACATGTTATAGCTGAGCAAATCTGATTCAATCATGGACTTCTTTATCTTCTTCATCTTCTGGACTTCTTTATCTTCTTTATCTTCTGGAGCAAGGAAATATAGGTATTCTCTGACCCGAAAAAGAAACTGCAGGCTAAGCTTACAAACCACATATTTTGTCATTCAACACCCACTACCCCCTTTCTGCCATAAGCATACTCTTCCCCCCACCCCCCACCCCAATCAGAAATCATAGAATATTGTGTATCTCCAATTAATTCCCCCAATATTATTCTCAAGTATACAGTTATCCAGATGTTTCAGCCGTTTGGTTTTGTTCTTTTCACTTTTTGATGCAATCGATAACAGAGTAAATAAGTGTACCTTTAAAACTCTTTCATTGATTTAGTAAAACTTCTGCAATATCCAGGATCAGGCTAGAAAGTTGACGTCTAATATTTTATATAGTGTGTACAGAGTTTGCTGGTAATTGATTGCAAATCTTTCAATATATCTACAGTAATTGCATTATTAATCCTTGGGTGTGAAAAGTCATCAGACTTTGGTGGCACAGAGTTTGGGTGTTGCCATGGTTCCCACATGATTCAAAGCAGAATGAAACCAGCCCATAAAATTATGAGCAATACAAACAGTTCAATTCTGCGCTTGCAAGGCTGTAATATAAGTGAAGGAAAAAGTCAGATAACATCTTGAATCTCAGAGCAAAGGTTGTAATCTACATGTTAACCCCTACATTTTACTGACTTCCAGTAAAGAAAGTACAGAAGCCTAACCTAGAGTGATAATAATCCTTGCATGTGATATACAATAATATTCCTTGCATTTAATACAGTGCCTTTTCACATTTTCAAAACCTCTCAAAGTACTTTACAGAATATCCTGTAATGTGTAGTGATTTTGTATTTTGTGGGCAAAATATGGCAGCCAATTGTGCACAACAGTGTCCCACAAAGAGTCATGGAGTGAATGATTAAATTAGATATTTTTTTGGAAGGGATTAATACCTTATAATACATATAATCTTATAATATGATTTAGGTCTCTAAACAACTCAAAATGCTTCATGTAAATTGTAGCGTATTTGGTAGGTGAACTCTGCAGCCAATTTGCACATAGCAATGTCCCACAATCAGCCATGAAGTTAATACCAAATTTTATCTGGGGTTCGATGGTCAGGACACCAGGAGAAACCGCCTTCTTTTTCCGAATAGTGGAATGGGATCCTTAACATCCACCTCATTAGACAGACGGGACTTGGTTTAAAGGCTCATCTGAAGGACTTCACTCCCAACAATGCAAAGTTGTCACAGAACATTAGACTGAGTTTACATGGGGTTTGAACTAACAACCTTGTGATTCAGAGGCGAGATTGCTACCACCTGAGCCGGTATGACACCGTTCAAATAAGCAAAAAAAACCCATAAGTTTCACAAACAAATGTTGTCTTCCCTTGGGAATAATAAAATATTCAATTTTTAAGGGGAACGTTGGAGTTAAAATGAATAGCACACCTTAGGACATCACTGTGCTTTCTCCTCACAAGCTAATTGGCATGGTTTGAAACTAATCTGTATCTTTAATCTGCAGCCAGAACTCAATAATCATACATTTATCATTGCTGAATAAACAAGGCAGTTGGATTACCAAGTCTAATTACAAAAAGGAAAAAATATCAATGCATGCTCGCAGGTTTTTGTTGAATTAACAAATTATGACAGTTGGATGGAATGGCTTTTAATTACACCAATATCGGTTACCTTTCACAGATCCAAAATGTAATTTACACTGAGTGATTAGAACCTGAAACTAATAATAATAATCCTTGCATTTGATATAGCACCTTATCATCAAGATGACTCAAAACGCTTCACAGAATATACTGTAAAGTGAACTGACTATATTTTGTGGGAGAACCGCAGCAGGCAATTGCGCACAGCAGTGTCCCACAAACACCAGTGGATTGACTGACCAAGCTATTATTATAATTTCCTATGTTCTGATGAAAGGTCATTGATCTGAAACATTAACTCATTTTCCTCTCCATGGATGCTGCCTGACCTGCTGCATGTTTCTCCAGCACCTTCAGTACTTTGCCTTTTATTTATTTACTTTTTCATGTCATTATTGTTCCCGGAAATGTAATGTGTCAATTGATTAACAATGGGGTTCCTACTTATTGCTGGTAAACAGAGGTGTGTGGAGTAAGGAACTTGCTCAATGTTTCGCCCTGCCAGGAATTGAACCCTTGGTCTCTCCTCTCGCTTACGAGACAAGTGCTCTAACTACCGAGCTACAGGTCGCTACAGGAATTGGGCTTGCTTTATGCTTCCAGTTGTTTAAACTTTAGCAGAAATCTGAAAACCTTTGAAAATGAGTTCCTGCAGTATACTTTTCAGTTTCTAATGATACTGCTTTCCACCATTTAACTATCCATCAAACTGAATCTGTTCACACTTCATCTTGGCTATTTCTGCAATGATGCATCTAATAGAGATAAGATGATGTGTAACTGAACTTTTCGAAAGTTTAATACCTTTCTTAGAGTACAGGTATTTACTCTAAGGTATTTACAGGAATGTATCCCCCAACCGCGGGGGATACGTTCCTCTAAATCTCCGTGGTTGGTAAAATCGCAATCGGAAAATACAGGGCCCTATCTATGGGAAACATTGGGATGGGGGGGTAAGTTTGCTTTTTCGCAGTTGGAAAATGTAGGGCCCTATGGGAAACATGGGGATACGGGGGATAAGTTCGCGTTTAATAAAACTAGGAGGGTGGGGGGCGGGTGGGTGACACGGAGGGTGGGGGAGGTGTGCAGTAGGTGGTGTGGTAGGTGACATGCTGATAGGGGGAGTAAGTTTGGGAGCATTGGCTGCCAGGATCTGCAGATACAGAGAGACAGAGAGAGAGAGAGAAATCAACGGAGATTTACCTTAATCCTAAGGCAGAAGCGACATCTCGCTGGTTGATTGTGACATAGCAACTGGGTCCTAGTGCTATACGCTATGCTAAACTTGAAAATTGAAACCCGCGGATTTAAATCGTCGATGCGTAAAACGCAAAACGCGGTTTGCGAGGGTTGTCACATTTAGCAAACCGTAGATGCATGAGTTTCGTGGTTGGCAAGGCCATGGGTGGGGCCGGATACCTGTATAAGAGATTTCACATTCATAAAGGGATATGAGGATAAGACAGGTAGCTGGAGTTAGAATGGAATATCAGTCATGATTGAATGGCGGGGCAGGCTCGAAGGGCCGAATGGCCTACTCCTGCTTCTACTTCTTATGTTCTTATGTTCTTAATACTTTTCCCTTCACCAGCCTGAAGTGCTATTGTTCAAAATAAAGTGGTTTCAGCACAAAAGGCAGGCTAGTGACTAACATTACCACAAATCAGTGCCAAGTTCCCTAAAATCAAATGTTCATAGTTTGTAGACAATGATATTTATGTAGGAAGCGGTATAATAACCCTTTAAACTCTCTCATTCCGCACAACTGAATTAATAATGCAAAATAAATCAAATTAAACCCACTCATAATAAATCTTTTACTTTCTGGACATCCATAGATCCATGTAAAACAGTATATTTTAAACAATTTCATTTTGCAGTATACAATACCATCCAGATACACTTTAGCTGTTGCTGGTGTATTCTATCCATCAATGTAATTTATTGAATTTCTATCAAGGTTTTAAATCACTAGCATTCTAAAAATATTGTATTTGATTATTACTGTCAATTTATTAAAAGTTTTACTAAAATATCATTTTTTAAATTAAAATGTACCACATTTAATATATCATTGGTCACAACACCCACCTACGTTTACAGTGTTGCCCTAGCATTTCAAAGCATCCATTAATTTGGCAAATTCTGAAATACAGCCTTGATTTACCAGTTATGCCTGAATTTGCCCATTTCTGTACGCTCTGAATTGCCTCCTCAAAAACTAAAGTTAACATGTTCTTGTCCAGTCTGTTTGGTTTTGATGGAAAGTTACCACAGTGAACTTCACACGATTACAATTCGGACATGCATCAAAACAATCAGGTTACACTCGCTGGTGTTTCAGAGACAAAGATTGATGATAGGCAACCCTCTTTGCAGGAAGTGTCACCAATAGTGAATAATTTATAGTCTTCTATGTTTTTTTTCTTCTTACAAGGTTAGTATGTATTATATACTGTTCTTCCCCCAAGATTCCCTTACAGTAACACTAATACCTGTAGATTTCAATTTTGTCAGGGAATGTGAGCTGTTGACATTTTTGCTTCTCCCTCCAGAAGGTTATTTATCACCATGTCACAAGACATGACCTTTGTGTAACATGAGTTGGTTTCACTATGTCTGCAGTTATATTCAAAGGGTATTGGTTCAAATAATTATTAATTTTCCATTAAGTTGGAAGTACTAAGACCGACAAAACAAAATCACAATTCTGTAGCGATGCAAATCGGCAACTGTTACACAGGGGAAAGGTCTTCACATCGAATTATTGTTTGGGCTGTGAGAAAATTGCTAATACCTGGAAAAGTGTTCCCAATTCATTTTTCTACAATAAAAGCAGAGTCTTGCTGATAGTGCAGTGTGAATATTCCCTCATCAGTCATCCTCACCACCGTCTCCGAATGCAATTTTGAAGTTTTTTTTAAAAAAAAGAACAATGGATAGTTCTGCACTGTATCCTGCAACCATCACAATAAATAAATAATAATCCTTCCATTTGATATAGCGCTTTTCACGTCTTCCAAGCAGAACATATTGTAAAATGAATTCACTGTATATTTGTGGGCGAAACGCAGCAACAAATTACGCACAGCAGGGTCCCACAAACAGTCATGGAATTGAAGTGACCAATTTTTTATTGCTTTTTTCCTTGAGGGGTTATTATCAGGTGTGTGGAGTAAGGAAACTTGCCCAAGGTTTCTCGCCACAGGGAATCAAACCCAGGTCTCTCACATCCAGGCTCGACTACGGCAACCCCCTGCTCCAAACTTTGTGACCCCATTTCCCCCATCCTCATCCGACTCCATTGGCTCCCCATCACCCAGAGGATTCAATTCGAGATCCTGGTCCTCACATTCAAAGCCCTCCGTGGCCTTGCCCCACCCTACCTCTGCGACCTCCTAACCCCCTACCAACCTGCCCGCCCACTCCGCTCAGCAGGCTCCGGCCCGCTTGACATCCTTGCTTGCTTGCTTTTTCTCTCTCTATTTCTTTCTGTCATTCATTCTTTCATTCTCTCTCTCTCCCTCTAATTGGAAATTCCTTTGGGAATCTGGCCCTCAGCAGAACAAGGCTCCAGTCATGCTTTTCAATTTCAGAAAGCTGTATTTAAAAAGCAGTGTACACCCCTACCAGGCTGACCAGCAGTGCCAGACTACGGCGACAGTTCCAGCAATGCCGAGTTCAATGGGCAACCACTTAACAAATCTAAATTAGTAATTGGAGAAAGATTGGTGGAATTTGGATTGTTTGATTGCACAGTCAACATGAAACCCATTTGCCTTTGTTTGCCAATCACACTGGCATAACAGCTCTGATGCTGGCTCATGATTTCGTGAGTGGTGACAGCAAGTTTTCTGAACAAAGAGCATGTAGTTGTTGTCGTTGAATGTCTGTGCTCAGACGCAAAGCCATTGAAAGGCTTAGATGGTGCTTGTGGATAATACCAGTGATCCTTGCATTTGATGTAGCGCCTTGTCTCATTTTTGAGACGTCTGAAAATGATTCACAGAGTATACTGTAAAGTGAATTGACTCTATTTTGTGGGCAAAACGCAGAAGCCAATTGCGCACAGTAGCGTCCCACAAATACTCGTAGATTGAGTGACCACATTTTTTTTAAAGGAATTATTACCTTCAGATAAGCGATCTGACAATTGTCTAACCACGAGATTCCTACTTGCAGCAAGGTAAACAGAAGTCAACACAAGTGATGCCCAATAATAACTAACTACTCTGCTTCAAAGATTTTTTTTAAATCTACAGTCTTACGCATTTGGCTAAACAATTTAAAAATGTCAAGGACGAAAAGAAATATTTAATGCCAACCTATTTGATCTGAGGGTCATTTCGAAATGTCAAATCTATCTCTCCTTTTTCAAATGCAGTGCACACCTAGCTTTGCATTTTAGTTCAAAAAAAGACAGTTTATTTCCTCCAAACTGTGCATTTGATAAAAAATCACAAGCCAGCACTTTACAATCTGTGTGGAAATTTTAATTACTAAACAACAGCGAGATGTTGACTGTGATGTGTGTGGCCCCATCAGCTGCCTTCTGAATTAACAGTGCTGACGCAGCCTATTTACAGACCCATTAATAGCAAATTAGCAAAAGACGTCAATGCAAAGGCTTTATTTTGTCTGTAGTTTTGATTTCTGGACAGACACAAGTAGATTTTTCCTTTACTCAGGTGATAATTAATGAAATGGCTTCCCAGTTGGTTGAGGTAAAATAAATGGGACTCACTTAAAAACAGCTTGATAGGAAGATGGTAAGGTGGGTGAGTGGGTATTCTGGAAGGACAAGACCAAATGGGCCAAAGGGCCTTCTTCATCCAAGCCAATCTTGTGATCCTGATATAATAGTGATAATCCATGCATTTGATATAACACCTTATCACATCTTTAAGGCTTCTCAAAGCGCTGTGCAGAATATACCATAAAGTGAATTGACTATGTTTTGTAGATCAATTGCACACAACAGTGTTCCACAAACAGTCGTGGATTGAGTGACCAAATTATTAATAAACCTAAAATCCAATACACAAACCTAGGTCCTCTCGCTTGCGAGCGGAGTGCTCTAAGCACTAAACTACAGGATTCTGCTGTATGAAACAAATTTTACCAGAACAACTTACATATATATTTATATACGGTATATATATATATCTACCACACGTAACGAGTGCTATCTATATATAAATACATACATAGCACCCTTCACTCTTCTCTGAGATACTGTTAAGTGTCTCACGGTGCTTAACAGTCATTAACAGAAGATGCATCAGCCAGCAATCTGGCCGTTTTTGCTCTTTATTTTAATACAGGGCCTAAGAGATTGGATGTCGATGCTTGTGTTATCACGGGGCTGTGCCTGTACATTGTAGCAGATAGAGCACCTCCAGCAGAGTGGACAATCCCTATCAGCCAACATAATTGAACTGGGACCAGCCAGAATTCTCCTTTAAAGTACCACCAGTGAGCTGTAGTCCATATCTTAAACCTGTAACCAATTGCTGTCTACTCGTGGGGCACTTACACTATCACCACAGCATATGATGCTTAAGACATTTAAGGGACACCCTCAATTTACTGAGGAGTTGAGCAATAACATCCAAATTACATTTGTATAGCGCCTTTCATGTTGGGAGCACGTCCCAAGGCGCTGGACAATCAGTGTTTCAGACACGAGCTGAGGATCGGGGAGGGTGGAGGGCAGAGGGGGAAGGAGCTTGATCGAAAGCGCAGTGGAAGAGAAGCCTTGAGGTGTGTTTTGAAGAAGGAAAGTGATAGTGCGAGGCAAAGGGATTGCCGGATGGAATTCCAGAGGGTGGGGTCAGAGTATCTGAAGGGCCCCCCACCAATAGCGGGACAGGTAAAGCGGGGGACGTAAAGCAGCTGGAGCCCGCTGATTGGAGGAAGTGCAGGTTAGTAGGGAGTTTGGAGGTTCCCTGAGTTAACAGGGAGCAAGACCATTGAGGGCTTTGAAGGTGAGGACCAGGATCTTGAATTGTCCCCTCTGTGTGATGGGAAGCCAGCAGAGTCGGACACGGGCTTCAGGGTGCAGAGCACATTAAATACTTGGAATAACTAAGAAAAATCCACTTTTTTAAAAAAAATCACTGGCACAGGTGAAGAGATTTTTCAGTACAAAACATTCTGTGGACAGATTTCGTTCCCCATTGCTCTGCTCTAACATCAATAATTCAACCGCACTTTTATCCAAACAATAGTTTTTAACCAAATTACAAAATCATTCTGTGCAGGGTACTCAGGTGTCAGCTCTTGCGTGCATGGGTCATGTGAAGCATTTTACTAGTTAAAAGTTCACCACTGAAGGATGTTTACTGTTCTTTAAATAAAGAACATTTTATTATTCTGTTATGACAATGCGTTCTCTCAATGTCATCATCTCTCATGCATCAGTTTAGCTGTTGGAATTATTTCTGAGGTAAAACTACACAGCGTTAATTCTGGTCTAATTTTCCTCAAAGGTACTTTGACACGTCAGCAATTCACGCAGTAAGACAACCGGCTCCAATCGAGCCTGGACAGCAATGCAATGTTAAGATTCACTTTTGTGGCTGTGATTTGCTTTACATCGGAATTCAGGCGACAAATTCTTTTCTCTGGGTATTGTCAAGGATTTCATATGCCGAAGCCTTGTTATTTATTTTCCCCTCTGGGCTGGCTACTGAGTCTTATTTTAGATCAGGAAACTAGTCAGCTGAAATCCAAATGAAAAGATCCTCTACAAACAAAACTCTCATCCTCATGCAAGCCTTTTTGCATTTTGTCCCCTTCATGAAGGCAAATGCGTTGGAAAATGTTGGCAGGATGCAACATAGAACTGTTTCAAGGAAGCTAACTGTTATTGTACATGCGTGTTTCAAATTCTACTTTGAAGGCTTGATTCAAGACAATCACTCACCTACCTCTCTGCCCTCCCTCATCTCAACCCTGCATCCCCTCAACCCATGCTCGGGTCATGATCCCTGACTGATCAGCGTCTTGTGATGTCCTCCTGACTTGAAAGGGACTTTACCAATCTAATTTTGTTCTTGTTGTTGCTTTGGGTAAATCATTACTGTACCTTACAATGAGCTCAAGAAAGAAAAATGCTAAGAAAAACGATATGCCAGTTTCGAGCCAGTTTTATATCCGACTTAATTAATCCCTGCATCTGATACAGCGCTTTTCACGTCTTCTAGACGTCTCAAAGCGCTTCACTGTAAGGGCTATATTGACTGTATATTGTGGGCATTTCTAAAAGGACAAAGGGCTAGATAACTACTGCATGCATAGTCTCATGGCTCAACTCGCTAAAGCTGAAATAAATAAAGAATGGTAAGAGGTTAGAGGTGTACAACACAAGAAATAAACACTCCTGTTTGTTGTCTTTTGTTGAATCAAAGTAAGAATTTAAAGCAGATTACTGCTGCTCAATCTCGCTTCAGCTATGAACTTTCTGATCTGACGACAGATGAGGAAATTTGTGTGGTTAGTGTGTGTGAACTCCTGAAAGGTAGTGCATGTCTGTTTTCATTTATTGCTCTTTGCAAAGTAGTTCAGCGTTTTGACAGGTGGAGATGGGATGTCATCCTTGAAAACTTTTCAAGCATAATATGTAACAAAATGTACAGCAAGACATGAATAATGAATATTTAACAGTTGTGGAATTTTAGCCCTGAAGCACAGTAGGATTGCCAGATGTGATTTGTGACGTTTACGTTGCAGCTTGCTATTTATCTGCCCTCTTCTTGTTTAGCCTCCATTACAGCCACCTACCCACCTATCATTTACCCTACTCGATTCGCAAGATTTACTTTTTTAATGCTATTTAAAATTTTAAACACCTTGATAGAGTCCCCACCGAGATAGCTTTGTAAGGATTCCCCATCCACACAATCATGTATTAAGTAACGCGTTTTTCTCTCTTCTTCTTTTCTCTTTTTCTTCTTTTCTCTCCCTCCCTCCACTCCGGACAACCCAATACTCCAACCATAAATCTACAACCCCAAATACCTTCCCAGAATCCTTTTTATACTTAATGCTGGTATCTAATTGCTTATTCCTTATTAAAAGGATGTCTGGCAATCTTCCCTTTTGTATCGCCCCTTTCACATCGGGAGGACGTCCCAAGGCAATAATCAGTCAATGTTTCAGACCAAAGCTGGGATCGGGGAGGGTGGAGGGAGAGGAGGGGAGGGGATTTGGGGTGACCGATGGAACCATCGAAGAGGAGGGACTTGAGATGGGGACCTGAAGGAGGCTAGGGAGGGGAAAAGGCGGAGGGACTGTAAGATGGAGTTCCAGAGGTTCGGGGCAGAGTGATAAGGCAAAGTGATCGCATAGGTTTTTCATTCTTTAGAGGTCTGAATGCTCCATTTGTCAGTGATACAACAACAAAATTACACTTATATAGCACCTTTCACATCAGGAGGACATCCCAAGGCGCTGGACAATCACTGTTTCAGAACCCGAGCTGGGGACAGGGGGGAATGGGGATTAGGAGTTGAAGTGGGGGATTAGGAGCTGTCAATGGGTCCATTGACCCATCAAAGAGGACAGTGTTGAGGCGAGACTTGACGGGGGCCAGGGATGGGGGGAGGCATTCACCTATACATTAAAGGCAGTTCCATGGTTTGCAGGGACTTGCAAACTGCTTGAGAGCCTGGGCAAAGGTTCGTGTCTCCATCACTCCCACCCTCGCCCATCTCCACTGGCTCCCCATCCCCCAGAGGATCGAATTCAAGATCCTTGTCCTCACTTTCAAGGCCATTCATGGCCGTGCCCCCGTCTATCTCTCTGACCTACTGTCTCCCTATCAACCTGCTCGCACCCTCCATTCAGCAGACTCAGGCCTGCTCCGCATCCACCGCCCTAACCACCCAAACATCGGCAGCCGGGCTTTCAGCCTCTCTGCTCCCACATTGTAAAACTCCATCCTGCAGCCCCTCTGCCTCACTTCCTCCCTTTCCTCCTTCAAGGCCGGTCTCAAGACCTTCCTCTTCTACTTCACCTTCGGCTGCCCCACTAACTCTTCCCTCTCTCCTTCCCCCCCACTCCAGCCCTCCTCCCACCCCACTCAGGTCCCGACCTGAGTGTTCAGCGCTTTGGGACGTCCTCCCGACATGAAAGGCGCTATATAAGTGCAATTTTGTTGTTTTGTTGTTGTTATTAATTATATAATATTCTGGGGAGAATTCTAGACTGCAAAGGTTTTATCTTGCACCAAGGGGATGTGTTCATGGAGTCCATCTGGCAAGAGGATTTGCCAAGTCATATACAATGCAAGCAAAATAAATCCTGTTTTCCCTCCTGGAATCTGAGTGAAGTTACTTCTGAGTTTAAAATTGGAAAAATGGATTTTAAAGAGTTATTATCTCGCATCATTTTAATGCCTCATTGTGGACAAGATTTTTTTTGTCACAAATTATGTAAATCTATTGAATTCCATTTTATCACTCAAGCTCACATTTGCACCTCAGCTGCCTTGTGCTTCCAATGAGGATACATCCTTAATATTTCTGGTGACTCAAACAATCATTCAGGTCAATAGAGCCTCACGTAACTAATTACATCAGGGAGCTAATTTAGCCTGCCATCCTTTAGTAGTTGTACCAGTGAGAATAAATACATAATGCATGTTCACTGACAACTTAACAAAAATAGCAAAATTGAGCCAAAAGCCGAATTGAAAATAATCAGTTGTTGGTATTTTTCTATTTACAGTGCATTTTAAGGCGCAAACTGTAATTCCTCTTGGAACAGCCAGGCATGGGATCAAACTCACTTAAAATGTGTTTAGCAAAAGCTGCAGAGGCTGAATGAGACTCGCATATCTCCACTTACCTCTAAGCTATGTAAAATTGAAACTCGTTCTTTTCTTGTCCAACATAAACATTATCAAAGACGGCCTTTGTTTGTTTTTAAAGTAAGAGATCATTGTGTGGCATTTAAACTGGCAGCCTTACATGGATTCGGTTTACAATGAACTGCAGTATTTTTTATATCTTATAAATCCTTGCGTCTGAGTAACCAGGATTGCTCAACTAAACCAAAGTAGAGTTTGTCACTTCACACATAATTCATGAAAAGAAATTTGTTAATCTGGTTTTTGAGCACATTTGGGAATGTTTACAAGAAATATGAATTGTTGAAGGCATCTTTAAGTGATATAATCCTCCAGGATGCAGATATTGTACATCTAATCAAAGCTGCTCCGGTGCAGGTAGGAGTCAACAATCCAGCAATATGTAATCAAGTATATTTTGTACTTTGTACAAATCTTTTGGAGAAATTTTGCTTTCCTCAAATAAGATTCAAACAATCTGTTTTGCAGCTCTACACTTGTAAGCACCTTGGGTGTCCATGCCTTTGCATAATCTGTTTTTGTCTTTGGATGTTAAAATTAGATTTGCAAATTTGCCTGCCTAGTTTAGGCGCTATATTTTCTGTTCACAGCCATGATTGCATAACTCTTCCATTATTGTATTTTGTATTCCAAACTGGGTTTAAAAACAAATCTTTATGTCTCTGGGCTCACCCTATGTAGTCCTTTGAAAATTAGCATTCACTTTCCACATTAAAATTTATGCCCTAGTTCAAAACAGGGAGCAGAATTTTTTCCACTTAATTCAAGGTTCCATTTTTTTGCCACAAATGATTGGTTATGTAATATGTAACCATACTCCACATATTAAACCACGCCTTGGCAAATTAGTCAAATCCCATTAATTCAACCTGTTGTTCATGTGATTCAATAGGATTTCATGACACTGTTTCAAGTGAGGTGAACTTCATTAACAACAGAATCCATTTGGGGAAAATATTAAAACATTGTTGAATTTATGGTAAGTAAAGGTTTTAAAATATTTGTGAACACTGCTTCCTCCTGCTCTACTACAATGTCATATTTTATAATTATATAAAATGTTATTATAATTTTGCCCACAAAATACACACTCAATCACTTTACAATATATTCTCTGAAGTGCTTTGAGGTGCCTCAAATACAACAATTATTATTATTAATATTGTCAGGCTTATCCTGCAGCATTCAATGTGTGGCAGAAATACTTAGCCAGTAAATCTTGACAGAATGAGTATAAGAAACATTAAGCCTTGAAGGTGTGTGAGAATAGGGCAAGAGGTGGGACTGAAAGAGCAGGGGCAGACTCAATAAGCTGAGTGGCGTACTTCTGCTCTGTAAATATAAATGTCTGTGATTCTTAGAGAATGAGGATGCATTTTAGAACACAGACTCAGGTAAATGATAATGAATGTATACCAATTTCAGTCTGGGCCATATTGGTGCAGGAAGATTCTCTAAGCATTCCTGCGTGAAGCTATGTTCTGGTTAACAAGACAGTGTTCAGCCTTAATAATGAGATAATAACAAATCTCAAGTGCTTCCATTTGAGGAAATGCTCTGTGCAGGGAATATTATACACACAATGTTAATGTAAAATGTAGATTCCACCCACCCCCTCCCTCCCACAGGGTGCTATTGCTATCAAACCTGAAAAACCTACAAGGCACCATTTAAACAGATGCTTAGACCTCTGGGAAGGGGGAGGGGGTTGAAAATCTCCAAGTCTCATCATGGTGTGTAGTGCTCTAATAATTAGTGCACAGTATAACATTAGAATAAAAGGATTCCATTATCTTTCAGCAAATTGCAGAAGCGTGTTAACACTGAGTGTCCCTTCACTTCTCAAATACAAAGGTCTCCGTTGCTGGATTGCGATAACATCAAGAGAGAAAATCACAACATTGATTTATTCATGCTAATCCCCAAATCAATTAAACAATTGTAATCTTGCACACATTATATTGTGCTGAAATACTCTCGTACTGATAATCAGGACCGAGAGTGTTTGTCTCAAACAAAATGGATTGCAGCTTTCCATTAATTTTCTGAATAATGAAGACATGTTGAAGATATGCTTTGTGGTCTTGTGCCTTTCGCTAACTCAGGTATCCACAAAACACACTGCATCATTACTGCTCACAACCGCTTTGTTATGAATCAGACCGTTGTTTGAAAGCCAACCTATATGGTACAATCAGAAGGGAGAGTTGGACAGTACAGAACTATAATCAATTAAAATCAATTAATTGATGAATGGCTTAATTAAAGCAATGCAGCTTTACTGGGACAAGTGCAATTTTTTCTGATCTCATCCAGTTCTGGTGCTGATCTGAATTTATGGAATTTATGTGCCTGATGCTGCTTTTATACAATGCTTTTCACAGCAAAGTATGAATCTGAAGCACAACTACTGAGACCATCATGTAGAGGTGAGTTCAGCAGCACACCAGTTCATGTTCGTGTAAACCCAGGGGTTCAAATTGGTTCCAGCTTCACTCAAAAAAAAACCCGAATCATTCAAGGAACTGTTTTTTTTAATGCTACTAAAGCGCCATCTCCAATATCGAGTTTTGCAATTACAACAGCTTCCAGCCAATGTGATGAGGAGTGGAAAGTGTAAATCTTGCTTTACGCTCAACGCGTTTCTATTGCTGGAAATTATCTCACTTTGTTTTCAGCAGTACAACCAGGGCATCAGAGCGCAGCCAGTCAGTCTGGGAGAGGCATGGCACAGGGAATAACTTTGTGAAAGGTTGGGTTCATTTTCTTGTGAATTTGGGTACCACCTAATTGATTAGGTGTCTCAATGGTCTCTTATCATTTTCTTTTAAATCTGCTCTTTTTAAATTGTGGTTGGCAAAGGCTTGAAAGACTCAGTGACTGTGGTGTCAAATTAATTGATTATAACTTGTCGAGTTACTTCCTCTATCGGCATCAATGTAATGCTACAAAGTGGCTATTCTGGAGACCAAACCTAAGTGTCAGCAGGCTATCCGACTACGGAGGATAGTCAAGGTGAACGCAATCCTGTCCTCACATTGTGTCCAGTGATTACTCTGGAATAATAATAATAACCCTTGGATTTGATTTAGCGCCTTATCACACCATCACAATCTCTCAAAGTGCTTTACAGAAAATACTGTAAAGTGTAGTGACTTTGTGTTTTGTGGAATAAAATAGGAGTGGAAACCCTGTCCTGACTGATCTTGTTCCATCTCTTGCCCAAAGCCATTGCAGCTAACTACATTGGTTGGATTTCTGCCATAGCTGAGATCAGCTTGGTTGGACTGGGAATCAAAGCTGGTGTGTAAATGGATTAAACCCACACTGTGGGCAGTGCCTCTACCCTACACTCACTAGAAAATCTTTTAGAATTGTAGGTCAACATTTTTAAGTCCAAAAATTAAACAGAAATGGCTGTAGGGGTAACATCCACGAAACTAAACAAAGAAAAACAATTGGAACAATGTAGGGTTATTGGTATGTGGAATACTCAATGTGGAACTGTAGTTAAGGCAGAAATATCAACTTTTTTTTTGAAGTGCTTAAATGGCTTTTCCCAGGCTCAGATGTCAGGGTGTCTCAGACTCGTGTGCACGTTAATAAGTTGTTTAGGCAGCATGGCCCACACGAATAAAATGGTTATTAGCACAAAACAAGCCTGCGTGAAACACAGCCAGACACCCCACTAATTGTTACATAAATCAAGATAATTTGGTGAGAAATAATGAATGAATAGAATTACAAAAATACTGCTTCCCTTCCTCCCCTGCAAGTAAAAATAGTACCTTATACTGTAGTATAAATAGTATATCAATAGGATACCTGAAAAACCAGGAGGCAAAAGGCTGTTATTTCTGGTAGTTATGAACTATTTCTAAAAATAAAGTAAATTCATCGGTATTTATTCACAATCGAGCTATGTTTGTTTACCCGTTAACTGAATTGATGGTGAGAGCTTTGTAATATAGATGTGAGATGTTATACACTATCAATGATAAAAAGATAAAGTCCTATCCCAGGAGTCAGAAAAAAATATTTTTTTCCAATACTGGAAAACACATTGATATAACATAAAACCACAAAAATCTGATTATTTATTATACATTTATTGCCGTCGACAATTTTGTCAGACCACATTAAAAATTCAGCAGAGCATCAATAATATAATTAACTTCTAACGCACATCTCATGACATCATGTATTGCTTACCAAGTGCTCAGTCCATACAGTTATTAATTCTTAAAAGGATTAACTGTCAGCAAATTACAAGGAATTGCCATTAATTTAAACAGCGCTGATACAATACCATTTACATTCATATAACGACTTTCACATCAGGAGAACATCTCAATGTGCTTGACATTGCTGGCTGAGAACCTGAGCTGAGAATGGGAGTCGATAGGGGTGGGGAGGGTACAGCCAAAGATGTACATCTCGAGACACACCTTGAATGAGGGAGGGGAAGGGGTGAGGGAGTCAGAGGAAGTTCCAGAGAGCACGGTCGGATTGGCTGACTGCTCACTCACCAATTGTTGGGCAGATAGGGCAGCGGGGTGGTGGGGCCACAGGGGGTCACAAAGCATCAATGTAGGTGGGAGAATCATGAGTTAGATTTGAATTCATAAGTGTAACTGAATGTTTGGATCCCTGCTGATGTCCACTGCCTTCAACTGTCAAACTCACTATCTCGTCCTACCATTTGATGTTAGAGCACTCGCCTTACAAGCGTGAGACCCGTGTTCAAATCCAGGCAGGTCAGGGCGAAACCTTGGGCAAGTTTCCTTACTCCACACGCCTAATAATAATCCATCCAAAAAAAACACAATAATAAAAATTGGTCATTTCAATCCACGACTGTTTGTGGAACACTGCTGTGTGCAATTGGCTGCCCATTTTGCTCACAAATATACAGTCAATTCATGTTTACAGTATATTCTGTGAAGCACTTTGAGACATCGATAAGATATGAAAAGCGCTATATCAAATGCAAGCGTTATTATTGTTATCATCATTCATTATTGAAACAGATCATATTGCTAAAAAAAATTCAAATAGAAGAAAAATTAAAGACAATTTTTTTTTAAATTGGGTGTAATGATTCTGTAATGATATTTTGATTTAAAACGTCTGTGTGACAGTCATTTACTGAAGTTTTAGTGAGGTTTTTGGTCTTGTTGATGATGGTACAAAAATACCCTCCTCTAATTCTCTTAAAATAACAAATCCTCGCAACTGGCTTTTGGTTTTTTAAAAAGCATTAATTTATTTTGAACTGGATGATAACTTATTTAAGTCTGTAAATCCACTCGTACGTGATGCAGAGACTATGATGGTGGTTTAACAATCCTTCGATTAAAAGTCTCAAAAATCCAATATTCTTCCACCCAACATAATTTCTCCCTTTTCTCAGCCATGAAAGGTAAAGGGCCATTTGAATGTCATATTGACTATGGTATCATTCCTGTCACAAGACAAGCCATTAGTGTAATCCTGACACCTTTCCCATTGCTGCCTCTTCTGGAGTTGTAAAGTGAGACAGAAGCATCTCTTCACTGTTAGCTTTTCCTGCAGATCATATCCATGCACTCAGTTATGCGAAAGCCAGCAAACCAAATATCTCATTGATATATTAAATGTGCAATGTTGCCCATTGTCTTTCACTTTATATTATCAAAAGCGCATCTTCTTCAGTATCTTGTCAGCCAACACTAGAAAGTGTCAGCAACTGGAGTTTCATCTTCTAATCAGAAACTTGCTCAAGCAGTAAATTAGAGTTCAAACCACATCACCACAGAAGAGTGCACTGACTTTGCCCACATGTGTATATATATAATAAAAATATCTATCAATATATATATCTACACACACACACCTACATAAGAGCAGTCTCAGCATATGTGCCCATGCTCCACTTGTTCCAGGAATCAGGTGTAAGCATGACATCCAGGGAAATCTTTGATTCAACAAGTCTTGTGTCTGAAGGGTATTTGTCGGCAGCAGCTTTCATGCTACGGTGGTGTAACTTGCAAAACAAGGCCAGGGCCATGTCTGTCAGTCTGTAAGAACTGAAATGAACTTTTGTCGGTTCTCAAAAATAGCACAAAACTGAACATTCCCGCTCTGCACCTCTGAAATCCAAACACAGTTTTCAGAAGGTCAGGCCAATTAGACATGTCTGGCATTCTGGTTTGGCTGAAAATCCCAAGTTCTTTTCTTTAATGAAATGCTCATTCCTCCCCTTTCAATGATTATCTCTGACTTCCCAAGCTGAAGTTTAATAACACAAAGGAGACAAGATCTTTTCAGATTTTAATTATGTTTCAAACTGGATAACAGCCTGAACTTAACATTTATCTTTGGAAATCCTGCTGTTCCTGATGAGGCCTTAACAACAGTTTCATTTAGCCTGCACAATACATACTCACCAAATCCGATGCTGGACTGTCCACTGTCAGTCCGCAACACAGTCAGTGCGTATTGCAAATCACCACTGAACGGGAAATTCAAAACTATTATTTATTCTTCATTAGATTCAAAAAGGCAAGGAGTAGATCAGTAGTTTTCTATCATTGCACTGAAAATTGCTAAGCAATATGTCACAGGCATATTTATGTAAAACCCAGCTGGGTTTACATTAGAAATCCTGTTTTGGCAGTGATCTGGGTTAAAACTAGACAGTGTACAGATATTGTGCTGGTATGATTGCAATATTTTTTTTATGCAGTGTATCTGTGGGACCAGGTGCAGATGAAATATTCCAGCCAATCTCATACGACTGTAATATGTGCAGTGTAAATGGAGCTTTGGACTGCACCAGGTGCGCAGATTGTCTGAGGCTGAGTATTTAGACTTTGACTTTGGTTTCTGCACACTATCTTTGGAGATTCAAATGTGTCTCCAGCTTTCCTTACATCAGACACATCTTTTCTTATATAACAAAATACTCTGAATCAATCCATCTCGGTGTACAAGATCACAGCACTGTTTTTGTATCTCTGTTTCTCAGAGATATTCCATGAAAGTACAGTAGTCACAAAATGTGGTGCATCGGTACAAGACTCCGTCTGAGACGCCGTCCAGCGTGGAGGGTGCTTTGTAAATTGAAGTTGTTGTTGTTGTTATAACATGTTACAAACTCAATGCCTTTGTACCCAACCAAATACCACTGTTTATATTTTCAAGGAACAGGCATATATGAAACATAAAGAGCAGTCGAACTATGTTTTTATACCACTGTTATAGCATTGCCTGTGCACACAGAATATAAGTGATTCAGAGCAAAGGAGATCCCAGTCTTTTAATTAGCTCTAAACGCTTTTATTCTGTATTATTATCCAGTAGGCAAATTTCTGACCGATTATCACATTGCATTATCGCATTGCAAATTACATAGCAAAATACTGAATTGTAGACATTAATAAATTCAATAAAAGTCTAAGGTTTAGTCTGAAGTGACTACAAGGACTTGCCAGCCATGGTACTTCAGGTAAAATGAGTTCTTGGAATCCAGGACACTGCTCGTCTCGATTGACCAGCTCATCAGGGCCTGTTAGATTTAACTAAATAAGGATCTATTAATTTTCTGCACTCAGGGCTTTGAAGATCATGCATCAGGTTTTCAGAGAATTGCTTTATCCCCACTTGAAAATGAACAGATTATGTGTGCTTTGATTATACAGTAAAACCTCAATAATCCGGCAGGGTTGACTCCACTCACCTCCCGGATTTCAGAGTTTGCCTGTATTCAGAAACTTACCTAGAAATGGTTGGGGAAGCACTGCCCCATACATCATGTGAGCCGCAAACACAGTCCTGAAGCCAAACTACGCACAACTTCCACCCACAGCACTGGATGACAGACCGGCCACGCCCAGAACTGCAAGCAGCTGTTGTGAACTTCGGGGTGTTTAATGCTGTTCGTATTTTGAAATCTTGCTGGTTTTAGGGAGTTGCCGGCTTTCGGAATGCCAGATTATCGAGGTTTTACTGTATTGATTAACGCAACATCAACACAGGCATTACTAGTCTCCTGATACTTCCTGGGGTCTTAAAGAGGACCCAATGTAACTCAAGCGAAGACTGCTAAAGTAACAGAATACAAGTTACAAATGGCAAATAATGGGACGATCCAGCAAGGATGTGTCTGATCGGATTACACTTCATTTAACATTATGGAGACACTTGTCACCAGTTAGATTTTGAAATACATTTTATTCCAGAATTGTCTTAATTTCATTAGCTTTTTATTTTAAAAAAAATCTTTATCTGATTAAGTTCCCAAGATGAATTAACTTTATTATTGTAATTTAGATGTCCCAGAGAACTTTAAGTATGAAAGGATAGCGCATTCCTTTGATTAGCTCTAAACAAATAAGTTGTAGTTTCCCCTATTTGCAGATGGTAAACTAATAATAAAACAATAATTCTTGCATTTCTAGTACTGCAATAAAAAAATTAATTTGTTGTTGTATTTGCTTTGGCTCTATCAGCTTTCTTGTGGTTAATAATAATATAATAATCTTTATATTTGGTATGGTGTCTTATCACATCTTCAAGATCACTCAAAACATTTCACAGAATACTGTAAAGTGAATTGACTGTATATTTTGTGGGCGAAACGTGGCAGCCAATTGCGCACAGCTGTGCACCACAAACAGTTGTGCATTGAAATGACCATATTTTTTTCAATTTGAAGAAGTTATTAAACCCTGAAAAGCAATGCACCAATCGATTAACAGGTTCCTACTTACTGCTAGACACACAGAAGCATGTGGAGTAAGGAAACCTAGTACGTAGTTTGAGAGAAAATCCCATTCCCTAAATAAGTGCTGTATTATGAAACATACCACTTCTAGACCAGAGGTTTGTTCAACTTTAAACTGCTTAAATCTGCATTTATCAATAACTTGGATAATTTTTACTGAATGCTCAGCCAATGCTTGAACTTTCACATACTGCAACTATTTCCTGCCTTCGTGATGACCATTACTATTCCATATCTTCCCTCGGAAGTGTGCTTTGCACTATTAATGGCACTGAATGTTTGTGTTCTTTAAACCATTGTGTTTTTGGGTTGGGGGGGCATTGTTTTTGCGTGTTTAGTTAAGCCTCACTTTGTGCAGTGACTTTTTTTTGAAAAAAGGTTCCAGTTTGCATTTGGATATGCAACGATTTCTTCGCTGTGGTGATTTACACAGAGGTGATGAGGCATTACTTGTACGTACTTCAGTTCAATGAAGAGCAAATCGAGAGGTTTCCAGATGCTGTCGTGTTAGCGGATAAACAATAAGGTAGGAATGCAGAACATCATGCAAATATCCCAAGAACAGGTTGCACTGAGGAGATGCAAAGTTTGATTTCGCTCGCACGCCGCCGCCATCCAAAAACAAAGTCAAGGGAGATAAATAATCAGCAAAGAGGCTTGGTTTGTCCTTGCAATACTAATTACTGGCAATGGTCATTACCCACTCCTTCAATTTAATTCCCCATATCAGTGTCGGGACTTCCTGGAGCTCCAAAAGTAAGGCACTGTGAGCATTTGCAGGAAATTGGAGCGTGTCAGATTAAATTAATGATGGTCTCCCCACCATAGCTGGTAGGCTGAAATGCCAGTCAAACCAATAACTGAGGGACATGATGGGATGAAATTTGCAGCGATTCACAGTAATTGTTCATAACCGACTTTCCCCAAGTGGGGAAAGCTGACAGCGCCCAGAAACATGTCACACTGGCCGATGGCGACGTTACCATTTGCATCCAGACATGTAGCAGCAAAGGTCTCACAAATCAGAGTGATACACTTTCACAGACCAGCAACAGAACTCCCTATTTGCAAGTCAGAGGTGATGGGAAAGATTCTCATTACCAATCGTCACATGAGAGGTGGCAATGTCGTTCAACTGTTCTGTAGATTTAGCAGGAAAAAACTTCAAGTAATTAGTAGTTGCCTTGCCTTATCTCACTTTTTACCTTTAATTAGTTGTATGGTGCAAAAACAGGAAGTTGTGAATACTGAAAATAAATATCGTCAATATTTTAATGAAACGCCTATGGGAATGCACAAAAGTAGCTTACGGTGTGATAATTTGTTAGTATGTAATATTATGGGTATTTGACAGTCACAGATATCTGCATTTCTTGGTTTGAAAATCCCTATTCAATGAGCTCTTCTCCCACGAACCTGAACAAACCACTTATCTTAACCACAACAATAATAATCATAATAATAATCATTCTAATCGCATACACCAATGTCCCAGAACCAGGCATAAAATAAACAACACATTTTATTTGGGAGATTGTTGGCAAGAACTGGAGAAACCCCCTTCTCTCTTCAAATAATCCTTGCATTTTGATATGGTGTTTTTCACGTCTTCTAGACGTCTCAAAGCGTTTCACAGAATATACTGCAAAGTGAATTTACTGTATATTTGTAGTGCCATGGGATCTCTCATGTCCATCTGAGCAGGCAGACAAGACCTCTGCTACTATCTCATCAAAAGGATGGCACCTCTGAGCAGAATGCGACACCTCCCCCAGCACTACATTACAATGTCACCCCAGACTATATGAATTTAAGTCCTGACGTAGGGCTAGAACCCTCTGGCCCAGAGCTACCAACCGAACCAGGCTGAAATACAGTGTTGAGTCCTAACTCTTTTTTTTATCTAAATAAAATGTGGTGTTTCACTTCTCGAGAAAGAGATGGTTTCTTCTGAGAGAATAATAAACAATTGTGAGGGCATCAGGATTCATATCAATCGAATCCTCGGCAAATCCCTGCACACCTTAAGACAATCTATGGAGGCAAATTGTTTTATTTAATCTATTCTACCCGCTGCTTTGCTGATTTGATAATTCAACAATGTCGCAGGACAGTTTGTCCTAGATTTCCATAATTTAAACTTAAACTGGAATCTAATTTTACTGTTTGATTTTATTTTCCCTCACTGTAATGCAAACAGTGAAACAGATGTCAATTTCAAATTATAAGTCTTCACAACTTCAGAATTAATTGCTCCGTATCTCTTAGATCTCCTCATTCTGTCACTGAGCTGTTTTCTTCTGCTCACAAATGTATGTGTTATCATTTCATTTGTGTACACAATGCACCTGCTCTCCACCAAAAGCTCATTTTTGCCTCATTTTCATGTTCCAATGGATTTCAACAAAATGAGATTGCTAGTACAGTATGTAGTGCAGTGAGCTTTGTTATTGAACAGTGCTCCCAAATCTCAGTTAAACTGATTTAGCTAATTAATCCGCACATTTTTTTTCCCCAGATTACAACCTAGATGTTCAAAGGCATCGTTTGACATTGATCTAATTTACAGAGATAATGGCTACAAGCAGCAGATTGCAAGTGTGTCCACAAGGACAGCATGCAACAGTCTTAATCACCATTCCCATGCATATTTAAAATGTACTTCGACAGTTTCTGTACCCCCAAATCAGTGCCCGATGCCCGCCAGCTAAACAAACTTGACCTAGTTTGCGGTGATGTTAATTGATGTACACATTCCTTGTGTTATTTTTTCCTGGTTTGGATCTTGAAATAATAGTGCAGTACTTTCATTTTCATGCTCGCAAACACTAGAGACAGCAAATAGCACAAGGAGGGTTCCTCTTCCTCATCCTTTCACAGTGAATGCTTATAATGGGAAATCCCATTGCTGACAATGTACAGACACCGGGGAGAAGAACCTCCACAGTTTTGACTGCTCACCGAACAGCATGTTTCTCAAATTCAACCTTAATTTATACTGATATTTACTCTGTAGTCAGCTGAAGGAGAAAAGGATAACACAGCTGTACATGTGGCAGTGGCAGATGTGCATAGCCATGTAGTGAAGCACACAACTTTAGGTTATGCTATCGTTCCTTTCAATCTGGGTATTACCAAAACTGATCAAAATGAAGAACAGGGAGAGGTTGTTGAGGCCAGCATACTACTCATTCAAAAAGCACTACTCATTTAGATGCTGTGATGGGAAGAGATAGGGTCGGCATTCTCAGATGGGCCGGAGGGCTTTCAATACAACGTTATCCTTTCCTCTTTCAGCTGACTACAGCATAAATATCAGTGTAAATTAAAGTTGGATTTGAGAAATTTATGGCTAGGGATCAGCCCACTATTATTCCAATGTAAAATGATTTCAGGCTTCGATAAATTCTAATTTGGACCCTTGTAACTTAGTGATTCCTGCCCAAATCTCATTAACATTAAGTACCTTTGGATATTTCCAGATTCATGATTGATTCCACGAACCAGTTTCACTCTACCCCTCCACACACACTCCACCCCACCCCCCCCCACACACACACACACACACACATCGGACAACATCTGTCGGCTGAAACTATGATCGTAAATTCCTTTTTGTGACATTGCCTATGTCGAATGGGATTTCCCCATTATCATTGCACGTTGTCAAACATTACTACACACAATGCCAACCACCATCTTAGCCCAATACTTTGCTGGGAACATTGCGTGGAACCACCAGTGAGAGCAAGCGATTGAAGGTGATTTCCTCTCTCATTCACTGATAATCCTGTAGTTCACGGGTCAGAGCTCTCTTTACAAGCGAGAGACCTGGGTTCGATTCCAGGCAGGGCGAAAACCTTGGGCAAGTTTCCTCACTCCACAAGCCTGACAATAATCCCTCAAGAACAAAAATACAATAAGAAATTGGTCACTCCAATCCACGACACCAATTGGCTGTCGTGTTTCGCCTATATATATCTACTCAATTCACTTTATATCCTCCTGTCATGAAAGGTGCTTACAAATGTAATTTGTCGTTGTTGTTGTTTACAGTATATTCTGTGAAGCGCTTTGAGATGTCTGGAAGACGTGAAAAGTGCTATTTCAAATGCAAGGATTATTATTATTGATTTGCATACCAGCCTTTCAAAGAGTCTAAGGAATCTACTCTAAACAAATATATCATGAGAAATGCACTCTGTCAAAATCAATATGGACAGATGTAGAGGAATACTGGTATAAGGAACAGATCATGGTGGGCATTCAGTGCGTCAATGAAACACCTATATTATTACTTGTATAAGAAGTCTAAGAAAAGTAAATGTGTCTATAATTCAACACTAGATGGATGTGATTACTACATAGGGATCACTTCCTCTAAACCTGCAAATCAGGCAGACAAGCATGAAAAGAGGCGGTAGGCTGAGAGTCCATTGGATGTTGAGGAGATGTTTCCAAGAGTCTATTATTGGGAGATCCTGGAATCATAATGAGGCTCTCGTACATTCCTGGCAACAGAAAGGTCATTATTTACGTTGCTTGTTGTTTTCTGACAGCAAAAGTTCCTCCTACGTGTGAAGACAAAATCTGGCCATCGCACTGTTGACTTTCAAATGTTAGAGCGCATTTGTTATGATTCCCAGAAATCAAAGTCGTGGCTGCATGGAACAAACTCTTAACAAAAGCAGAATTCTCTGTATTGATCACCTCCTTTTAAAAAATAGTATCTGGTTGTCTATTTGGGAATTACATCAAATAATAATAATAATCTTTGCATTTGACATATATCAACAACAAGTTCGATTTATATAGTGCCCTCCACGCCGGACAGCGTCTCAGAGCGCTTCACAATAGCGGATCCCAGGACCGAGCCAGGGGCAGGGGTAGAAAGGTGACCAAAGGCACGGTTGAAAAGTCTTCAGCTGTGAACACACTGAAACGGCACTTGAACCCACAACATTCTGAATTACAACAACAACAAAATTACATTTCTAAATTGCCTTTCACTTTGGGAGGACGTCCCAATTTGGAGGTGAGCGTACTGCTAAACCAGGTTGATACGAGGGTTAGATAAAGACAACTGCTCCAAAGACCGGAACAATGATTATTCTGCTTTTAAAGTGAGGAACAGAGAGCAGGGAAAATGTTCTGTGTGGAGAAAAGGCAGGGTCAACACACTCCCAGCAAATTACATTTGGGTTCCATTGATTACTTGCAAATCTTTCCTGCAGGAGATGCAGTGGATGTTGGTGAAATGCAATAACGTAGGCTGGAGAGGACTTGATGGGTCACATAGCGTTTACTTGTTACGCCTTGGGACGTCCTCTCGATGTGAAAGACGTTATATAAATATAAGGATTGGTTGATTGATTCATTCATTCATTCATTCATTCATTCATTGATTCGTTGATTGATTCATTGATTGATTCATTCATTGATTCATTCATTGATTCATTCATTGATTCATTCATCCATTCATTCATTGTTAAGCACTCTGAGATGCCGACCAGCATGGAGAGCGCTATATATGTGGTGCAAGTTGTTGTTGTTGAATGTTCTATTGTATTGAAATTTCTGGTATTTGTGTTTCAATTTTCTTTCGGCAGTGCTAAATAAACGCAGTCTGGACGGAAGAGACTGAGTGCCCCATGTTTATGTTGTACAGTATTCTGGAGCGCACCACATTTTCTCCGATTTATTAAGCAATTCACTGTGATGGTGCCAACTTCAATGGCTTCATTGGGCTTTGAGCAAAGAATAAGATGTTTCTCCATCAGATTTCTCAGAGAACAGCAAAAGGCTCAACAACAGTACAAGTTTGGAGAGAAAAAAAGTCAATTCTGTTCGTCTTTCTAAAACTAATCTTTCGTCTTTAAACACGCAAGTCACAAAAATTACTCAGTATAAGGAGTGACACTGTGTCCAATGCATGTTACTCAAGCAACGTTAATATGTTTAGATACAAAAGCAAGCTTAATAACGCACTGGTCAACCATAATGTGGAACATTCTCAATGCACATCATGAGTTTGAGAACGAGACACAATCTGTCATATTTTCATCAACAATTATATCTGCAGTATTACTATCTATTTTTATATTCCCTGGGAGCTTGTATTTTACCATATTAACTCTAAAATATGGATATCATTACTGAATACTGAATTACACTCTTCTGTTTGCAAACACTGTAAAATTGGGGCCTTCATTATCCCATCCTGCTCTATCAGAACAGTTATAATAAAAATTATCCTTGCATTTGATATAGTGCTTTTCCCGCCTTCTACACGTCTCAAAGTGCTTCACAGAGTATTCTGTAAAGTGAATTGACTGTATATATGTGGGCAAACATGGCAACAACAACAACAACAAAATGACATTTATAGAGCACCTTTCACGTCGGGAGGACGTGGCAGCCAATTATGCACAGCAGAGTCCCACAAACAGTCGTTATTTGAGGGTTCTAGGATTATTACTATTATTACTATAATTCCTATAATCAATCATTGTATCATATAAATCTCTTCTGATAGGACACAATACCCATAAGGACACCCTTATGGCAATTAGCTTTGTGCTTCTTGTTCAAAATTACCTGTACCCTCAACAAAATTTGGGCCATTTATGCAAATTTTCAAATTAATTATAGCATGTTCTAATTTTTGATACCTTTTAAATTCTCCACATTAAAACTTTATTTTTAGCAATGCTAACATTTTTACTGAGGCATATGTTCACATCATTTGTTTTACACAGTTTCTCTTTGGAAAGCTAGCCAGTGTCACAAATGAGACTGAATAAATTATTCATGCAAGACAAATATAGTCGGGAACATCTTGACGCCTAACACCGCTTCGTCTACAAACAGTGCAGAAGAATGACAGCCTTGATGTGTTACCATTTCAGTAAAGAGGGCAAGGCTGATGGTTCAAGACTATTTTACTTGCCTTGGTGGTTTTGACCTTGTTGCCACTGCTGCACGACCAACCTGAAAGATCTGGTAGAACCTTACATTCCTCGCCATCCAGACACGGATGCATATGACACCACCACTTCTGAATCACAATAGAAGCTGGAAGAGAAATCAGAAAAACAGGTCAGCCGGATTGTAATGATAAGTAGACATCAGGACTACAGGATATCAATGGGCAATATTAACCCTGGGCAGAGTCCTCATAAACTCTTGCATGGACAAGCAGACTAAAACAAATTGGATGGCTTAGATTTTATTTGTTCATTGCAGACTCTGAGCCTTTACCAGAGTACCTATTAAGTATAATTTACTTAATTGTCTAGTTATTAAAGTCAATTTACTTTTATGACTGGGCTGCTGAGCTCCATTTGCTAGCCATATGGTTCTAAACAAGGTAAGCACTTTATGTCATATTTACATGCAAGACCTGCGCTGCAACAGAATTGAAATCAGTAACCACTTGAATTAGAATTTGTTTCATCACTCCAATTCGTAAATTAATTGAATGAATCTCAGGATTTTAGGTTTCACGTTTCCTCTACCATTCTTTCCTTTATAATGGTTTATCTTTGCACTATTTGGTTTAGTTCAGCCCAAGCAATCAGAGATATTCACAGTCTGCCTCATCAGCACAAATCTACCCACGAAAATAGGGTGGAGATAGCAAGATTTCTCCTCCCATAAATATCCCAACTCAGCTTGTGACGGAATTCCAAAGATATATTAGCAAATGGAATCAACCATTCGATCAGATCTCCAATCAATCTCTCCTGATTCCTGAATCTCACCAAAAGGTCTTAAGTAAAAGCGATAGTATTTTATAATTAGTGGTACAAGGGTGATGAAATGGTACACGCATGGAGACTTTCCTGCTAACTTTCCACAAGTCAATGAGATTTCTTTTTATAAACCTGTAATGAAACGAATGTCAATCTTAGAGGATTAGTATGTGATAATAACCTCCAGTGGGAAGCTTTAGTTAGAGGCTGCCATCATCTCTCAAATTACCTATCATCTTGGTAGCTCCAAACTAATCCATAAACTCCAAATAGGCTGGAATTGACATTACACTTCGCGCCTTTGGCAATGTAGGCTGCTAAAAGAATTTCTCTGTCATAATTGCCAACTGCCAAAGGAGCTACACATAACACCAACAGAATTTTGGCCCAATTGAGGCTCATAGTCTAGTTTGGAGCCATCAAAGTGACGGATAATTTAAGTGATGATATCAACTAGGACTTGTAGATTAACTCAAGAGTGGAATTTCAACTTGAATTTCAGCTCAACTGTGGTTTTCAGCAATGGTCACAGCATGTACGGCTGATCTTGTTGCCCATCTTGGGCCCCTCTTGAGCTTTATTATTAAACACTTTGGTGATTCAGTTGTCACTGCCCTGTGGACATCTGCAAAAGCTTTTAAAAACTGACTTGCACCATAAAGTTCAAGAGAAAAAGCTACCGCTAAAGATAAAGCCACATGATCTACAAAATAAAATGAAAGGAGCTTTCTACTTCAGGTGGCTCACAAAGATTTTATGGGAAATGGGAAAGTATTGGCGCTTCCAAAGGTTTTGGAAGTTGAATGCAGTTATTATCATTATACTCTGTTTAACCTATAAATAGCCTGGAGAATATCAGATGGAGTGAAAGCAATTTTAAAGAGCTACAAGAGCTTAAGTACAACATCAGCGTGGAAAATATTTAACTTTACATGTAAACATGTAATAGGTGTGAGGTAGATTTTTAAAAATACGTTGTTCAAATTCTAGCAATATTATGCATGTTTTTGTCTAACGATTTAACACATGAGAGTTTTAGGAAGAATCCTTGGTTTTTATGTTACTCATGGTGAAATGTATAATGTACAGTAGACCCTCGCTGAACACAGTGGTTATGTTCCTGGAAAACAGCGCACTCGGTAAAATCGTGTTCGGTAAGTTTAATAAGTAATGGGAAAAACGCGTTAGGGGAATCCATCTACAGGCTATCCAACCTCAAGCCTCCAGGCACATCCACACCCGACCAACGCAAGGTACGTACTGAGGCGGGCTACAGCCGCCTGGCCCGCTCTCCTCATTCGTCACTCTCCCCGCTGTCACTGACTCACTGGAGACAATAAAACAGCACCTTACACTACCACAGCTTGGCTAAATTATTTTACCTTCGGTCCTGGAAGTGTTAGGAGACTCTCTCTCTCTCTGTCTCTTCTGTTTACCATGCAATGCCATTAGTTTGCTCCAAGACCGAGGAATCATTGGACTGAGGTGGGAGCTGGCGGCATCCTCCCAAATGCACATGCGCGCCGGGCCAGCCAGCCAAGGAATGATCGGATTTGGTCGGGAGCTGCCGGAATCCTTCCAAATGCGCATGCACGTCAGGCCAGCTAACGCGTATACGCAAATTTTACTCACGTATACGCAAAAAAGTGTCGCATTTATTTCTTCGCTTATATGCAAATCCGTTTACTTGAGAAAGTCGCGTTCGGCAAGGGTTGAAGTACTGTATAATAGCCCAACATTTCTTTCAACATGATTTCATGAAGGTCACAGCAGGAAGATGGTTAAAGTCCATGAAGTTGGTGAAACAAGTGTCAAATGTGGGTATACAACAACAACAACAACAATTACACTTGTATCGCACCTTTCACGTCAGGAGGAAGTCCCAAGGCACTGGATAGTTACTGCTTCAGACCCGAGCTTAGGAGAGCGGGAGGGGAGGGAAGTGGGGGGGCGGGGGTCCATCGAAGATGAGAGTCTTGAAGCGGGACTTGAAGGCGGCCAGGGAGGGGGCGAGGTGAAGGGACTGCAGGATGGAGTTCCAGAGGTTGAAAGCAGAGTGACTCAAGGCTCGCCCGCCAATGGTTGGTTGGGGTATGTGGAGCAGGGCCAGAGCCTGCTGAGCGGAGGGGGCTGGCAGGTTGGTAAGGGGATAGGAAGTCACAGATGTAGGGTGGGGCAAAGTTGTGGAGGGCTTTAAATACTTTCTTGGTAAATAAAGAGCATGTACAAGCACATGCTGATTGGGCTGAATGTCTTGTTTCTGCGTCTATGTAGATACAGGGAATTCATTCCTAAATGGTATTGTAGCAACACAATTCATTTTTAAAAAAGTGTCACTATTCTCCAGATCAGTTGCTATGCCATACCTCCTCAGTACAATCAGTTGAGCCACCAAATCCCAGATACAAGAGAATATTTTCACAAATCCAAACTCTACATGATAATTTCCATTGCCATTATGCCATATTTTGGTTTTATCAGACTTACGACAATAAAAATCAAAATTCAGCATGGTAGAAAGATGTGTGACACATAGCTTTCATCCCAAAGAATTATCTGAGGAGATACAAGAAGACTATTGAGATTATCCTATTGTGCACAAGAAACATTTATATAAGCTTTGAAGAATAGTATATATTCATAATTATATACTGTATTGAATTCTTGCAAACTATATTATACAGTACTTAATTCCACCTGTAAAGCAGTACTTGAAATAGCTGAACAGAACATAGATTTTTAACACTGAGAATTATGTGAGATTTGTGTTCTTCAGATGTAATAGAGGGTCACCCTTTCTTGTCGCTGGGACTTTTTTTCTGTTCGGCCATCATCAGCATGAGGGGCTCCATTAACCTCCATGGTTGTACACTCAACCTCACCAAGCCAGTCAGGAACCTAGGTGTCTTGTTTGACCCTCAACTGTCTTTCCTCCTCCACATCCAAGCAATGACTCAGTTCTGCCTTTCACCACCTCCGTAACATTGCCTGACTCCGCCACTACGTCACTCCCAAGGCCGCTGAAACCCTCATCCACACCTTCATTACAGCCCTGCTCGATTATGCAAATGCCTTGCTGGTCAGCCTTCCCAATTCCTCCCTCCACAGGCTGCAGATAATCCAGAACTCTGCGGTCGTGTCCTCTACCGTTCCAAACTCCGTGATCCCATCTCCCTCATCCTTGCCTGACTCCATTGGCTCCCCATCATCCAGAGGATCCAATTCAAGATCCTGGTCCTCACATTTAAAGCCCTCCACAACCTCCTCATCCTACATCCGTGACCTTCTATCCCCTTACCAACCTGCCCGCCCCCTCCGTTCAGCAGGCTCTGGCCTGCTCCACGTCCCCCGACCCACCTGCTCAACCATTGGAGGGCGAGCTTTCAGCCACTCTGCCCCCAGCTCTGGAACTCCATCGCAAGGTCCCTCTAGCCTCCCTGGCCTCCTTCAAGTCTCGCCTCAAGACTCTCCTCTTCGATGGACCCATCGGCAACTCCTTCCGCCCCACACACCCCCCCCTACGCCCCCGCACCCCCATCCTCAGCTCGGGTCTGAATCAATAGCTATCAATAGCCTTGGGATGTCCTCCTGACGTGAAAGGCACTACACAAATGTAATTTTGTTGTTGTTGTTACAGAAAAATAAAGTAATTTGTTTTACATGAAAGTCAATTATTTCCTCTGTTTTTGCTCTTCTTTCTTGCAGTTGTCTCCAATCCCCTCAGAAAGATGAGACATTGAACAAGAGGATAAGGTCAAGGGTTACACAGACGAGCCTGATCCTGTCAATACATCCATGCATTCTAACAGTGATCATCCAATATCAGACCAAATGAAAAATGGGATGACCTTGGTGTGCGTGGTTTAATTTCATGCTTCGAAGTTGCTTTACCAACTGAGCCATCAGAAGAACTATACTAAAACAATTGTTGTTATGGCTTTAGTACAGTACATTCATTTTTTCATAAATTCGATTAGTGATTTTTCAACATTATTACATTAACTTTTCCATGCGTATTGATAAGTTAATAGAGGTCATTTTAAAAGGCAACCATGTCCTTTTGGGACATTTTATGATCGGATTTGGATGAAACGCTATTAAATAATAATAATCTGAATCAGTGTAAAAGAAATGTTCAGGAAATCCCATTGTAAACCTACATAAATTTGTAAGTTTGTTTGTGCTCTGAAAAGATTCCACTATGTAATGTCATTACTGCTTATGATGATGTCTTTCGGGTAAACTAACGGAGGAATTCTTACCACTTACCATTTTCAGTTTTAGCCAAAAGGTTTTTAAAATACATAATATTGGACAGGATCGGTGTCAGTATTATATAAATGTAATACATAAGAACATAAGAAATACTAGAAAAGAAAGACTCAGGTCCATCTAATTCGCCTTCTACATTACCACCTGTGTCATGCACATATGTCCCAAATTACCCGTGTACGTACTGTAGCCCATCAAGTTATTTCCTAAAAGCGAATCATCTAATCTGTGTTTGAAAGAATCAACACTTCCTGCTTCAACCATCTCCATCGGAAGCCTGTTCTACAGGTTCACTATTCGCTCACTGAAGTAATGTTTAAATACTCGTTCTGAATGACCCTCCTTCAATTGCAAAGTTGAAACAGCCTGTCATGATCTATAATGTCTTGCCCCTTTAGAATCTTCAAGACAGCAATCATGTGGCCTCTCAATCTTTTCTTTTCCAGTGTGAACAAATCCAATTTACTTAGTCGTTCCTCATCGTCCAGTCCTTCCATTCCCTCAATCATTTTGATTGCCCATGCCTGTATCTTGATTTCTCCAATATTCTTTTTGTACTTCGGTGACCAGAACTGTACACAATACTCTTATACTCTAAGTATGCATAATGATTTATACAGTGGCAGGATTACCCCACGATTTCGGCTTGCTTTTGATACATCCCAACACCTGGTTTCCTTCACTCACTTCCACAGAGCATTGTTGGGATAGCGTTATTGATAATTCATTGTCAATCAGGACCCCCAAGACCTTTTCATTTTCCATACATATTATTTTCCTTCCAAGATTTTTTGTCCCCATATGAATTGTTTTACATTTTTCCCGATTTTACCTACCACTGATCTGTCCGATTCCCAAGCATGTTCAAATCCTCCTGTAACCAATCATGTTCACCTTTGCAATCTATCACCTTCATTAGCTTGGTATCATCTGCAAACTTAGCCACTGTCCTTGCGACTCCTAGTTCCAGGTCATTTATAAAAATATTAAACACAGGCGTCCCAAAACAGACCCCCTGTTGAAACTCGCTGGTAACATTTTCCCATTTTCCCAGTCTGATGACATTCCCTGTACCAACACCCTCTGGGTTCTTCCAATTGCATATCCATTGTAATATACCTCCACTGATTCCCACTTTCTTTACTTTGAGTACCGGCCTCTCAAGAGGAACTGCATCAAAGAACCCAAGACCCACCAAGGTTGAAAGCCTCCGGAACTGTGGAGTGAGATAAGGAAGGCCACTTCCATAGTGGTTGGAGATTTTAACTTACCTGAAAGATTTAACTATAATATATTTTATTCATATGGTATAGATAAAATGATATCCAATGGGATAATCTGTTCTGATCACTTTGTGTACATTTAAATAAAGTACACCAATATTTCAAAGCAAACATCGGTATTTGCTTTGGCACCATCAGCTTTCTTGTGGTTGATGACAACAACAACAACAACAAAATTACACTTGTATAGCGTCTTTCACATCAGGAGGACATCCCAAGGCATTAACAATAATAATAATAATACTATAATAATCTTCTAGATAAATCAAAGCGCTTCACGGGATATACTGCAAAGTGAATTCTCTGATACCACTTTCTTGTGGTAACAGTCCAGGGGTCACAAGGTTTACAACATTATGTTTTACAACTTTACATTAACAACCAGGACTATTTCCTGCCAAAAACACCTCCATTTAAAAGCACTGACCCACACTTTACGAGCTCCGCAATTGATCACTACAGTGTGTGACGTGCCTTAATAGGCTTGTATGATTCAGTGCATACCACTTGGAAAAGATGGTTGCTCATACTTTTGAGAGAGATTTTGCTTTACATTCTGCAGCCTATTTTGGCTTGTTAACACCTCAGTGTGCTGAAGCAAATGCTCCAAAATACATTTGTGACTTGGGTGGGATATTATTGCTAAGTAGATACCATCAGCCTCATTTGACCCTTGGCTTGAAGCAAATAAATGTTTCACCAAATATTGGACTTGCACATACAAAGCCTTCAAGTACAGAGCCTAAAGAGTACGGATCCCAGCACAGAAGACAAACTGGACAGGAGCTAACTGGGAAAGTGGATGAGGATAGCACAATGGACTCTTTTAAGGTGCAGTTTCAAGTTGTAATGGGATAACAATATGATTCATATTGTGCAAGGCCAAAAAAGACCAAAGTGCTTTCTTCACCTGAACCTTGCGTGTCACCTAACCCTCCAAATGGAATTCCAAAGAGATCAGAAGCTGAGACTTTGAGTGGAAAACAATTACATGGGATCTCAGCACATAGTTCAGATTCTCACGTAACTTACAAGATTTACTGGCCTTTATAATAAATGGTGAAGCAAGGATACTCAAGGTTTTTTACAAGATTACAAGATGTGTTCGGTTGAAAAAGATCATTTGGCCTATTTGATGTCATTATTCCAGAATACCCATCCTACCATCTTCCAATCATAGCATCCAATTTATTTTTAAACGAGTCTAGGGTCTGACCTCAAGCCCCATCACATCTTCTAGATGTTTCAAAGCGCTTCACAGGATATACTGTACTACAAAGTGAATTGACTCTTTGCAAGCCTTATACAAAGTCTTATTACTGCAAAATGAATTGACCTCACGCTTCAACCTATCTTATAGGCGTCTCAAAGCACATCACAGGATAATAATAATAATAATCCTTGCATTTGATATAGCGCTTTTCACATCTTATTGACGTCTCTATACTGCAAAGTGAACTGTCCAGGGGCTCGCAGGGTTTACAACACTATGTTTTACAACTTTACATTAACCACCTTTCCTAATAACCTGTTCCAGTTGTTAATTACCCTCTGGGTAAAGAAATACTTCCAGGTATCTCTCCTGTAATTGCCCTCTGCAGCTCTTATCCTGTGTCGTCCTTGTTCTACTGTCTTGGTGCATCTGAAAGTTTTCCCAATCCATTATCCTTTCTCCTACTTAACACAAATTAAGCAGTCCGCCAAAGTACCTATCATAATTTGTTGGAGTTCTCAATTTAGGTTTTTGCAAACCTTATAAATGATTCATGCATTCCCCCATGCTGCTGCAGGTCTTAAAGAAGCTTTTAAACACAACGTTTAATTTTGTCACTTTCATCGCAGCAGCATTTTCTCTCACTTGCTGAACAAATATCACCCAAATATGTGGTGGATATTAGAATTTATTGCCATAATGTGATGAATATTCTGAAATCTATATTCTCAGCACCCAACTCCACACCCCCACCACCCAACGCCCCCCCACCCCCACCATCCCTCCCCGCCACCACACTCCTTCCTCGCAAGAAAAATAAAGGTTAATATTGCACTATTCAATGGCTGGTAAACAGGAATCCACACACACACACACACACAAACACACACACTTTCCCCCCTAATACCAGTCCTACAACTGTCCCCTTTGAGGCTGAATCTGACCTTGGATTATTTCAATTTGCTGTACAGAAGATAGAGCGTTGGGTTTTATTACTTCAGCAGAAATTTTAATTTCCATCAATATAACCGCAGATCACATGCCACCTTGTAACCCGCTTTGTACGAAATGCCCTTCATAGTTTTCAAACTACACACAATTCCTGCTGAATAATAACTGCAAGGAAAAACAATCGCTCCGAGTGCATATTTAATTCTCAACACAGTTTAAGAATGAAAGAAACCTACACAACAATAGATTTTAATCATGAAGCACTATTTAAAGGCAAAGACTGGACAAGACAACTCAGAGAGGTGACCTGTATTTTAATGGGATCGTAAAAGCAAACCCAGATCAATACTTTAGGATACATCATGACAGGAGAACGAGAAGTACATAATAATAATCCTTACATTTGTTAAAATATCTTATCACATCGTCTAGACGTCTCAAAGTACTTCACCGAACATATTGCAAACTCAAATGACTGTATATTTTGTGGGTGAAAAGCGGCAGCCATTGGCGGCCAACAGCCTCCCCAAAACAAACATTTATTTCGTTCTTCAACTGTGTTAAACTTTCTTTCATTCTTAAACTGTGTTAATAATTTAATATGCACTGGGAGCAATTATACTTCCTCACAGTCATTATTCAGCAAGAAATGTGTGTAGGTGAGTGACTACATTTTTTTGGGAGGGATCATGGTTCCATAGAAAAGTGATCCGCAAATTATCTTCCAACCAGGTTCCTACTTACTGCTAGGTAAACCATTGCTAGGCAGGCGTTTAGCCTCTCTGTCCTTATCCTCTAAAACTCCATCCCACAGTCCTTCATTTCACAAGCTCCCTTGCCTCCTTCAAGACCTTTCTCAAGACCCTTCTCTTCAACCTTGGCTTTGGTCACGCTCCTAGCCCTACCCTCCTCACCCTCCACCCCTCCTGATCCCAACCACCAGCTCAGGTGCGGATCCCTGACTGTCCAGCGCCTTTGGACATCCACTTGGTGCTATGCTGATGTAATTGGTTGTTGTTTACCTTGGTTAATTTGATTGATTCTCTCTCTCGCTCCCTTAGAATCACTATAACATACAGGGTGCCAGGACTACAGACGATCTCGCGCCTCCGTCAGTATGAAATCGATCTGTAGGAGTTGAGCAAGAGCTGTATCTATTTCCATTCCTTCCTGTGGCGTACCAGCAGTCTGCACATGGCATGGGTGGCTCACCAGGGTGCCAGAAATAAACCAGTGAGGCACTAGTAGACAAAAAGCCTTCGTCTGCACTGTTTAATGAGTGTAACCTAGTGTAACCATTTCTCTTAGCAACTTAGGGTGAGATTGAATTCACTCTAACCAAAGGAGGTAAAATAACCTCCCCCTCCCTGATTGAAATATTTTAATTCAAATCAACAATATCACCCACTTCTCTGTAATTTGCTCAGCCTAAGATTCATTGCTGACTTTGACTGAGAAAAATATTCCAGTACAAGTGTTGGCATTATCTCACAGCCAAACTGTTCATTGGAGGAAGGAGGAGGGGAGGTGGAGTGAGGGTGAGAGTTTACAGAAATGATCTAATGTACTGCGATGCCTTGGTGATATTTTTGAAGTCGGATGATTATATGTCACATACTGTGGCGTGTGCTTCACCACGTTCTGTCTGTCCTAAAGTAGGTGTCAGTCCCATCACACTCCATATGTTCCAGCTTGCTTTCAACAGCGCGTCTCATAGCCTTTAATATTCATAACTTTCCCAAATGCATAAGTGCATCTCACATGTCGTTTGAAACACCAAAACCATCTTCAAGGGGACCTAAAGCACAGCTTCCACACCACCCATCATTCATTTGAAACCAGAACTTTTTTTGATACAATTACAAGAAAAAAAACATATAAATGCAGTCAAAAGAGGAGCTCAGGAACTGAAATAACAATTAACTCCTCCCTGGGTGAAATGCCAAATGATTTATCAGGAATTTGGACTCTTTACTGTCACAATAAAACTTGCAAAGATAGAAAACAGGGCAAAAGGCTTAAATTAGAAGCTACAGCGGCTTATTACCAGAAGGAAAAAGGACATTAACTAATGTTTTTTTATTTCAGTCATTCCAGTCTCACTGTCTGCACAACTCGATGCACATGCTTTCAGAATAAGAGAACATTCCCCCGGGAGAAATTCTGCCATTCAGTAATGAGCTCGTTTGTTGAAATCTGCTGGAAACCATGCTTCTCTGCTAGATCCATAGATTTGCTTCTTCAACAGTCCAGCTATTGTTCACCTTGTATTAGAGTGAAGATGAATAATTCCAGATAAGACACTTGCTCCCAGTTAAGATTATATTACACTAAATGGCAATCCCAGGTGATCCCACTGAAAGCACCAGAAGGATTTTGTCCGTGAATTAAAGTGGATTATAGTTTGGAGTTGAGCGGATTATTTAACAGTGCTATCTATGGAGAAATGAGCTACGGACTTGCATCTATTTCATAATTATACAATTGAGTTAATTGAAATTATTGAGAAAATCTTCTCAGATGAGGATAAACAAAGCAGTAGCGTCATTTTGAAACTTTTTTTAATGATCAACCTTCTTGGAGTTATTTATTTAAGTTATTTAAGAATGTACGGTCATTGTAAATTCAATTGGTCATCCGGTTGGTTGCTTCTCATGTGATCCTTGAGTGATCCCAAGTGACAGGCAGGATTTATTTGAGTTGAAGAGCTTGATTTGAGGTGCCAAATGCAAACTCATTCAGCTTCCAGCACAACATTTCTCGACAGCAGGGCAAGTACTGTACTCAGCCTGTGCAGTATTCCCAATGGATAGAGAAGGCAACACAGGGCACAGTGAGATAGCAATCATACACCTCATCCACCTGCACTCTTAACTTTCCCTACTAAATCTAGAGACTTAATCAGTCACATGTCAGTAATTATGCGAAGCAGACTCTCAGATGGTTGTTTCAATACAATCAGTAATCAACAAATGACAGATAAACCTGCAAGAATGGATTGCACTCATTTGAATTATACATTAAAATGTGATTCATTTAGCTACTTAACATTAGATTAATATTAATGGCTATTTTGACCTTTATACATTTTTTATATTTTTGTGATCAGGAAACTAAACAAATTACGAAACTGACCATGTCTGTCCTAAATTTGTCCTTCACACTCTGGCCCGCTCAGCTTTTGTCCTGCTGCTTTGGTATAGTTGAAAGAATTGTTGATGGGTTTTTTTTCCCCTCTAATTACATCCTGCATTAATTGGACAGTAGGAATCAGATGAAAATCCCTCATCACTACATCAATGTATTCTGAATTAAGAATTTAAATTCTTCAATTCGTTCGTCATTTGGAAGCTAGTTTTTCACACTTCTTGGAAACAACTGGCTTCCAAATTAAGAATCAATGAAAGAGTTTTTCCACAGTCCAGCTCAATCCTACATTTTGGGACAAAATGGTTTTACAGACGAGATAAAATTCTGGCGCACAGTTGTTGAGACACAATCAAGCTACCACAAATCATTCTTTGGATAAGAATTTAAACTGAGGGTTCTGTCTGGCTGTTCAGGTGAACACTAAAGATTCCATGACATTGTTGAAAAAGCAAAGGGAGTTTCGCCTGGTGTCCTGGCTACTAATCCCTTAGAAAATAAATGAGTCAATCATTCACTTTATGGTTGTTTGTTGGCAAATTGGCTGCTTCATTCACATACAAAATACACAGTCACTACACCTTACAGTACATCCTGCTTTGAGACATCCCCCCAATGTGTAAGGTATTACATCAAATGCAAGGATCACTATTATAGTAGAACATCAATAATCCTGCATTCAGAAAGCCAGCAACTCCCTAACAATTTCAAAGTATCACATTTAAATTTACAATCTACTGTATTTACAAGTTATAGTTAATCTCTTTTGAAGTAATACTGTAACATTTATTTCTTTATATATTTATATATTTTTACACATAAATCACGTTACATAACACATAAAAGCTATATTGAATAAATAAAACAACATTGATCAAGTTAATCAATGTTAGGCAAGGATTGGGTTTTAAATACTGTACTCCAAAATCCGGGAGGTGCTTGATCCCAACTATGCCGGATTATCGAGGTTCCAGCTGCCTATGCCTCCCTGCTCTCTTCAACTAAAATGGCAGAGAGATGATGCACAACCACTATTAAGAGTTCCAGAAATGAAATGATAACAATAAAAATAATTGCACTGAAACAAACTTCGCTCCCCGATTACTCCAGTCCTCGCCAGACTTCACTGGCTCCCTGCCTCGGAGCGGATTGATTTTGAGATCCTCAGTCTTGGTTTCAAATCTCTCCACTCCTCTGCACCCCCCCCTACCTCTCTGACCTCCTCTCTCCTCACAACAGTAGCTGTTGCCTTCGCTCTGACAGGTCTGGCCTCCTCCTTGTCCCCCGAATCCTCTGTTACACCATCAGCGGCTGTGCCTGCAGCCACTACCCGAAGGCCCTGGAACTCCCTTCCTCACTCTCTTTGCTACGCCCCCTCCTTTCCTATTTCCAGGTTGCGCCTACAGACTTTTCTTTTTGACCGCTCTTTTGGTCACCTTTTTCCCCCTCCCACTGGCTCGGCCCCGGGATCCATTATTGTGAAGTGCGCTGAGACGCTATCTGGCGTGGAGGGCGCTATATAAATCCAAGTTGTTGTTGTTTAATGTAGAGCCATATCTCATTTATGAGCCTGGTGTGGGAGTGGAGACGATCTGCAGAGTTTGGGACGATCTGCAGCTTGTGGAGGGACGAGTTGGGGAGGCCGACAAGGAGGGAGTTGCCGCAGTCAAACCTGAGGTGACAAATGTGTGCGTAAGAGTTTCAGTGGCCTGAGGTGTGAGGCAATGGCAGAGACAGGCAATGTTGCGGAGGTGGTGGAAGGCAGTGCTGGTCATGGCACATATGTAGGGGAGAAAGGACAGTTCAGGGTCAAACAAGATACCGAGGTACTTGACTGGCTTGGTGAGGTGGAGTGTGCATCCGTGGATGCTGATGCTGCCAATGGCTGAGGTGCAGAGGCACTGGCGCAGGCCAATCAGGAAGACCTCGGTGCTGACTTTCAGCTATAGAAAGTTGTCTCTCATCCAAGGCTTTAGTGGAGAGATGCATCTAAAGCCCAGAGGTTTGGGGAATTACCAAGATTCTTACACTCATCCATCAAACCACATGCAATCTACCATATATTTTAAATCAAGCAAAAAACACATGTAACCTTGTAAGTTGCTACAAAATTTAGCATACAAATAGGGTCTAAATTGCAAGATAAATTGACTGGGTGAAGTTGCACCTGTAAAGAGGGAATTGCAAATGCTCTAACAAGGCAAAGAATAACTTCAATCTGGTCCTTTGGGATCCAATTTAGAATGGGTTTGTGAAAGGTGCCTCAATGGACCTCAATATGGGTATATTACATACAAAACCATACCAAATGATAACATAATAAGTAATAATGATCCTTGAATTTTATATAGCACCTTATCATATCTTAACGATGTCTCAACGCGCTTCACAGAATATACTGTAAAGTGAGTTGACTGTTTTGTGGGCAAAATGCAGAAGCCAAATGTGAACAATTTCTTTTGGACGGAATTATTATCTCCTGAAAAATTATCTGCCAATTGCCTGACAACCAGGTTCCTACTTACTGCTCCATAAACAGAGGCAAGTGGAATAAAGAAACGTACCCAACATTTTGCCCTACCAAATGCCAAGTAATTATTTATAAAGGGAAATCCCATTATTAAGTAGTAACAGCAATGTGTTATACAAGACATTATGCTGCAATTACCTCGTAGTGAATGCAGTCGTACAAGTCAATCACTGCCACAAGTGCACTGGAGGCCAAAGCGGAGGCCAAATAAATTAATCTTTGTGTGTCAGCCTGCAACAGTGGTGGCACTTTCATCTTTGAGTCAGAAGATTATAGGTTAAAGCTCCACTTCGGGACTTGGAATCACATCGTCTAAAATGACACTCCATCACAGTGCTGGGGAGGGTGTTGCGTTGTTGAAGGTGCTGTCCTTCAATTGAGGCATTAAAACCGAGTTGCCGTCTGTCCGTTCCATTAGCCATTAAAGATCCACTGGCACAATTCAAAAGGGAAGGGAGTTTCCCCTATGCCAACAACAACTTGCATTTATATAGCCTCCGTCAGGCAGAGTGTCATCCCGGAGCACTTCATTAGAGGTGTCCTGGTCAACAATCCCCCCAAGTAATATTAAAATAATCGCCCACAAAATGCACAGTCAATCCACTTTAGAGTGTATCCTGTGAAGCATTTTGATACACCTCCACAACGTAATTAGGCCACGTATCAAAAGCAAAGAATATTAATATTACTCAAAGAAAGAAGTAACTGTTGCATTAGTAACTAACCAATTACTGTGACTGATCCCTGAGTAAAAACCATCCATTTGAAATAACTATGTTTACGCTGATCACAGTTTGAGAAGAGGCAACGTGTTTTTTCCAATAATAATCCTTTCGGATTTTGTTTGAACCTGCACCAGCACGAAAAGAATTATCTGTCCCATGTAATTATAGCTTATGTAGGTTTATTTGATATCTGCACTCGCACAGCATTAGGTGCAGGCGTGTCTACCCCCATACATCGCACAGCCAGATTAATGAGGACTGGCAGCGGGATGCGTAGTGTAGTTACAGCTCCCCACTGTGGCTCCATTCCAAGGTGACAACTCAACAGCAAAACAATTCTGCTTTCATTTTTTGTTCATCTGTAATGTTAGTTTTATAAATTGTGAACGGCGGAATCATTGTGTTAATGATTCCACTGTTTAACAAATGTTTATCCTGACAGTGGGAGGGGGTGGTGGGAAGAATTGTAATTCTCATAAATACAAAGGAGTTCAGAAAGCTTGACGACGAGATAGTTTTTAAGCAAGGCTCAACTTCCTGCAATTCCCATTGTACGTTGAACAGTCCAATTATTTTGCATCCGGTGCCGTGGAAAAGAAAGCCACCCATCTGTTTGACAGGCTTGTCAAACAATCTATAATTGACAACTTTTAATGGTTTGGAGAGGCCATTGTTGTCAGCGGACATGAACTACAGGGACTTGAGAAGTTCATTACATGTTTAATGTGACAGTCTCCAAATAAATTAACCATTCCATTCCGTTTCCTATTGCTCTGGAAAATAACATTTCTGTGCAGCTACTGAAAGTAGCTGGAGGCAAAAATAAGCCAAGTTTAGGTATATATATTGATATATTTGAACACAATCATATTCAGCTAAGATTATCCAGCTATCAGGTTCAATATTGAAAATCAATATTTTCACAGCAGTCAATTTAAAACATCTCAACTATATATTTGTTCAGCAATGATACAGCAATTTATCTATTTTACCTTAGATGATCTGCAACGACGAAATACATCAATAAAGACTGAAACTATCAATATTGTCAGAAGGAGTTTCCATCAGTCACACGGAGTAAACTATCTTGCCTTTTTCTGAAGCTTTTAATCATTTCTTCCTTGTACTAAAGCCTTCATATCTCTTTCCCGAAGCGTTAATATAAAATAATAAACCATTTGTGCTCAGCAAGTGCTAAAGCCCACAGTAATTTGTGCATTATTCATAAAATAAGCAGAAATGCCATGAAAATATTAGTAATCTCAAATTTAACTCTTGAAAATAGCTCATGAAACATGAAGTGGACTAAGTTTAATATTTGCATGGAACACAAATACTTTTTTCTCCCCCAGACAATTCCTGAAAAACAATATTGCTATCACTTATTACAGACATATATAATGTACAATAAAACACAATAAAAGCTCAATTTCTCACTGACATTTCATCTATCGTGGGATTCGATCTGCTTCCAAGAGATTCCATGGAGAGAGAATTCCAAAGAATAAAGGCTTTGACAGCGCTGGAGGCAAGAGCATGGAAATTAAGCATTATCTTCTGAGCACAAATCTTTCCTTCGATTTAATTTTGTAAAAATATTGGGGGGGCAATATGCAATATTCGTAAATATTTTCTGTTCCTTCTTTAAGGAATGGAGTGAATATATGCGCTGAAATATCCACCAACTTCTGAATGATGGGACCTAGTTGAAGGCTGATAGGTGTTGTCATTCGGGATTCAGCCCATTGGCAATCACTCTCAAGTGAACAAGAAAAGCAGCGTTTTCTGATTTTTCCAGGGAAATGTGGCGCCTAAATTAAACTAAAAAGATAGAGGACCATCCCTTGAATAAGACCAAAGTGGACTGCATCTATGCTTGCAAATGGCAACAGGCCCAAATGAAATTAGTTACCGTATATCTCCGCGTATAAGGCGCACTTTTTTTCAGGTCGGAAGATCTCGAAAGTTGGGGGTGCGCCCTATATGCAGATACAAGCAATTTTGAGCCTCGGAAATACAGTAAACAGGGCGGGCGGCCGGCGCGCTGTCAGCCGGGGTTTGGTCAGTGTCCGGCGGGGGTTGGGGGGAGCGGGTGACAGGGCTTCGGCCTCGGCCGCCCGGGCAGCGGCAGCAGCAGCGGACTTCAGTGCTGTGCTTACCTTCTGCCGAACCCAGTCTGCCTGCCTCACTCCCTGCCGCTCTCTCTCCCTGCCTGCGTGCCGGCCTGCCTCTCTCCCTCTCTCTCTCCCAGGCTGCCGGCCTGTCTCTCTCCCTCTCTCCCTCCCAGGCTGCTGGCCTGCCTCTCTCCCTCTCTCTCTCCCTGCCTGCCTGCGTGCCTGCCTCTCTCCTTCTCTCTCTCTCCCTACTTACCTGTCTCTCCTCCCTTCTGCCGGCAATATCATTGGAAATGCTTCCGTTTTTTTTCACCAAGAAAAGGTCAAAAGTGGGGGGCTGCGCCTTATATGCGGGTGCGCCTTATACGCGGAGATATACGGTAATCCATAATTTTATCGTGAGGCATTTGGAATTGCTTTATCCATGGAGAATCATACTCATAATTTCCCCATTCTTCTTATCTTCGTTACTGAAAACTGGTCACTTCAATGCACAGCAGACTTTGGAGTCCCTCGTTTATTGGAGATTTCAAATGCCAAGTTTGGTGCTTGTATTAAGACTCAGCGAGTAACTGTTTCTGGAAGAGGCGTGAGTTAATCCCGAGTTCGGTTGGGTTTGTCTGATGAAGGTTTACCTGGGTTGTGGCTATGATTAATGCATTAACATTTGCTTGGTTGGAGTCTTTTCCTCACTAAAGCTTTTTCTTTTTTATTTGGCTCTTAAAGAATCCTTCAAGTAAAGACTATAAAGGAAATCTCTGATGCTGAAGAAAGAGGTTGTAGCTCAGACTGTGAGGATGAATCAAACGCCCTCTGGCAAATATCCTGTTTACAATGTGAACCATGCTGCAATTGCATTCAGATCAAGATAAGGGCCGGCTCCTTGGTAATTCCATTGAGAGGTGAGGTGTTAAAGGAACGTCACCCACCCCCAGGACCCCCCCCCCACCCCCGCCACCCCCCATCCCCCGCAAAAGACACCATTTGTGAAACCAACAAATCATTTTTAAAAAAGCAAACACATTGCAAAAAATATCATCTTGCTACTTGCACAAGTAAAATGATGCATGCTTTATGATAATAATAACAATCCTTGCACTTTCACATAGCGCTTTTCATATTCTTCTAGTCATCTCAAGGTGCTTCACAGAATATACTGTAAAGTGAATTGATTATATATTTATGGGCAAAAGCGACAGCCAATTGCACACAGCAGTGTCCCACAAACAGGTGTGGATAGGAACGAGCAATGTATTATTGTTTTTTTCGAGCCATTATAATCAGGCAGGTGGAGTAAGAAAACTTGCCCAAGGTTTTGCCCTGACTCGAATCAAACCCAGGTCTCTCGCTTGCAAGACAAGTGCTCTAACCACTGAACTACACACCTCATTCAAGCGATAACTTGCACTTACACTGTCCCTTCACATGGGTCTCTGGAAGGTTGAACAAATGGAGACAACATCCCTTTAAATCTTTTCTTCTTGGATAAAACAGGTCCAGGATCCTTGGAGCTAGCCAGGCCAGCACCAAATCCCAACGGTGGTGCAGGAGTTATTATGCCAAGGCAGTGGCTTGTCTCCTGTCACAATGTCCTCCGATTATTATGGCTGCTATTATTATTACAATTGTCCTCGGATTATTATTATCTCGCCTAAAGACTTTACTTTTCGCCTGCGCTTTTAGTCACCTTTTCCCCCCTCCCCCTGGTTTGGCCCTGGGATCCATTATTGTGAAACGCTCTGAGACGCCGTCTGGCGTGGACGGTGCTGTATAAATCCTATATAAAGTTGCTGTTGTTCTTGTGGTTATGGGTGAACATACAACTACAACTACTTGCATTTATGTACCCTCCCCTCCGTGCCAGATGGCGTCTCAGAGCGTTTCATAATAGCGGAGCCCGGGGCCGAGCCAGGGGGAGGGGGAAAGGTGACCGCAGGCGCGGTCGAAAATAAAAGGTCTTCAACAACAACAACAACAACTTCGATTTATATAGCGCCCTCCACGCCGCACGGCATCTCAGAGCGCAACCTGAAGATGGAAACGTAGGATGTGAGGCGAAGGGATTGAGGGAGGAAACATACCAGTGCTCACTGCTCACTGCATCTGAACCAATGATTAGCTCTCAGCTCGCTTCCCATCCCAAAGTACTTCATGATATAAATGTACTAAAGCATTAGCCAGTGGAGGTATTCTTTAACTGTAGTTACTGTTCACCTCTTCTTAATTGCCTCAATAAAGTTGGCACCACAAGATTGTCCTCCTGGGCTAAAATAGGGGATATTTGCTCAGAGGCAGAATGAAGCAGTCCCTGGAGACCACTTATTCAGCTTACAGAGTGACATATTTTAAGAGACAGACAGCTATTGCTCTTCATTTCACACTGGCTCTGTATGTTAAGCAAGGATTTGACATGTGAACAGTGTGACTGCTGCACAAATGGGTCTGTGCATTTTAACTGTAAGCGCATGGATTAGCCACCTTCCCCTTACACATATTCACTCAATTCTAACATGCTCTCTGAGAAAGCCCACAGATTTACAGCTAATTTCAGAGTCTATAGAGTGAAATGGTTGTATGGATTTCAATTTCAGAGTGCTGCAGAGTGGAATGGTGAGATGCCGTGTTTTTATACCTTAAAAAAAACAGTGCCACCATCTAATCGAAGCAAGAAAGACAGTCATAAAACGTGTCAATTTCATGCATCACAAAAGGAAAGTGTAAGATTCTCACTGTCCTCAATATAAGTTCTACTGAGTCTTGGTCAAGAAAGACGGCAACTAAAAATATTAGACTTTGAAACAATATGGACCTGAAACATATAAGAAATGTGTGGGATGCTAATAATTGAAATTCATCTCAGCTAAATTTAAATAACTAAGGGGGCACCACAGACCAATACGGTTTACTGGAATCTAAAGCATTCACTGAGTATAAAGATATTAGATATTTAAAAAAACTGACATTAACTCTTACCACATTTAGCTCCCCAAATTTTGACCACAGTTCATGAAATGTGTGCATTGTCCATGTTAACAAACTGATTTATTTATCTTTCATCCATCTCTCAAGCCTAGGTTTGGACTCAAGCCTCATACATGAAAGAGTTGTTCTTTAATAATACTAATTGCTGCACATAATTCCAGACAGTCGCTATCATTGTAGAAGACTCGGATCTCAATACATCATCATCAAAATAACAGCAACTTGTGTTTGTATTGCCCCCTCCATGCCAGGCGGCATCTCAGAGTGCTTCACAATGGTGGAGCCCGAGCCCGAGCCAGGAGGAGGGGGAAGGTCGAAGAGAAAGGTCTTCAGGCGTGACCCAGTAGAGCAGAGGGACAGGGTACTGCTGTGAGGGAAGATGTAGGGGCTGCAGAGGAGTGGAGGAATTTAAACAGAAGAGTGAGGATCTTGAAGTCAATCCGCTCTGTGACAGGGAGTCAGTGCAGTTTGGCAAGGACTGGGGTAATCGTGGTACAAAGTTTGGTGCAGGTGGGAATGTGGGTGGCTGCATTTTGTATAAGGTGACATTTGTGGCTTCCCAACACTTTGAATACGAGTTTCACAAACCTATAAGAAAAATACTTGATTGGTAATAATTTATAAAGTCAGCAATTGGTTTGGATTATCCAAATTTAAGTGTTTGAAGCTTTTGACTGATGACCAGGTAAGTATTGCTACTGATTGCCGAAATCGATCCTTTTTTTTTTATCTGGTGTGTAGCTTGTGGACTGGAGGTAGCAATGAATCACATTGAAGTTTTTACAAACCATTTCCTCATGACATTCTGGATTTCCACCTTTGGCAATCAGGTTTATACTACTTATGACCTCACTTTTAGCTGGCATATGTTCAATCTGGCTTTGTGAGTGCAGTATTTCCGTATTAGGCTAGAGCTCGTTATATATTGAGGCAGAAAAACATTATGGATGGCAGAAGAGGCAAATATTTTGACTCTGTACCAACTGTTTTAAAAGGTGTTTGACATTAATCTGCCAGATATTTCAGAAGTGCCTGTCTTTTGAAACACCTAATTTTTAATGGCAACCCAAGCCATGCTCACAATAACACACCGATTATCAATGATAGCTTCCTTTGTGGAACAGATACGCCGTTCTCTGTGATCTGAAAGGAGTGAAATTAGACTCTGATTGGAATGTAGTACTTTCAGATTGAAGAGAATATTAAAAGATATTATCTTTCTTTTTAAAGGACTGAAAAACCTATTCCCTAATGGAAAATAAAGGATGACAATGTCAGGTACAGATATAGAAAATTCATTTCGAGGATTCCCCAAGGATTCCCCCCAGAACCCTCCAGTGCTTACACCCATCACTATTTTCTCAGGAAAATAAACTCGCATAAGCACTTTTTATTAATTAAAACCAATATTTTCACACATTCAACACACAAACATAAGCTACCAATAAAAGCTACGAGAAGCAAGCTGTTTTATATTCAACTCATTTTACGTTATGTAACTCTTGTCAGGAATTTCCGGTTAAAACAAATGTGTTATTAATGCCCAAATACTCTGAGGAAAGCCTGTTGCTTAGTTGTTAAATTTCCTGTTAATTCTGAAAATCTAAAAGCAAAGAAAAAGCTGAACCATTAAGATAATGATTTGTTTTCAAGGTCATTCATGAATGAACGTCAACCATTCCTTTTCGTTCTTGTACCGTTATGTTATTGAAATGAAAAATGCCCAAACTGTCTCATTTCACATAATCTCCCAAGGATAACTTTGTTAACCTGTTAAAGATGAAGATTTGTTAACCTGTTAACCTGTTTAGGAGCCTGCCACTGCACCTCCTCACAACTTGGGCTTGAGAGAGGTACTGGCATCAACACATCCATTCCACTCAGTGAATTACTTATATAATGTCAAAAACTACATTTTGTGATACAAAACCAATAGCATTTGTAGGCTTCCAAATCTTATGACCCACTTTAATGTTACTTTACTACACCTTTCACAGGACAGCTCCAATTAATACTGTGGCTGAATGGATTATAGTGGCTAAGAACAAGTGTATAGTCTTTACTGAATAATCTCTTTCATCAGTGGCCTACAAGTTTTGTACAACACATAAACACATCCAGTACAGGTCAAGGTAAAGCTAATCCTGTATAACCAATACTTGACTGGACATTGATCAACCATATCTCCAGCTACTGTCTACTTGAATGGGAGCCAATAGCCTCAATGGAATTATAGATTCGATGTATGTGTTACCTGCAACTAGATTGATGACAGTACATGTATTTGTGACTCCAGGAATACTCGTTCCAAAGTACGTTCCATAAACAGACGTTTTAGATCAAATTTATCTTTGTGTCACTTTAAACAGGTAAATCATAAGCTAAGGATCAAACTGAATCTTCTCTGATGTTGGCAGAGTGCATTCACGGTTCAAATGTACAAGCCAGAGCTGAAATTATATTTGGGACATAAATCGCGTGTACAATTAAGGCTTCCATATCAAAACTGTCAGGATTTACTGCCCAAACTATAAAAACAGCAGGACACAGAATTTTAATGTTGGAGACAATTATTTCCTACACCACTTGTTTCTTATTCACCTGCTTCAGGAAGTATATGGCCTAGCTGCAATAGCTGTTTAATAATAATAACGTAATAATTTAATATAATAGAATCCAATATTAAAGTTTCCTTTGTTTGATGTAGCAAAGATACAAACTTTAGAGCCTTAACATATATGTGATATGTACAACAGACTGAAGAATTGGTGAGAGGAACATTTTGGGACAGTTCAAGAGTTGCTGCACATTTTTTTAAAAGTTACTGTTAACTTTTTGATCTTTCAATCCTTTCTAAGCCTTTCAAATGTGTCACACCAACTGAGAGACAGTTCTAGGGCAAACAAGCCCACATTGATCTATAAGTAGCTGTTTGGGAAACAGTTTCCACCAGATAATCAACTGAAATTATTAACTCATTGTGTGAAAGCACCATATTGTCAGTCTATATACCAGTGCTTTAAAAGATCCATACTGAGTTCCCTATATGTCATTATGTCATGCTGGCATTTACAGATTATGCCTGTTCCATCTTTGACTCCAATTTATTTCAATTTACATTAAGAAACGCTATGGGAATCGAAGCTAGCTTTGCTGCAAATTTTTCAATCTTTAATTGCCCTGAGATGAAAAATGTTCACAAAGTTTGTACGTTGGCCCGTGTTCAAACAAGAATGTAGCACAGATTTCAGCGCAACGTGGCGGCGCTGGACACAGATGCAAAGCACGATGGTGGAAGTATCTCTTCCTTACCTTCAACACACGAAGGCTGAGCCCGGGTCGTACCAGCTACCTGCCCTGGAAAACAAGAGCACTTGACCGTTTGCGACCGTTCCTCGATTTTGTTCTTGTTGCAGCATCGATGGACCGCAACAACTTCACACGTGCCCTGTTTGACCTGATGACCTGGTGGCAAAGCAGAGACAGTCGGTTAACTATACCATGTCACCACAATAAGTGGCAATCTGTAGCAGTCTGCTACAAACAGCAGCACATGAGGGAAGTATTTTGTCAAACTTAGGCAAAGACTGAACGTCGATTCATTTAGGCTTTTCAATTGGTTTATTATTCGCCGTTTCCTGCGTTTTCAAAACAGTTACAGCAAATGCTTTTTGTGCTATGGTTGAATAGAATGTTAATGGTGAAGTACAACTGAACCACATGCAAATTACATTTGTAACTGAAGCTTCCAGATAGCATATAATAATATAATCCTTGCATTTGATATAGGGCTTTTCACGTCTTCCAGACGTCACAAAGCACTTCACAGAATATACTGTAAAGTGAATTGACTGTATGTATGTATGTATATACACAAGTTAAGTGAGTAGCCCTGGATATGCTTCTTAATGAGGAATTGTAAAACAAATTCTAAGTGTTCTGAGTGGAACACTTAGTCGACATGTTTATTTTCTTCCACACCTATGCAACATCCACCAACTGGAAGAGGATCTGACAAGTTGCCAATCCTGTTTTTACCAATGTTTCACACACTGTTATCTCAGGATTTGCTGATCAGATAGCTTATCTGCAAGTCTACCTCATTTTGTTTCTCTAGTCTTCAAATGAATGTGGGCATTGGAACAATATGCAGGACTGGAAAAGAGCATTTCAATCCATCAGACCAATCCCATTTTCAAATATCACATCCCTCCAGTTTAGACAGCTCCAAAACCTTTCAATGTCAAAATATGTCCAATTTCCTCTTGAAACCACATGAATTGTCTCACAGGACAAACCATACACTCTGCGTAAAGTAGTCAAATCTAAATTTTGTGACCACTGTGAAGGATGCCAGTAATGAGAACACAACAACATCAACAGCAACTTGCATTTATATAGTGCCCCTCATGCAGGGTAGAGTTCAAAAACACTTGGCAGTGGCAGAGCGCGAAGCTGAGCCAGGGGAGTGGGAGGTGACTGTAGGCATGGTCGCAACCTGAAGATGGGAATGTTGCGGCAAAGCAGAGGGATAGAGGAAGACTGTTCCATAATTTCAGGGCATAGTGGCTAAAAGTGAGGTCGCAGATGGTGGAATGGAGGGCCATTGGGGGAATAAGCAGGTCAGACAGGTAAGGAGGTGCCAAGGGATGAAGGGATTTGATAATGAGTGTGAGGATTTTGAAGTCGATCCGTTTCACAATAGGGAGCCAGTAGAGCTTGGCTAGAACTGGTGTGATGGGGGTATAGAGTTAGCGCAGGTGAGTATGCGAGCAGTGAAGTTTGGGATCAGCTGGATCCTGTGTATGGTAGAGCTGGGAAGAACAGCAAAGAGGGCATTTCAGAAGTCAAATTGGGAGATGACAAATGCATAAAAGAGTGTTTCAGCTGAATCTGAGGTAAGGTACGGTAAGGAGGCAGGCAGTGTAGTGGTGATGGAGAAAGGCGCTCCCAGATGGGGAAGGAAAAATGTGGATATGGGTCGAACCTGACACTTAGATTGTGCTCAGCTTTGGTGAGTCAGGGGGATAGGCTGGGGAGGTTGAAAAGGTCAAAGCCTCAGGGTAGAAGATGTTGATGACTTCCGTCTTGTCAACATCTAGTTGTAGGAAGTATTTATATTTATATTATAAAATATACAGTCAATGTACTTCACTGTGAAGTGCTTTCAGATGGTTCGAAGAAATGATAAGTGATAAGGCACTATATAAAATGCAAGGATTATTACATAATTTTGTGGATGTTTACCCTGTGTCTGCAGATGCCATTGCCAAGAGGGAGCATGTAATTGAGGAACCAGGCTAGTGCAGTCCAGCTAAAGTAGATAAGGGCAGAGAGATGGTGGAGAGGAGAGAGAGTCGGGTGATCTGGGAGGGGGTTGAGGCAGCAGGTGGTGGATTCATCTGAGAGTTGATGGTTGAGAGGGAAGGGGTAGTAATTGGGACAAAGGAGGGTGGGGGGAGTACTAGGAGACATGGTGGGGGTGATGTAGATGGTCAGGGGGTGGGTGGGTGCAGAAGGGGAGCAGGATGCAGCTAAATGGAGATTTTCAATCTTTGATGCAAAGAAGTCTAGGACCTCTCTACACTTGGCATTTGAAGTGAGGATGGAGGCAGATTGGTGGCGTGGTGATGGATGGTGGACAAAAATGTTGTTTTGGTCTCCAAAATGGTTTTGACGACCAAAAACATTTTCCTACTGCTTGAAACTTAGCATTCACATTGAATCCAACCCTGTATAGCAGAGTAAAGATCGTTGTGCTCTGTCCCAGTATTATATAGCTCGGCAGTAGCCTCACAAGAGGAATCCTTGCCTTCCTCAATAGCCAGCCTTTTCTTTTTCCCAATTGTATGTAAATTACTGTCAACGTGTACTAAGTACTTGTGCTGAACCTCCAAACTCATTTGTGCAGAATGATTGCTGCCAGAGAGAGGCTAACTTTTCCATTGGAGCGTTCAATCAATCACAATCGGGGGCGTAAAATGCAGCAAATATTAAAGAGGATAAAGAGAAGACTTCTTTTAAAGAGATAAAAGAAAGGCAAGGGTAGGAGTGTAGAAATACTCTAATCTGTAACAATCATGTTTGCATGTGATATAGCGCCTTGTTCCTTCAATGAGAAGTTATTTGTGGCTGAAATGCATCAGCCAATTGCGCACAGCAGTGTTCCACAAACAGTCCTGGATTGAGTGACCAAATGTGTCTTTCTACAAATCCAGTTACACAGCTGTAGGTAGCCAGTCTACATATGGGATGGATGGCGAATGACAGGCTAGCTCACTCCTGTGCTTCAGATAATGTAGGAAACTGGAAGTCATTGCTTTATGGTGCATTTATGATACGTGAAGCTCCTGTAGCTCAGTGGTTAGAGCACTCGCCTTACAAGCGTGAGACCTGTGTTCGAATCCAGGCAGGTCAGGGCAAAACTTTGGGCAAGTTTCCTTATTCCACATGCCTAATAATAATCCCTCCAAAAATTAAAATCGGTCATTTTCAATCCATGACTGTTTGTGGGACACTGCTGTGTGCAATTGGCTGCTGCGTTCCACCCACAAATATACAGTCAATTCACTTTACAGTATATTCTGTGAAGCGTTTTGAGATAACGATAATATGTGAAAAGTGCTATATAAATTGCAAGGAATATATTATTATATTATTACATTTCAAAGTCAGCTCAGTGGATAGTAAGAGACATCCACCTTGAAGACTCCTGACTGAAACTCGGTTATATTTACATATCAAACCTTTATTATTTAATCCTCTTCCATTCCCTACAAGAGATCCTTTGTGAGGTCCAACTGTGTTACCACTTTGTTCAAGTCTGGTTCATTTCAGGTAGATAACAAAGTTTAATACATTAAATACTGAGTGAGATAAATATCACCAACTATGAAAAGCAGGGACTTTCAGAATTTAATAAGTAAATTATAATGTGAAGCAGCAATGAAAATAAGATTATATTTCATAGGTGTCTGCCACAGAGTAAGGTAGATAGCATTAAAATACATGTTTTTGTTTTCAGTATGAAATATAAATATTTATCTATTAATATTTGAAGCTAGTCAGAGCAACAATGAAGGAATCTCGACAATCCGTATCTATTCGGCTTTTACCTCATTCTATTAGTTAATTCATCATTTCTGTAACGTACCAGAGAGGAGACTTCTCGAAAATCTAATAGATAGAACTAACTGCAACAACACTGAAAAGGCAATACATATTTTATGAGCATGGCAACATTTCACATGAAATTGGAAAACAGGCCACCGTTACTTCGGTATTTATATTCTGGCCACATTTCTGTCGAGTGAAAAGCTATGTATGTATAATGCAGGAATAGGGTCTTTCAAGTTGTGGTGTGCATTCTGTCAGCCGGCAAGCTTGTGAAATATGACTTATCAGTGAAAAAATGTCGTCATCAAGCAAACCTGCTTCAGCCACGATTATATTAGGCAAAGCTATGAATTTGGAGAAAGACAACCTCTCTTTGCCTCAGACCCGCGCTGTCAGCTACCACGCGCTGATAAATATTGCATGAAGTGAAGTTTCTGGCTGCTGTAGTCCTGGAATAGCACTGCCCTGAATTCTGTTGTGTGTGCTTCCCTCGGATGGTCTCAATCCTCTGTGAAGCAATCTTTGTGCGAAGTAAGAAAGTCGATGCAGTAAGGCAAGAACAACATTAAAGCAAAGGGGAATGCAGGCCTTTAACTTACAGGATTTCTTGGGCTGAACCTTGATGCAGGGGCACCATTACCAAGATAATATTCTTGTAGAACATGGACTGTAAGAGTATGAGGCACAGTAATGTGTGTTTTAGTTGTAAAGCTGTCAATCGTCCGAGACAGATAGTATTACTATGTCCGAAAATGTCACTGAATTCTTGTTAAGTGAGACCCCAGCTCCAATTTCTATACAGACGTCTTCAACGACAACAACAACCACAACAACTTGCACTTATATAGTGCACTTATATAGTGGGGTAGCTTCTCAGAACGCTTGAAGCACAATTCAACAAAGTAGGTGCACTGACTCCATCACGGTGTACAAGAATATTGTGCATGGACGCATAAGTATGTCAGCAAAGTGGATTCTTGCAGAGTGTACAGCTGAGTGACACGAGAAAGGATTAGATGAGTTGGTTCTTGTGGAGCAATATACTATCACTGACTCGATGGGCTGAATGGCCTGGTTCTGTGCTGTAACTTTCATTCCTACCTTTTGGGGGAGTGTATAGTGAAAACATAAATATCTGATGCAGCTTACGCCATATTTAAGTCTTCCAGAATTTGCCTTTGGTTTGTTTATAGAAAATGAAATCCTGCTTCATTTTCCTCTCCTCATTGCTGCTTCTGCTTCTGTTGCCAAGTACATTCTATCCCCAGATGACAGAATGAGCAAACGTTTGCGGACAGACTTTTCCCAAAGCCACCCCTTCACCAGGCCCCGAGGATCATCCTGATCGCCCTCCCATTCCCCAAATGACACCTGATTGGCCTCCAATTTCTTTGTGGTGGAGCCAGTTTTATCTCCAGAATACGTGCTAACTGTCACAGTGGCTGCCGCTGTTTTGGTACATAGGCCAAATATTAGTATTCAGATCGCACACCTTACCCTTTGTTTCTTGATCATTAACTCCCTAACTATGCTTCCACTTAGATTCCCTAGGCTGCCCGCTGTTACGCGATCTACTGGGGCTTCATCTCATCAATCTATGTTCCTACTGCCATACAAAACCTGCTGAATACGGAACCAGTAAAGATACTGTCTAGAGAACTAACTGACCTGGTCCACTTCAGCCTCCTCAGATAATTATTGGATTTGGTATAGTGCCTTATTAATGTCTTTGGGACATCTCACAGCACTTCACAGAATACACTATAAAGCGAAATGCAGCAGCCAATTACGCACAGCTGTGTCCCACAAACAACCGTGGATTGAGTGACCAATATTTAAATTATTTAGATTTGTTTTTGAAGGAATTATTGCCTCCACAAAAGAGATCTGCCAATCGACTAACAACAGGGTTCTTACCTACCGCGAGATAAACAGAGGCATGTGGAGTAAGCAAACTTGCCCAACGGTTTGAACCTGCCGGAAATCGAACCCAGGTCTCTCATTTGTGAGGCAAGTTCTCTAACCACTGAGCTACAGGACTCCAGATAAATGTATGCAGCATGTGAAATGACTTTCTTTATTATCTGATGTCTGATCAGATGTCTCAAAGTGCTCCACATTTCGCAGTGATGGCTGAAATGTGGGCAAACACAGAGTGAAAACACGGAAGCACAGACACCTTCAGCACAGACATTCGGCCAACTGTGTCTGTCTCACCAACTGTGTCTGTCTCACCAACTGTGTCTGTATCACCGCTACCTGTTTTTCTAATTCACCCTTTATTATGAATCCCACTTTCTTGTTCTATCCCCACAACCTTTATTATCGGCCAACAAAATCAATTTTCTTGATTGAATATTTCTTGATTCATGCCGTTAACCAATATTGAATCAAGAAAAAAATGAAACACATCACCGTCCGAAAACTGGCTTAACTCGACTCGAGTTAAGGTTCATGGGACTGCAGGCCACAGGTTGGCAATCACTGCCTTAATGTTTCTATAGGTGCTTACGCAGTTCATTTTTTGATTGATTCTATTAATAGCCATTTACAGTAATGATCTCCATACCCTAACTACCCTCTGAGTGAAGCTATTTCATCTCACTATCCCCTGATTATTTTGCTAACAATCCCGAGACTACATCCACAAATAGCAATGCGATGAATCACTACACTTAACTTATTTGTCTGTTTTTTCAAGCAAGAGGAATATTAACCAAGACACCAGAAGTAAGAATTCAATTCCTGGTGGAAGGCTGAGTGAGAGGAATCTGCTGGCTCTCAGTGTAGTCACAGGCACCAAACCAGCAGTTTGTCAATTTTAATCCATAATTTGGGCGTCACTTCTGCTTACCTCTCCTCTCAAGGGCAAGTCCAAACAACCTTCTGGACCATGCCTTTAGACAGATCCACCAGAGACAATATTTTTATCTGAGAGCGTCAAAGAGCCAACGAGACCAATCCAGACTCGCAAACTGTCCTATGGTTACTGACAAGATCTGAGTAAAAGCTATGATAATCCTGTCTGTGTAACCTACAATATTGTATTCAGGTCACATATACTAAGTGATCCGAACAGCAATCTCAGTCTATTCAGGCTGATTTACAGTCACTCGTTCACCAGCTCCATCTTGTATATAGGTTTAAGCATGGCATCTTCTAGGTGGCAAACATGCCTTGTATACCTATCTGTTTGCACTGCCAGCTAGTGCATCAATCAGATGTCGCTTTGGTGAAACGTTTGGGTAATTAAATCCATTTCAGGCAAACGCAATTTCATGGAGAACACCAGTAATTTAGTCAAAATATATTATCTACTCATGAGACATCATTAACCTCAGTATAGGGCGGGGGTGGGGGGGAGGGGTGGTTAAGTGATGATTGTTATGTTTGGTTGTGCATTTTAAAACTGTGATGATGGAAAAGATTTATTTCATTAATATTTTCTGTGAATGCCTGGCAAGATGATGATGTCTGATCAATATTTTGTCTCCAAACAGCCTAGGGCAATGAGCACAGGGTTTGGCCTTGTACTCTCCTCAGTCCCAACCTACTCTGCGTAGGACAGTGTCCTCTCAATCTCAACACAAGCTGAATTGTCAGTCTGAGCTGCAAGAAGGCACATTCTCTATTTGTGGCTTAACTCAACAAATCCCACTCCCCAACTTCCACAACAAACATGTGAATGTGAAACCTTACATCCACTTCCTCAACCCCTCTCTCCGAACAGCAGTGGTTGAGGAACTAAATCACCATACAGAATATCCACACACTGTTCACATATGTCAGGACGTTCAGCAAAGTGTATGAGTTTAAATTAAAAGACATTTACAATAAAAATAATAATAATAATCCTTGCATTTGATATCGATCTTTTCACGTCTTATCGACGTCTCAAAGTGTTTCACAGAATATACTGTAAAGTTAATTGACTGTATATTTTGTGGGCAAAACGCAACAGACAATTGCGCACAGCAGTGTCCCACAAACAGTCTTCGATTGAAATAACCAATTGTATTATTGTGTGTTTTTTTTGGACAGATTATTATTAGGCATGTGGAGTATGGAAACTTGCTCAAGGTTTTGCCCTGATCTACCTGGATTCGAACACATGTCTCACGCTTGTAAGGCAAGTGCTCTAACCACTGAGCTACAGGAGCATACTGACATCAAATGCTGGCGTTAAAAATGGGGGAGTACTTTAATTTTATAGCGTGCTGTTGCAATTGGCTTTGCCAATACTGAACAGAGTTTTGTATTCGTATTTCTCTCAAACTGCCCTCTGGTATGTTCCCTCCAATTTTGTCGCCAACTATAAATGGGGCAGATTTAGAGACTCACAAGATCTCAGCTCCAAACCCAGGTTTCCTCTGAGCTCAATTCTCACTGATCGGAGTGATGTACATCAGTTTTTCTGTAAAATAAAATTCAGTCCATCCAGTCTCCATTGTTGGACATGCATCTTTCTGCAACTCAGATAGTAAAGCCTCTGGATGGATGTTACAAAGGAGGATGTTACAAAGGCACAAGAGTTCTTGAGTAAATAAACCATTAACCAGATTCAATTGTCTACTTCACCTTCTAAGGGCCCAAATAATCCTTGCATTTGATGCAGCATCAGGCGAGCATGGCAAAATATTTCAAAAGATTTGCTGTAAAGTGACGTATATTTTCCAGGTGAACATTCTTAGCCGGTAAGATTATTTTGTATTAAATTTCAAGGACGCCCAGAATTGTGAAAAATGCTTAAATTCAGTCTTAATTTGGAAACTGTTTTTTTTTCCCGTTTCGCAGGTTCTTAAACTAGATATCAATGTGAATCTCTGATACTCTTGCCTCTCATTGATTCTCCAAAGGTTTTGCTGACATTGCCAACAGTTGTTCAGCAATTTGGTCTCTCAATCCACGACAGCTTGTGGGACACAAAATACACAGTCAATCCACTTTACAATATATTCTGTGAAGCATTTTGAGATGTCTCAACAATGTGAAGAGGCACTATATGAAATGCAAGAATCATTATTATTAGAATGTGGGCACTTTATTAAGACTGTATCTAGGGAATATTTAACCATAATTTCTTGTCCAAGATGTACTCTAGCCAGTGATTTGTTCGCCATTTTCGCTGGAGAAGTTGTGCTGAGTTTGCAGACGACAAGCCGGGAATTTCTTACTTTCCTTCTCTTTCTTCACCTCAGCAATTTGCTACGATATCTCCCTGGCCAGATATAGTGCTCATAGATTACTCTCTATCCTCACAATCCCCAGTGCAGGCCACTGAGAGACAAGACTGCAGAACTGCTAAATGAAGAATTGCAAGCTCCACCACATGAGGTCACATCTGCTCACGCTGCACTGAGGTGCAGCATGAGAAAAATCCTGGAATCTCAAAACTTTTTAAGATTGATGCATTTGGTCTGACTTCAGGGCTAAAGAGGCTAAGAAAGGCAAGGTGTGCTGACAGTGGTGTATCTGGTAAGAAACACAACCCAAGAAAAAGAAATTGACAGATTAGACTTCAAATTGCACAAAACAACAATTCACCTTGCAGTTTCCGAAGTCAGTGAAAAAGTTACACAGTTAACCATTCGCAAGAGTGTCGAAGAAATCCGACTGCAGGTTATTATACATGCTAAGCAATTGTGTTGCGAAGATATACAGTTTAACACTCGAGTCTGCTGTCGTCTGACAAAGCCATCCTTACTCCCTGCTCCCTTCGGACTGCAATATCACCAGAAAAACTGGATTCTGTGGAAATGTTTCATTGGACAGGAAGTCAATTTGTGCTTTCCTGTTTCTTGTGGGAGAGCACATTAATGTAAATCAAAGCAAAACAGCACAGATCAACATGATTCAGAAGCCAATTTAAAATCTTGGCTAGAGAGAAAGGCTGCGTCCTTATTGTAGTAGCATTCATTCAGTTGGCAACATAGTTCAGTGGACTAAATGTGTCCTGAAGCCATTCATTTTGGAATAAAGCAGTGTGTGGGTCAGGTCCAAGATTGTTTATTCACAGTTCTTTAAGTGAGCTGCGTAAAGCTTATTTAAAGGGAGGAAGGAAGGAAAGTGTATAGTTATATTCTAGGTGGACAATGTAAGTGTTGCACCTTACCTCTGTGACCTCCTAACCCCCTACCAACCTGCCCGCTCCAGCCTGCTCCACGTCTCCCAATCCACCCCCCCATCACCAGTGGCAGATGAGCCTTCAACCACTCTGCCCCCAACCTCTGGAACTCCATCCTGCAGTCCCTTCGCCTTGCCCCCTCCATAGCCTCCTTTAAGTTCCAAAAACGACAACTTCAATTTATATAGCGCCCTCCACGCCAGATGGCATCTCAGAGCGCTTCACAATGACGAAACCCGGGACCGAGCCAGGGTTAGAAAGGTGACCAAAGGCGCGGTTGAAGAGAAAGGTCTTTAGCTGAGACCTGAAATTGGGAAGAGAGGGAACGAGGTGAAGGGAGTGAGGAAGGGGGTTCCAGAGCCTCGGGACATAGTGGCTGAAGGCACGGCTGCCGATGGTGGAGTAGAGGATTCAGGGGACAAGGAAGAGGCCAGACCCGGTGGAGCGAAATAAACTGGTGCTGGTCTGAGGAGAGAGGAGGTTGGAGAGGTAGGTGGGTGCAGAGGAATGGAAGGATTTAAAAACAAGGATGAGGATCTTGAAATTGATCCTCTCTGGGACAGGTCCCACCTCAAGACACTCCTCTTCAACGGTCCCATCGGTCACCCCAAATCCCCACTTTCCCTCCACCCTCCCCGTCCTGACCCCAGCTCAGGCCTGAAACAATGACTGTCCAGCGCCTTGGGATGTCCTCTTGACGTGAAAAGCACTATACAAGTGTAATTTTGTTTTGTTGTTAACATCTTTCTGCTGCCATGCTCAGTGAATGGAGAAACACTGACTGATGATGATGGTCTGTTATAGTGCTGGTAGGAGTTTTATGAGTACATTCACCTCCAACTAGCAGGTTCTACTGGAGCTTTTAGAGTTCCAGAAATCCAGAAAAAATCCCATATCAAATCAGTAATTTGGGGATCTTCCCTCCAATCAAATGAATCAAGATATGCCACGCACTAATTTAATACAGGGACGTGTACAATGCTCGGTTTCGCCCACAAAATATACAGTCAATTCACATTACAGTACAATATATTATACAGAGCCTTATCACGTATTTGAGACATTTCACAGACGTGATAAGGCTCTATATCATATGCAAGGATGATTGTTACTTTTCTTTTATAAGTTTTATACTCATGCCAGGCAAAATGGGAAACTCTTCTCAGCCCTAACTGACAATCCATAACCCACACATGGCAGTTTATAAACTTATGCTTGGCCTGACAGTGTTACAGCAATGTCGGTACCTCAACCTTGATTTATGGTGTTTGGTATGTACCATTCATCATTACTTCAAACAATACAGTGGAGCTGTTTCTGAAGGACCTCTGCTTGTCATTTCACATACTCTGAGGGCACCATTACTTACATAATGGAACATCACTTGATTGGAAGGAAGGGTGAGTCGTTTTAAAGCAACATTAGTACGACATCATTCTAGATAACCAGATCACATAGCAGGATCATGAAGGTTTATTAGATTGTGCAATAATACACCATATAATTAGGATTTCCTCTCTCTGGTACATAACTTGGACATGCATGGGTAACAATTCTGTCCAGTCTTGACAAAGGTGAGGTCAGCTACTAATGGGATTTCCCATTACAGAGACGCATTGCAAAGGCACTATGCATAATGCTGAATTGAATGTTTACCCTTCCATCATTTCCTGTAGTATTCAATGAAACTATTGTCAACTACTGTAGTTTCTAAACAGGGCCGGCATATACCTATTATATTATGAAGGAAAGAGTCAATAGGATACTGTGAAAGGGGGGGTCAAACGATCAAGAAATAATTGACAAAAATTAACAATAATTGTAATCCTTACATTTGATATAGCGGTTTTCATGGCTTGTAGACGTCTCAAAGCACTCCACAGAATATGCTGTAAAGTAAATTAACTGTATATTTGTGGGCGAAATCCGACAGCCAATTGCGCACAGCAGTGTCCCAAACCCAGTCGAGGATTGAAATAAGCAAATTTTTTTTTTTTTTTAGGGTATATTATTAGGCGTGGGGAGTCAGGAAACTTGCCCAACATTTCACCCTGCCTGGAACTGAACCCATGCCTCTCGCTTGCAAGGTGAGTGCTCTAACCACTGAGCGCTCTAACCACTGAGCTGCAGGACACTTCATAGACGACCAATGAGTGAGTGATAGGAGCTGAGTTTAGCTTTGTTGAAAAATGCTCATCTTCACAGCTCTCAAAATTCTAGGGTAAAAAACAAAGGGAGAAAACAGGCTCGGCAAAAATTCTAATTTACTGTGAGAGTTTGAGGTGACAAACAAGAATTTGTTAAGATTATAAAGGTCTTCTCCAACACCTAGGAGCTGCATTGCAGATTAGTTGATGGCTCAGTGTTATCATAAATAAATTAGTGTGAGGCACAGGACTGGCTGGAAAGAAGCAAAGGTGGGATGGATTTTTCTTCACTCTTCTGAAATAATTGCAACGAATAAAACTCTAATCAGTCAAGGCCCTTTTATTTCCTGACATATAATTGTCGAGTTATGGGGGTGGGGCTTCACTTTTTGTGTGGAAGCCAATTTTGTGCAGCTGGTAAAAAGAAGCAGTTTCCAAATTAAGACTGAATTGAAGGATTTCCCACTGTTCTGCAAGAGCTTTGAATTTCAAGTCAAAAAGGAATTTGGGGCTTCTGGATTTTAATACTTAAGAATGACAACTTACATTTATATAGCACCGTTCACATATGATAACTTTTTATCTTGGAGAGCTTATCAATGAAATAGATGAACACCAAGCAAGGGAGAGAAGAAGGGGAGGTGACCCTAGGTAGGGTCATAAAGGTAAGTTGCACATTGGGATTTAATAATAATAATCCTTGCATTTGATATAGCGTCGTTCACGTCTTCTAGATATCTCAAAGCGCTTCACAGAATATATTGTACAGTGAATTGAGTGCATATATGTGGGCAAAACGCAGCAGCCAATTGCGCACAGCAGTGTCCCACAAACAGTCGTGGATTGAAATTTATTATTTTTTTGTATGAGTAATTATTATTTGGGGTGTGGAGTAAGGAACCTTGCCCAAGGTTTCGCCTAACTGGAATTGAACCCAGATTTCTCTCTTGTAAGGAGAGTGCTCTATCCACTGAATAACAGGACTCCATTTAATGTTCCTATCCATTGTCTATTGACCAAATCGGTAATAGAAGAGGAGGATAAGATGAGCCTGACCTGTCCATGAAAGAAAAGCTACAATTCACGTGTGCTACTTTATGGGTTCTTCATGTGCATCCATCAAGGCAAAAAAAAACTAATCAGAAAAAGTACATCTAGCAGGATTATGACTTGTGAAGTAAGCAGGAGTAATAATAATCCTTTCATTTGATACAGAGCCTTATTACATCTTGAAGACATCTTAAAGCGCTTCACGGAATATACAGCCAATTGCGTACAGCAATGTCCCACAAACAGTGAGATGGAATGACCAAATTTAAAGGGATTAGTACGTGATATAGCACCTCAGATACTACATACATACACACACATTCATACATAGATACATACATACTCACTCAGGTAATAGGATTCATCCAATGTTACCAGTTTTTAAATAAAATGTTGGTGTGAGTCCTGCTGAAGTGAAAATTAGAGACATTCATGTATTCACTGATACAAGCAAGAACAATTTCAAGCCCCAGGCTCTGCAACACTGCAAATTCCCAGGATTGTTTTAAACAGTGCACAAAGCACACTGGTGACACCTTGTGGCAGCCAAAAGGGGAACTGGCAACCGGGGTGCCTGGCAATGAGCTAGTGCTTTGATTTTTTTAGACACCGCACGTGGAATCTCCAGCAACCTCGGCTCGGCACATCATTAGCAGAAAAACAGAATGTTGTGTGCTGATTTATGCTCCAGTGAATTGAAAACTTCACGTGCATCCATCAAAACAAAAAGAAGCTAATTGGGAAAAGTATATCTCGTAAGATTATGAAGTATGTGAAGTATGTAAGAGTTATATGAATGATCATTTCATTTGATCCAGCGCCTTGGGACGTCCTCCTGACCGGAAAGGCGCTATGCAAGTGTAATTTTGTTGTGGTTATTGCATCTTGAACACATTTTAAAGTGCTTCACGGAATATACAGCCAATCGCATACAGCAGTGTTCCACAAAGAGTCGTGAATGCAATGACCAAATTTGAAGCGATTATTACGTGAATTATTACGCCTTATCACGTCGTTGAGACGTCTCAAAGCTCTTCATGGAATTTAGATGGGGGGCTTCAGAAACTGTTTCCTTTGGGTAAGATTTATTGTACACATCATGAAACAATCAGAGCACGTAGGAAACTATGTTTGTGCGCTCATCATCTTCAACCAAACAACAGTTTAAATGCACATTAAACTTTGCTACAGTCAGAGATGAATGGTAATTTGAAGAAAGGTGCATAAATACAACATTGTATTTCGCCCACAAAATATACGGGCAAAAGCCTCCTTACTCCAAACGCCTCGGTTTATCTAGCAGGAAGTAGGAACTTAATATTTTCTGGGGGTAATAATCCCTTAAAAAAATAATAATAATTTAGTCACTCCTGTGTGCAACTGGCTGCTACGTTTCACCCACAAAAGATACAGTCAATTCACTTTACAGTATATTCGGTGAAACACTTTCAAATGTCTCAAGGACACGATAAGACGCTATCTCAAATCTAAAGATTTGAGATACTACATTGCAGGATATTTCTACATTGAACTATTTCAAAAAATAGCTAAATGATAAACTATCGGAACATCTGTAAGTTTTTTTTTAAATGAAAAAAAATAAAGACTGTAGCCAATTGCCTGTAAGTGAGTTCATTTCTACTTGGTCCTGGTAACCATTACTGGAACTATGAAATACAAAAATCTTATATATACTATTTATCACTTCTAAGGGTGAGCGACCCCTTTGGGATTACTTTTACACCTTTGAGAGCCAATTCCCTGAAGTGGTTTGTCACTTATCTTTCTGATTGGTTTCGGCAAACCAGAAGTAATGCTGTTTCCCCCAAAAAAAATTGGTCCTATTTCATGGTATTTTTCCCTGCCTCTTTCTGTCTTCACATCAAGGGATCATGATAAGATCTAGTTTATATATAGTACAGTACAGTATATAAAAAAACTGTAGCAAAAATAATCTACCTGCAGTTTGATGAAACCAGTGAAAATAAAACCAACGGAAACAAGCATAGATTTCACAAAGCTGTTTACTTTAGTCCTGTACCAAATGTAGTTCTGTGCCAAATTGGTCTTAAAAGCCTTTCCTCCCCCACCTCCCACCCACCCCCATAGAATATTTGTGGTCCCATAAGGGTTATGTGAACACAAACATACAGCAAAATAAATTCAATGACAAGTGAAGTTTCGAAAACCTCTTTACTTGAAATAGTTTTCATCCGTGCCACAACAACAACTTGCACTTATATTTATATAGCACACTCCATGCCGATCGCATCTCAGAGCGCTTAAAAGTGGGGGAGCCTAACTCCAGGCCAGGGGTTTGGGTAGGAGAAGGTGTCCATAAGTATGGTCAGAGAGGAAGGTTTTCAGGCAGCAATGGAAAAGGAGGAGAGAGGGGCAAATCAGAGGGATTCAGGGAGAGTGTTCCAAAGTTTGGGGACGTAATGATTGAAATTGTGACCTCTGATAGTGGAGCGGTTGGTGCGAGAAACAAGAGTGAGGCCGATGCTAGTCGAACGGAGGTGCTAGGTGATGGATTGGGGAGTGAGGAGGTCGGAGAGGTTGGGAGGTGCTAGCGAGTGAATGTATTCAAAGCACCCCTGGATTTCCAATGCATGTCTTCAGACAGCTTTATGCTGTTCCAAGACTATGTTTTTCCCATTCCAGCAAATTATTTGAAGCGTTTCATTTGACCCGCCCCTTTCCTGGAGGTTGGCTGGCTGGTTACTGGACATCGTAGGCTGAATTCTCAAATGTCATAATGTCAGCAAAGACAACAGCCTCTATCTGCCCCAGGCTGATGGCTTCAAGTAAAAATGCATGGAACGAGAAAAGATCATCCAAAACCTCTCCTCCCCCAGCCCCACCAAACGTACTCCCATTGACTTCATCGACCATCGTGGGGAATGTGCCCTCCAAAGGTAAATAAGGCAAGTACTCCAGAATATGAATCCATCGAGCCAAACAGCTCTTCAACACTGCCTCTGTTCCCTTTCCAAATAGCAAAACACCTGCCAACCCCAGAAGCACAGAATCTGTGGAGTCCCACTGAGCAGGAATCTGCATCGACCTCTACATCCTCTCAAGCAGTGAAGATGTAGAGTACTTTTTCTAAAAACAAAAACAAATTATTTTTTAAAATCATCCTTTTATCAACTGAATGTTCAGCCACAAGTACACAGTCACTCCACTCCACAGGAGTCTGTAAAGCTATTTGAAGTGTTTCAACGTGAGATACAACAGCCCTGGAAAATCTCATAGGAGTTTGTTTAGTGCGGAAGCATTTTTTTCTCATCTCTCGCCCTTGAAGCTTTTTAATCTTACGCATCCAGGTCTGCTCTTGTGGTTTAAGTCAAACTGTACGTTTACTTCATTTAAGTCGCTCATTATTAAATCGGTCTGGATCACCTCCCCTCTCAATGTTTGTTTTCCTGATGAGAACAAGTTAAGTTCTGAGATGCTCTCTTCACAATGGAGAGCACGTATAGATACTGTGCTCCTGCTAGTGATTATTTAACAAGTCCTTTGTATTTTACACTCCCATGGAGATGCGGAGCTCATAAAACATTCTGAACAGGGAGTGCAGTAGCAGCGAAGCCTCCATATCATAAAGTAATAATAATAAACAAATCCACGCATGTGATATAGTGCCTTTTACATCAAGAGGGCATCTCTTAGCACTTCACAACGTTTCACTCTGTGAAATGAATAGTAACTGTGCATTCTGTAGCCGTGTACCAGATGAAACATGCATCCCAGCTCTACAGTGTTCACCGCTGAGAAGCTCCTGGTCCCTGGGGTTATTTGAAACAAACTGATTGTGTTCCCTCGAAGCCAGGAAGTCCCTTAACAGCTCCCGAAGAGTTAAACGAAAAATGGAGGCATGCGGCTGGCCCGAGCTTCAAACGCTCAAAACAGAGAAGGTCATTATTCTCTGATCAAATCCAAGTGAATTGTATAGGTCAACAGCTCCCAACTTGGTTACAGGAAAGTTCCCATTTGAGTTGAAAATCGCCGCAGAGTGTCACATGCCTGGTGGCAATGCTGAAATCCCCAAAAAGTCAACAGCTTTTGCTGGTGACATAATTAGGCCACTGGGGGCGGGAGGGAGTCTTTGAATTCTTGTAGGTTGCAGCGACAGTCAGGCAGAAATTGACACGGTACACAACATGAATTTGCAATAAATTAATTTCAACACACCTTCCCCCACCCCCACCAACACACACACACACACACACACACACACACACACACACACACACGCATAAACGAATACAAACAGCTAAAACATGAAATCCACAAGAGGTCATTTAGCATCTGAAAAAGAATACCAGATTCAAGTTTCAGATGAGATCCCTAATTGGATCACACCTCAAAACACTGTGTTCGGGGGGGGGTGGGGGGGGGATGGGGGTCGGTGGGCATTGTCCGCCCCAGTTACTGTTCGACCTGCTGTGCATCTGTAATATTTTCAGGGTTTATTTCAGATTTCCAGCATTTGTAGTTTTTCTTTCTTTCATCTCAGCTAAATAATTTTCCCCCCGCTTCCCTCGTTAGAAATCCCGGATAATGGCTCCACATAAAACCATGCGAACGTTCATGAAATGCGAATGTTTCCCCACCCACCCCCCACCCCACCTACTCTCAGGCTCTGTTTGTACATAACGAGTCCCTCCCTCCCAGTTTACAACATCACGGGGTTGAGGCTGGCCTCTTTAAGCAGCTCCGAGCAGCATGTTGATTAGTACATCAATATGCAGCCACATCTGAGAAGATGAAGTAGAGTCAGGCTAAAATACAAAAAAATAAGATCTGCCCCTTCAGAATCTGGCCCAAGCTGCTTAAGAGTGCCAGCCGATGGTGTGGGAAGCAGTGATGTGACAGTGTACTTGCTCTGTATATTCCAGTGCATTTAGCACGAAACATCTGCCCAGTCTAAACATTGAACTGAAATATGTAAACCTCCCAAAGGAAAACAGTGCTGAACTTGGTTTATCATTCATGGCTTTTAACCCCATGTGTGAATTTGTAGAAGAACTGGATTAATATTTTATACATTGTACACTTCTTCCTCCTCATTTGCCGTGTGCACTATTTTGCCCCCTGGCATCTCATCGCTCTTTGGGGGCTGCATTTCTCCCACAAAGTACACATTCGCTATGCTTGACAATATATCCAGTTAAGTGCTTTGCAACGTCCTCTCATTATGAAAGGCGCTATATTAAAAGAAAGGATTGTCATTATTATTTTCAACGTCAGGTGTACGCATTGTAATCCCAGTACTTTTTCTGAATCCCAGGAATTTGGGAGTTTTAGTGCCCCAAATCTCAGGATCGTCACTCCATCCCATTTGCATCCTGGTACCCAGCCAATTCCAGCTGAAACAATACATTTGTGATCCGGACAAAGAACTTGCGTAGTCAGGCATCAAGATACCTATTTAAATTGGCTCCCGCTCGCTGCCAGGAAGGAGAAATGGAAATTAACATCTGACAGGAAAAGCCACCTGAGGCTATTTGGATCCTTGACTAACTGTGGTCAGATGGAACTGAATATTTTATTTCATATCCAGTATATTTTTCCATTCAGCTTGAATGTGAGTTATTTCCATCTCAGTTGATTATCTTTCCCTCCAGTTGGTCACAGCAGTTGTGCCACCTGTGATTAAAATGAAGTCTCAATGGTGCTGAATCGAGCCATATGTTAATGATGTCTGTGGTTCTCTTCCATACACTGGTTTTCAGGCAGCCAATTATAAGCAAAATAAGAGGTCAACATGACCCAGAATTCAAGGGTCACTCAAAATGACTATTGGCCGTGGAATGTGCAGTAGATTTGGGCTGAAATATGGGGGCGGTAGGGAGGACTTCTTTCTCTTTCCAACCCCCTTGGCACAGTAATGTCCCATGATCAGCTGAATGCCAAATTGCAGGGTTGTTGGCCTGGGAGGAACTCCCTTCTCTATGGGATTCTTTGTATCCACCTGAACGGACAGATGGGATCTTGGTTTAATGTCGCATGCAAAGCACGGTGCCTCTGACAATGCAGTGTCAGTTTAGACTGTGAGCTCAGCGCCCCAAAGGAGCTTGAACCTAGAACCTGCTGACCCTGAGGTCAGAGAGTCACCACCTGAGCAGGACTGACCTAATTGCCAAACAGGATGAAATTAGCAGTGTTTAACTTATTACAAGCAACACCACAAATCTCATCCCTATACTTCAGCTGCAATGCAATGTTCCTGGTAAGTAGCTTTAGCTGTGATGGACTTGAGTGCTACAGGCAGGTTTCCTTGTAGCACGTCTAGGGAATCCACATTGACACTGCAGAGTCTCACACAAAACATCATAACCTCTTCGCAAGACATCTGCCTCGGTCACAGTGAAATCTCCCTTCATCTGCTTTGACAAAAAGATATACAGGAGAGTTAAAAGAAAAGTGGTTTAGATTTCAGTTACAAATAGGCCACAGCTCCCCCGGCACAAGGCTTGATGTTGTCCTCGGCAATCTCTGAGCACTGTTGTATTTTAATGATCCCAAAAAACAACTATGCAATTTCATCCAGGCCTGAATATATTTTAACCATTGGCTGACTAAAGGCTAAAAAAAAATTGTGACTCGTTAGCATGCTCCTTCCCTCACAATCTACCCTTGCTGTTGGCAATGAGAGTGAAATTAGCCTTGGGGGAAAGGGAGAATTCAAACTGTGAGCATTTATGAATCCTGTGGTGAAGCTATCTCCAGGCCAAAGTACAGGTCAGGGATCCATTGTTAAATCTCTTTCTTCCCTCCCCACCTTCTTCAACACAACCCACCTGTAGACCAGCACTGGTCACATTATTAATTAGTAGCAAATTGCTTCCTTTTCCTATCTGCACACTCACTCTCCCAGAAGAATCATCAGCCTTGATGCAGCACAAGGGATGATTGATGTCTACTCTGTTACTTAATGACCCTCCTCACCTCCTCCCCCAAGACCAGAAGGTAAATTTCAGGCTCACTGAGCCATCAATGATCCAATTTGCTTCCTAATTTACCGGACAAAATTCAGTAAGAGCAACACACCAATCACTGAAGCGCGTGTCCGTTGGCCACTTCCTAAATAAGATAATCAGATAATGCCACACGCAGCAACGCAGCTTTGGGTTATTCCACTGTTTTCAAGGTACCACATTTAAAATATTTTAAAGGGGCAAGCCAAATTTAACAAAAATCCCTTCAGATGAGGAAATGTGGTTGTGCACACTCCTAACCCTAACCCAATATCATTGTATAATTATTGTAAATGTCTAAGATGCTAAGTAATAATAATAATCCTTGCATTTGATATAGCACTTTTCACATCTTTTAGACGTCTCAAAGCACTTCACAGAATATACTGTAAAGTGAATTGACTCTATATATACTGTATATATATATAACATGAAAAGTGCTATATCAAATGCATGGATTAGTATTATTAATTGCATCTTAGACATTTGCTATATATATATATACACATAAGGCGAAACATGGCAGCCAATCGCACACAGCAGTGTCCCACAAATAGTTGTGGATTGAAACAACAAATTTTTATTTGCGGGATTATTATGAAGCATATGTACTCAGTAGGGATTTCACTGCTTCAGTTTTACTGAAGAGTGTCCACCTCACATCTGCTTGCCTAGAATTGCTGATTCCTGAATTTAATATACAAATTTAGGAACTGGGATAATTGAAAAACTTAATCTTGTGGAATGTGTGAAGATTATTTAAATGTAAAGTACTTATTCTATACACTACCAATAATAAATTGGTCATTTCAATCCATGACTGTTTGTGGGACACTGCTGTGCGCAATTGGCTACTGCGTTTCGCCCACAGAATGTAGTCGATTCCCTTTATGCTGTTTTCCATGAAGCGCTTTGAGATGTCTAGAAGATGTGAGAAGCACTGTATCAAACACAAGGATTATTAATATTATTATGATTATCAGGCGTGTGGAGTAAGGAAACGTTCCCAAGGTTTTGCTCTGCATGGAATAGAACCCGTCTCTCGCTTGTAAGGCAAGTTCTCTCACCACTGAGCTACAGGACGCCACAAGTACCTGAATCGTGAACAGAACACCCTAAAAATGGACAGTTAATTCAATTTACAGTATGTTCTGCGAAACGATTTGAGATGCCTCGAGGCCGTGATAAGGCGCTGTATCAAATGCAAGGATTGTTATTATTGGAAAACAGTCCATAAATCATGCTCACGGTTGACACAAAAAAGGCAGTATTCTGTAGCAAAGAGCAGACTGCTGGTCTCAGTGATAGTTCTCAGTCACCACCCTTCATTCCTGGCTGTTGCTAAGCAACCCCATTTTAGCAACACTGATGTGGAATAGAGGTTGGATCCTTAAAGTTTGTGTGCAAGCGTACATGTGTCTTAGGAGCACATCCGAATTCATGATTATTTCTTTCATGTAGCTTCTACAGCGTCTGACGATGCCTCTTCTGTTCCATTCTGGAATCTGAAAGTCCCCGAGTCAAACACTGCTCGGGGATCGTGTCCACAGTAACTTGTTGCTCCATCCGCATCTGAACCCGTGGGCACTCAAAGGCAAGATGATCAAGGGACCGACGCACAGGCCAGCCACTTCGACTCATCTTGCACAGCTGCCATGGAAACGTGGAGAGATGGTTCCCCGGTTCCTAGACCCATTAAAGAATTCAAATCTGCTTGACGGGTGAGATTGCGGATAAAGGCACGTTATAACTTAACCCATGGCCAATTTCAAATTCCATGAACAACTGCACAGGAAATGGAGACCATCAGGCTGCCAGCGTTGAGCCAGACCTCTGGAAAATGGAAACACGTGATGAATTGACAATGTTTAATCGCGGATTTGAGTTAGAGATTGTTGTAATCACAGTGGCAGACCTATTTGTCTCCCTCCACTTTCATCTTGTCAATTAGATCAGGATTTTTTTTTTGGGGGGGGAGGGGGGGTCTTTCTTCTGATCAAATGCTGAATAACATTATGAGATTCAGTCCCTTGCAAAGGATTTGAAAGGAAAATATCATGTCCTCAGCGTCCCATCACTCTGCATGACATTATCTCAATTTAACGCCACAGATTGTCTCTGTCATGAATTGTATGCAAATCAAAACAGATAACTACTACAGCTGACTGGCTCTGGATTGCAACCTGATTCAAACAGAAATCTTGTTTTGAAAGATAAGTGTTCAGAGGAGGTTCGAAGCGTGACAGATGAACATGGAAGAATCTTTTTACCAGCTGTCAATGCCCATTTTTTTGCGATTGCTTTTGACACGCAGAGTAAAACAATATTAACATGCCACAATCCCTTCATGACGAGGTAAAGGTATTTCCTGATTCTGATTTAAAAGAGGACATCAATTTGGAATTACAAAGGTGAATTCCAGCAGAACAGACACCAGGAAATGTTTCTTAGCCATGGAGTATTTAACAACAGGTTATCACGAATGTGGTTGAGACCACGACACTGGATTCATTTAAGAAATTGTTTGAAGCTGAAATCATAAAATTGTAGAGGTATACAGCACAGAAGGAAGCCATCTGATCCACTGTGTCTGTGCCCACTCTTCGAAAAGAGCTGTCCAAACCAATTACACTCCCCATAGCTTGTTCTCCCCAAATAATTATCTTCTTTTATCTTAAAAGTTGTTATTGAATCGGCTTCCACCGTCCTTTGAGGCAATGTATTCCAGATCCAAACGACTCACTGTATGAAGAAATTTCTCCATACCTCTACTCTGTTTCTTTTAACAACTGTTTTACATTCACCCGCCAGTAGAAATGGTTTCTCCATGTTCAACCCATTGAATCCCCTCTTCATTTAAAAAAAAACTTCTATTGAGTCTCCTCTTAACATTCCCTGCTGCAAGGAGAATAATCCTAGCTTCTCTAGCCTCTCTGCATAATGGAAGTCTCTCATTGCTGGTACCTGGGAGGACAAAAGGATAAGTATACTAGAAAAATTAAGTCAAGTAGGCTAAAGCGCATTTTTCATCCAAACCTCTCTCTTGTGATCATGTGAAAGAGTGGTAGCTGTTCTATAGCAAGCAGAAAGTTCAGGTGGCAGAAAAATGTACAGTACATGGAAAATGTAAATCAGCACCTTCTTCCAAGGGAAAGTTAAGCTTTTCCATAAATGAGTCCAGAGTTCTGGTCTCAACCCATCCTTCTTGCTAACTCGCTTCAGCCTTTCTGTCCTGACATTGACCTTGTTAACCTTGAACCAGTAACCTCTTGTCCTGTTGCCTTAATATATCTGAAAATATTGTTCTGGTGTTTATATTCTGTTTCACATTTAGTATCTTATATCTCTCTATATTTAGTAGCTTATATCCATCTCCTCTTCTCTCGATAGCATGGCACCATACATAAGTTCCATTATGGAGATACAACTGAGTGTCACTGAAACACAACATAAAAAACGAAAGGGCAGACAATGAATGGCTTTGGGTAGAAGATGGTAACAGAGATAAGCTATTACTGGTTTGGTGGTTTGTATAGACCACAAAGTGAGTATGAAAGCCTCGATCTGGAACTGTGGGACGAAATAAGGAAGACCACTAGTGGACCAACCAAGTGGTTGGAGATTTTCCACTTACCCCAAATTGATTGTGATAATAATGTATCTACCGGTAAGATAGAATTAAAAGAAGACTATTTCATGATTCAGTTTATAAAAGAGCCAAAAAGGGGAGATAACATTTTGTATTCGATAATGAGCAAAAAGGGATGGTTAAATCTCCAACATAATGGTGGGAGAAGCATTAAGCAACAGCGATCACAATGCAATCACATTTGGCATCACAAGAGTTGCTGAGGTTATATAAAAAAAAGCCAAACTTCAAGAGGACTGACTTTGTCCGCTTGAGAAGTCTAGTCGTAGTGGGCCTGTCAGGCTTAAATAAGGTAATGGAAGTGGAGGACCTATGGAGTTCTTTCAAGGGGGTGATTATGGATGCAATGCAACAATGTGTACCCATGCGAAGCAAAGGTAACAAGCTGAAAGGCATTCCTGCCAGGGGCTGCAAAGCAAATCATAAAGTGGAAAAAGAGCATTTAAGGTGATGAAATGGCTGCAAAAAACCCCACAAAAAAGGCCTCAGAATTGTAAAGAAAAGCTTTGAATTGAACATGGCAAGAGATGCGAAGGATAACAACAAAAGGTTTTGCAGTTACATTAAGAGCAGAAGAAAAACAAGCAATAAAATAGGACCGCTGAATGTGGGTTCGGAAGACAACATGACAAATAATGCTGCACAGGTTGCAATAGTCTTAAATAAGGTTTTTTGCATTAGTCTATACCAAGGAGGAGATGGGTAACCTATCTGATCTGGAAGGAGAACTCAAGGGTGTTGCAGAGAAAAGTTCCGACACTGTTCATATCACTACCAACATGGTTGCCAAACAGCTGATATGATAGCCAATATGAGTTCATAAAAGGAAGGTCCAGCCAATCTAATTAACTTTTTTTTGACACTGTGACAAGTGAGCTTGAAAAGGGAAAGGCTGCAAATGTTGTATATCTGAATTCCGTTAAGGCCTTTGATGCAGTTCCTCTTGAGAGGCTGGTACTGAAAGTAAAGAAAGTGGGAATCAGTGGAGGTATATTACAAAGAATGTGAAATTGGTTGAACGGAAGAACCCAGAGGGTGGTGGTACAGGGAATGTCATCAGACTGGGAAAATGTTACCAGTGGAATTCCACAAGGGTTTGATTTGGGACGTCTTTTGTTTAATATTTTTATAAATGATCTGGAATTTAGGAGTCGCAAGCACAGTGGTTAAGTTTGCAGATTACACTAAGCTAATGAAGGTGGTAAATTGCAAAGCTGAACACGATAGGTTACAGTAGGATTTGAACATAATTGTGAATTGGGTAGATCAGTAGCAGATGAAATTTAATGTGGAGCAATGTAAAGTACAAGAACTGCAACAACAAAATTACATTTGTAAAGCATTCGTGTTTGGGAGGACGTCCAAAGGCGCTAAATGGTCGCAGGTCAGGACAGGTTCAGATTGGGATGAGGAGGGCAGTGAGGTAGGAGAATGGCTGAAGGTATTGTTATAAAGGAAACTTCACATGGGACAAAAAATCCGATAAGGATTCTCACCCAATCCACTGGCTTCCCATCACACAGAGGATTCAATTAAAGATCTTGGTCCTCACGTTCAAAGCTCTCCATGGCCTTGCCCACCCCCCACCTCTGTCTCTCACCCACCTGCCCCATCATCAGTGGGAAAGCCTTCATCCATTCAGACCCCAAACTTTGGAATTCCATCCCGGAACCCCTCTGCGTTGCCCCATCCCTAGCCTCCCTCAAGCCCATCTCTAGATCCTCCTATTCAACTGAGCCATCAGTCACCCCCTCCCCCCTTCCACCCCATTCCCTCCACCGTCCCCAGTCCCAACCCGGGTCCTAAACACTAATTGTCCAGTGCCTTAGAACATGCTTCCAACACAAAAGGAGCTATACATTTGTAATTTTATTTTTGTTGCATTACTTGAATGGAAGGAAAGTAACATGTATGGAAAATGAAAAGAACCTGGGGATCCTGATTGACACTAAATTGAAGCTTCCCAACAATTCTCAGCGGGAATGAGTAAAGAAAACCAGATGGTGGGGTGTATCAAAATATCAATAGCAAGTCAAAATAGCAGCAGAGTCCTGCCACAGTATAAATCATTGGTGAGACCTTACTTAGGGTACTGAGTACAGTTCGTGTCACAGCAGTACAAAAATGATATTGGAAAAATCGGTAAAATACAGAGGAGAGCAACCAAAATGAATGAGGGAATGGAAGGACTGGACTATGAGGATTGACTAAGTAATTTGGGCATGTTCACACAGGAAGATTGAGACGTGACATGATTGATGTCTTTAAGATTCTAAAGAAGCTAGACAACATTGATCATGACAGGCTGTTTCAACTTGTCCAGAATAGTATAACCAGAGGATATGGTCTGCGATTGAAGGGAGATAAATTCAGAAGGAATCTATGCAAACACTATTTCAGTGAACAAATAGTAAACCTGTGGAACTAGCTCCCTAGGGAGACAGTTGAAGCAGGGAGTGTTGATTCTTTCAAAACCAGAATGGATAGTTTTCTCAGCCCCAACCTCTGGAACTCCATCTCGCAGTCCTCCACCCTCAACATCTTCCTCTTCGATGGTCCCATCGGCTACTCCTAAACCCCCACTTCCCTCCCCCGCACTGTCCCCAGCTCGGGTCTAAAACAATGCTTGTCCAGTGCCTTGGGATGTCCTCCTGACATGAAAGGTGTTATACAAGTGTAATTTTGTTGTTGTTAAGAAAATAACTATTAGGATATAATACATAGATACTTTGTGACACATGTACATATGACCGCCAGGAAGGTGGAAGGTGAAGCAGATGGACTTTGGTCTTTTTTGTCTAGCGTATCTTATGTTCTTATAAGGCTACACTTACATTGTGTTCACACACTAAAAGCAGGTAGAAAGCAAATGTATTATTGAGTAGCAACTCACACTCATTACATGGTTAAAAGGAAAATCTGGATCAGAGCACAATGACCTCCAGCTTTGGCTTCTGAACAAAATTGCTTATTATTGTCCCAACACAATCACGAAGGAATTGGAACTGGAAGCCAAAAACGCAGGTTGTTAACCTCTGGTCCTATTGCTTTTATTGTGCTCAGTGAACTGCCTCACAGATGTCACATTGGCAAGTCACAGAGTGTAATCCTTAGCAATCTATTTGCTTTACAAATAGATACCAGCCAATGTTTCATTCCCGCCGATGCCCTTCCATGAAGTGAGCTCTATGACCCATGTGAGGTTACATTCCCATATTCTTTCTCACAGTTTCCTAATCAACAATCCATAATTCAACAAATATTGGTTGTTCACTTCATGGTTGTTTGTAGGATGTTCATGCCTGATAATAATCCGCCCAAAACAATAATAAATTGGGTCGTTTCAATGACTGTTTGTGGGACACGGCTGTGCGCAAGTGGCTGCCTCATTTCGCCCACGTATATATAGTCAATTCCCTTTTATAGTATATTCTGTGAAGTTCTTTGAGACATCTAGAAGACATGAAAAGCTCTATATCAAATGCAAGGATCATTATGTTGCTGTGTGAAAACTTGATATCTCATTTGCCTACAAAATATAGTCACTACGCAGCACAGTAAATACTCTGAAGCACTTTGTGAGACATGTCCCTGACACGAAAGGTGCTGTATTAAATGCAAGGATTGTAATTATTCTTTTTCTTATTATTGACCACAAGGTGTAAAATGTGAAGAATAATTTCCTATATTGAGGGGGGGAAAAAATACTTCATTTTCCAATCATTTGGTGTCACACAAACCTGGAATCGAGAAAAACGTCAGTCATCTGATGGTGCGCAGCAGCACATCCCAGGATCATTCTCATCGGTTACACTTCATCACCTACTCTACTTCATTCACAAAGTTAACACTTCAGCACCTGAAAACAAGACCGGCAGCAGGCTGCCCCAATCGGCAACTCAAGCGCGCTTTCCTAATAAATATATACACAAGCTGGTATATATTATAAAGAACACAAAATGTCTGGCAGAGGTGCAAGGCAGTAATTGAATTCCGGGGTTACGAGGATGTTGAAAATAGCAAAGTGAAGCTTCTGTGATTTATGATGTCATCAGAATCGCTCATTTCAATTGCTGCCTGTCTCTCACAGCCATCAATTTCGAGTGGATTTACTGCTACCACAGCTCGCATAGAAATTGCAAGTGCGTCTGTCATTTCCGCTTCACTTCCGTGGAAAGCCAATATCCTCACGTTACGGTGTAACAGCCCTCGTTAAACTTCTCTCATAATATGTTATATATCATATTGCTGACACCTCTCTTTGCTTTAGTGCCGTAAGCGCTCCTGCTAACACCATCCTGTTACCATGTTCGTAACCACCCTCCCCACAGAAACATAGCAACCCATGTAGGGGGTGGCAACCAAACTGGTGTTTTCAGCGACAGTCTTAGTAGGACAAAGCAGCATCATGCCAACAAAGTCCGACCTAAGACCTACTGAGCAGCGATGGAGAGCCAATAATAACAATCCTTGCGTTTGATATAGCACCTTATCGTGTCTTCTAGACGTCTCAAAGGGTTTCACAGAATATACTCTAAAGTGAATTGACTGCAAAACGCAGCAGCCAACTGCGCACAGCAGTGCCCCGCAAACATTCATTGATTAAGTGATCAAATTATTATTTATTTAATGCAAGGAATTATTAACACCGGAAAGCAATCCACCAATCGACTAACAATTGGGTTCCTACTTACTGCTAGGTAAATAGAGATGTGTGGAGTAAGGAAACTTGACAAACATTTTGCCCTGCTGGGAATCGAACCCTGGTCCTTTCGATTGTGAGGCGAGTGCTATGTCTCCATTGTAGCCGAGCACTAAATAAACTGGTCTCTTTGAATAAATTTTTTTGAAAGGGAACATTACAAAGGTTTCTATGACAAACCCAGAACAATATATGGAAGTAGTAGGGTAAATGCTCACAGCTGGAAGATTATGAAGGATAAGTATACAAACATACATAAGAACATAAGAATTGCTAGTCGAAAGAAGACTATACTGGCAGTGGCATGCACATATCATGTCCCAAACTAGGTACTGTATAATAATAATAATAATAATAATTATCCTTGCATTTGATATAGCGCCTACATATAGTATTCCAAGATATTATTTCCTAAAATAAATCTTTCTAGTCTAAATATAGGACAAACACCAGGAAGTATTTCTTTACACGGACAGGAAACAAAGAGCTGGAATGCAGTACCATTATTGCAGCAGAAAGATGGTTGGTTCGAGGAACTGAAAATCCAGTTAGTCTTAGGGGCCTTTTGTCTTGAAATTGAAGTTCACGCAGAATTGTATAAATACTTTAAGGTCCAGCTTAATTTGTGACTTGGATTCTGTTTAAAAACTTCATAAAAATCGGCTTCCAAATTAAGTCTGAATGGAAAAGAAAGTCACAGTTCATCATGATCTTTAATTTTAGATCACATTTAGATTTTAGTGGAGTCCTGTAGCTCAGTGGTTAGAGCTTTACATGCGAGAGACCTGGGTTCAATTCCAAGCAGGACGAAACCTTCGGCATGTTTCCTCACTCCACACACCCAATAATAATCCTTCAATAAATAATAAGAAATTGGTCATTTCAATCTATGACTGTTTGTGGGACATTGCTGAGTGCAATTGGCTAAGTCTAACAAAACATAAAAAGCGCTATATCAAATGCAAGTATTATTATTATTATTATTATTAAAGACATAATGGTCCCCCACAGGCTAAGGGTAGGTAGCATTCCAAGTCAAGCAGGAGACTGGAAATATAGTTGATAATTCTCACACAATGTGGTCAATCATAAGCTGAAATTGGTGATCTTTTATTTCTGCCTTTATAATTGGAAATTCTTAAGTCATAGCAAGAATATTTCAATTAAATATTCTTAATATACAAGGCTCTACCTTGGTAGTCGGGTAACATATAGGTCTGCTGTTATTATTTCTCTCTGTTTCCTCAATCACTTCGAAAGTGCACATAATCACTCTCGAGAAAATATGCAGAGGTGAATTCAGGGACGTTTCCTTAAAGCCCATTTACCTTCACAACCAATAGAGGTAAGAACGTTAATGTCCAAACCAGGGCCAACATCACACTGTTAATAACCAAAATGTCATATTTAAACATTAAATAATTGACTGAATTACCAATGTAAGACATAGGCATTTATACGAATAAGCATAACCTTGTACTCACTATATCAGCAAGCTGGCCTAAAAGAGATTTCCATTAGGCCACTGTTCTTTAGAGGAAGATGAACAGTGACACCCAGTATCTATAAGCGTTAAGGCAGAACTTACACGCGGCTCCAGAAACGGTGAGACTGATGAGAATCAGAGAATTTCAGGAGACTGATAATGTGTAACTGCAACTGTCGATGCAGCAATAATATCATTCATTAGGAAAATAACATGCAAATACATCTGGATATTGCAAGTCCACTGAACTATGTGACAAAATGCCTTCCTTGGGCACAGTAGTTGCACACTTTGTTGCTGAATAATCAAGATAAAAATCTAATGGAGCATTTGCACATGCCGAATTAACACAGGAATTAATATCCTGCTCGTGAAATGTATACGCCTTTTCTTATGGCTGACAGCACCTTTCTCTCACTCAGGATTGTATCTGCACTAGTTTAGTTTTAGTAAGGACCAAACTTTGCACTTCGGATAAAGATTGGGATGATATTTGTTCATTCGAGTGCCTAGAATATTGTTGCTGGCATTTATTCCAAGAGGCCTGTCGAAATCATTCTAAACCACCTCACCGCACACTCCATCCCACACGTCATGCAAGCTAGGAAATCCCATGCAGAGAAATCAGAGCAAAACCCCAGCTCTCACGCTGGAGTTCATAGAGATCATTTACACCAATCTCAATCCACTGCCTTCCAATCAGTCAAATTATGTTGATCCATAGAGTGAGTTTCTACATTGGAGAGCCCAGGGTCTTCAAATGTAATGTTGTGAAAAATCTAACATGATGCGGAATTCTTCAACCCTCCGCATTCTTCCAGGTTGAGAGTCACTCAAAGAATTTTCCTGAAATTCAGTTCAATCTGAAATTTTGAGACATGGCTAAGACCATGAGAAATCTAGGGCCTCGGATTTCTACTGAACAGAAATATATACTGGAGCCGTTAACAGTGATGGTTAGATTTTACAAATGGAGGAAATTCCATAATAATAATAATAATCCTTCCATGTGGAATAGCACCTTAGCATGTAGACAAACACAGCAGCACAGTGATAAAAAAAATCCTTGCATTTGATATAGCCCATTTCACATCTTCTAGACATCTCAAAGTGCTTCACAGAATACATTGTAAAGTGAATGGACTATATATTTGTGGCCAAAACACAGCAAGGGACAACTTCCTGCAATTGAACGTGAGTAAGACCGAGGCCCTCCTGATCGGCTCAAGCCAGCGCCTTCGCACATCGGGCGCTGCCAGCCTCAACATCCAAGGCTGTATTCTCCACCTCACAAAGCCAATCAGGAACCTTGGCATCATGTTCGATCAAAAACTCTCCTTCCTCCCCCTCATCCGTGCCTTGACCAGCACCGCTTATTTCCACCTGCACAACATTGCCAGGCTCCGCAACTATCTTACCCCCCGCGCTGCCGAAACACTCGTGCACGCGTACATCACCTCGAGGCTGGACTATGGAAATTCTCTCCTCGTCGGCCTCCCCAGTTCCTCCATTCACAGGCTGCAGGTCATCCAACACTCTGCAGCCCGTGTATTATCCCACACCCGCCTCCGCGACCATATTACCCCCACCCTCGCCCGTCTCCACTGGCTCCCCATTCTCCAGAGGATCGAGTTCAAGATCCTCGTCCTCACCTTCAAGGCCTTACACGGCCTTGCCCTGCCCTATTTAACCAATCTACTCTCCCCCTACACGCCCACCCGGACCCTCCGTTCAACAGGACTTGGCCTGCTCCAAGCCCCCCGCCCGAACCGCCCCACCATTGGAGGCCGGGCCTTCAGTTTCTCCGCTCCCACCCTATGGAATATCATCCCCCAATCCCTCCGTCTTGTTTCTTCCCTTTCCTCTTTCAAGGCCGGTTTGAAGACTTTCCTCTTCGACCGTGCCTTTTGTTCCACCCCGAATTTTTCGACCTTCCCTTCATGTTTCACCCCTTCCCAAACACTCCCCTCCCAGCTCGGGTCACACGCCTCCTGTGCAAATTACAATAAGTGTAATTTGTTGTTGTTGTTGTTGTAGCAGCCAATTGCATACAGCAGTGTCCCACAAACAGTCATAGATTGAGTGACCAAATTATTATTTTTTGAGGACGATTATTATTCCCAGAAAAGCAACAACAACAACAACAACAACAAATTACATTTATAGAGCGCCTTTCACGTCGGGAGGACGTCCCAAGGCGCTGCACAGGAGGCGTGTGACCCGAGCTGAGAGGGGAGTGTTTGGGAAGGGGTGAAACACGAAGGGGAGGTCGAAGCAATCCACCATTCGACTAACAACCAAGTTCCTACTTACTGTTAAGTAAACAGAGGCATGTGGAGTAAGGAAACTTGTCCAACATTTTACCCTGCTAGGAATCGAACCCAGGTCTCTCACTTGCGATGCAAACCATTGAGCTACAGGACAGCCATGTAGTGGGTGACCTTTTTTATTTTGGGGTTAATTGGCCAGAACACCGAGAAACTCCCTTCTCTTTTTGAATGGTGCTCTGGGATCTTTAACATCCACCCAAACAGGCCGACAGAGAGCACACGTGCCTTGGAATTTATTAATCAGAGATTGAAGTATCTGCTTAAATTAAACCTGTTCAGTTCTTACCACGGTGATGACCTTTTGAAAGGACCTCGGTTTAATGTCTCATCCAACAAGTCTGTCCGTTTAGCTAAACAAAGAGCAGTTTCCTTAATCCCCATCAAATTTCTGTTCAGTTCATTCATGTTCATTCAATTCAACTATCATTTCAACGCATCACAAGTGCTCCAATGACAATCCCAGCAGTGACCAGCAATTATTTTTGTGAATCTGATTTGCCAGCTTCTGAACATGAAAGAGTTATGTGTTGATGCCGTAAACAGGAGAGTGGTTCAGTTGAGATACTGAGCTGATACTGATACGGAGGACACAAGCAACATGAATCAATACACATCACATTTGAAAACAACAGGATGGTTGAAGTCTCCTCAATTGATAACTATATCTCCACTCAGGTTAATTCAGCTCCCTCACAATCAGCCCCTCGTGAGTTTCTCACTGACCATTCTGTGGTGAGAAGCTGAGGATGAGAGAGAGAAAAAAAATCACAGATAATTTAGGTAAAAGATCACCCTGCTCTGATAATTTAAGGGAAGACCAGACTAACAGAAAATAACAACCAGGTATCTGCAGTTTTCCTCCCTTCTTCATGGAGATTACAAAGAGTTTGACGTCAGGAGAGAGGAAAAATAATCAATAAAAAAAAATATATATATAGGGCTTTGGAACCACTGTAAATACTGTTACACGAGCTTTCAAAGCCCAATACATTGCTGCCGCATGCCCTGAAAGTCAATAAAGGTTTCTAGCCATTTGCAATCTGATGGTGTCCTCTGGCGGGCAGAGTGGCTCATTACAATTCACTGGAACCTGCACATTTCATTCCAAAACAGAAGTTGCTGGGGAAACTCAGCAGGTCAGGCAGCATCCATGGAGAAAGGGAAATGAGTCAACGTGTCGGGTCCACAACCCTTCGTCGGACGGCTGACGGAAGTTGCTGAATTTCCCCCAGCAACTTGTGCTTTGGTTTCAGGTTCCGAGCCTCTGTAGTATTTTGTGTTCTGCACATTTCATTGTTGAGTCATTCTATATTTAGCAGCTTGTCACCAAACAGTGAATTTAAAAGGGGAAGTAAAATCTTTCAAAAGGTCATCACTGTGGTTAGAACTGAATAGGTTTAATCTAAGCAGATTCTTCAATCTCTACCTAATAAATTGAGAGGCACGCAGCAAGCGAGGGCTGCCAAGAGTTATTTACGCAAGCGGTGTTTAACCCTTTCCCACCCCGGCAGAGAATATAAGTGTATCAAATGGATCATCACAATGAGAGCCTATTTGCACAGAGTGAAGTGAAGTGAAGTGAAGGGACAAAAAGGGAGACACTTGAGGTGGGGGACAGGGTCAAAGGAAATTAGTTTGGGTCAGGGGGAAACAGACAAAGTTGCAAAATTGGAGAATCACTTTTCTGAGGTTAATAATTCCTTCCAAACAAATAAACAAATGGATTGGTCACTTGAATCCATGACTGTTTGTGGGACACTGCTGTGCTTCACAGGATACAAAACACACCAACACTGTGGCTGGTGTGTTTTGCCCACATACAGTCAATTCACTTTACACAGTATATTTGTGAAGTGCTTTGAGACGTCTCGAAGACGTGATAAGGCGTTATATCGAATGCTAGGATTATTATCATTAATATAAAACGTATGTGCAAAGTCCTAGTGTCTGGGCAACCTTGAAACCCAAGTTACATCCTGTAACTTATGTTTCTTCTCAGCTCAGTAAAGTGTTTCACCTACAAAATACAATCACCGCACTTCACAGTAAATCCTGCTTTGAGACATCCTCCTGACAGTAATTTGATTTAGCGCCTTTCAAGTCAGGCAGATATCCCAAGGCACTTTTACATAGATACAGTAAAAGTGCTCTCAGATGTCCTCCTGACCTGGAAGACAATATATCAAATTCAAGGTTTCTTATTATTTTATTAAGCACTTTGAGGCATTCCAACATTATAAATAATCATCATAATAACGCATATAAATATATATACTGTATATAAAATATAGCAACTGTATCCAATAACAAAGATGATGTTATTGTAATCACCAGAGTAGAGCAATTGATTCTAATTACAGGTTGTAGCTAAATGTCTGATTTAAATCTGATTTTATGACAATGATTTATTGTTTCGAACTTCACACTTGGCAAATGATCTTCTCAGTTATAAAAGAGGAACGCTATTTTGCCTTCTCTCTGCCCACTCTGCCAATTCCACTGCAACAGAAGGCAGTTCCAGGTTACGTTGGGTATACTTGACACTCGATTGCATTTGCAAGTCAGTGTCAGTGTCCCACTGGGGTGCCTGTCCACACTGGAGACAACAGGAGAACTGGAGGAAGGATTCACGGCTGCAGGCCACTCGGAAAACTGGGCCATGTGTAATGCTGGTGAATAATTTACACACATTTCTAATGCTTTAAATAAACTAGGTGGTCCCTGATAATGTATAGGTAAACAAAAGCAGCGGGCTCTCTCTGAAATATTGTGGGCTGTTCAACGTGTTTCAATGCCGCTGCAAAATGCTCATGATCATTCCACAGGGTGAGTTCTCCGTTCTCTGCTGCTCCACTGTCAGAAGGTATTGGGCAGGTGTTAAAGCTTGCGGAGCAAGAAGCAGGAAAAACGAGAGGCAGAGTCATCCAGGGTTGAACACACCCAGTGACCAATGCCCTCGCTTTCCCTTCGCAGACTGAACACATGGTAACACTCTGGTATTGGGGTCTTATCACAAGGTTCGTTCAAAATGCTTTTCATTTATTTGCAAAGGATGCAGTTCGGTCACCGTGCTTATGGTTAAAGGAATATTTTCAAAGGTCAATCAGTCCGAGTGATTCTAACAGCTGAACCAGGAAAAAACAGCCTGCAGCAAAGTCATCTGACATGTCTCTTGTTGTCAGGCTGGCTCAGTCGGTAGCACTATCAACTCTGAGTTAGAAGGTTTTAGATTCAAGCCCCAGGTCAGGACTTGCAACCCATATAGTCTTTGCTGATACTCCACTACACGTTAGGGGTGTGCAATGTTAACCCAAGGTCCCATCGGTCGGTCCAGGGGATGTTAAAGATTCCATGGCACAGTTTGAAAAGAGAATAGAGTTTCTCCCAATTGCTCCCTGGTCAACAATTCTGCAGCTAATATTGATCATTCACTCCACGACTGTTTGTGTGACATTATTGTGCACAAATTGGTTGCCATGTTCATCTACAAAATACAGTCACAAGCACTTTTAAGGGTATCCTGTGAAGCACTTTAAACCTTCCCCTGACATGAAAGACCTTCTTCCGACACCAAGACGAAGAATTATTATAATGATATATTGTTAATTCCCAGACCTCAATGCTATTTCTCTTATTGCAAATCCCAAAAGTACATTTTTCTAACAGACTGATTACACACGTTTCCACTCACTCCTCAGATTGTCACTACATCACATCTCTCTCTCCACACACACACACACACACACACACACACCCAAGTACGGAGGTAAAGTAAAACTGGAGACAGACATCTTCACTATCTTCACGTTAGCTCCATGATCGATTACCGGAAACCAGAAGTGGAAAATTAGAATTTGGCACAAACATTTAATACACATGATCCTGTAAAAATTCTAAATGCATTATCTGGAGAACATCCAGAAATGTATCCTATTTCAAAATTGACTGACCTCTCCTCAGCCTGTAGCAAGGCTCTGAAGCTGTACCTCTTTATATATATAAGGATCTCTGGCGCACATCACTCACAGCCTGCTCAATAAGTGATTAGTTCAGTCAATAGATTCTGTTTGCTCAATGAATCAAGTCACCAAGTATCCAGTGAGAAACTGACTACTGAACTGAAGGACTTTATAGCCGTTCAAAAGACACAGAAACCTCAAGATAGTGTTCGATTTGTGAAAAAAGAGAGCAGCTAGTATCCATCTCTGCAATTCAAGGGAGACACAAAGCTCTTTCTGTGACACTTTCAAACAGGTTAAAAGGATTTCTCCATAAAGAGACATCATAGCTACAGGTTTATTAACATCTGTTCCGTTAAAATCATTTATTTTCATTTGGAAATTCGCCTGTATCAATCACGAATGATGTTTACTCCTTGTTTTTCATGGCTTTGACCAAAGCATTCAGACAGGATAAAGTTTTCATTCGCTGACATCCAATTCATCCTGAAACTCTCAATTCACCTCATCACCAATACACCCATCACCTCACCGATTTTACTGGCTGCCTTTACCAGGCTGCAATAACAAGCACACCAGGTCACAGCAGCTTTCTGTGCCTTTTCCCATCGCCAGCTGATAAATTACTCATCGTGTGCGAAAGAACAATGGACTCCCATTCCTTTTCAGCGATAGACTGGAGCAGGGGAGATGTTTGTTTGACTTGAATTGTACACAAGAGGATTGCCAATGCCCAGCGAAAGAAAGAAATTGGCAGTCAATAAACATTCGCTTTTACCACATCGACACATAAGTGCATTTGGCTGCTTTCCCCTTTCTATATATTTTCAGGCCACAGAGACATCGGGTTATAAATGGCATCGATAAAAAATACTTTCATGAAGAAATAAATTCAATATAACCAGGGGAAGAGACTGATACCGTTAATATTATTTAATAAGACAGAACATTTTCAAAGTCGGATTTATTATAATGAGAAGCTGCAAACTCATTATAATACTGCAAATGAGAGCTTTTTGGGTGTTGCTTACCTGTGTGTCCCCGGGAATGGTGAGTGGAGGCGGACAGCAGCTTACAACACAGCATTAAAACGTAGAGCAATAGCAACCGGTGAGTGAGAAGCATTGATTTCGCACAGAATCTCATCCTAAACAGAGACAGACAGGGGGGAGAAAAGAAAACAAGACACTTTGGCTGTGCGGAAACTGAGATGTTATGCTTCAAATCCCTCCCACTCGAAAGCCCATTCTGTCTCACAGCAAAATAATTTTAAATCTACGGTCAGTGTAATGGTAAGTGAGCATTTTGTGGTCGGACATCCCAGGATGTGTCACAGAGTGGCAAGATGTGATTCATGAGCAACATTTGGCAATATAGGAACCCTGCCTGGGTGGGAGGAAGGGAGGGAGAGAAGGAAGCCAGGCAAGGGAGCGAGGGAGAGAGAGAGAGAGGGAGGGAGGGAGGGAGGGATGGAGGGACGGAGGGACGGAGGGAAGCCTGGCAAGGGAGGAGGAGAGATGTAGTCATTCTCCCCCACACAAGCCTGATCTGCTCCATCATCATTGGGTGAGCTTTTAGCGATTCCGCTCTGCTCTCTGGAACTCCAATCCAGAGTCCTTGCCCACTTTCAATACCCCACCATAAGACTTATCTTTTTCAAACATGGACAGATTGGGTCCCTAACCACAGGCTGAATATTAATGGATCCCAATGGGCCAATTCATAGTTTTGGCCGTTTCACAACAAAGTAAGTGAAATAACCTGGAAAAGGAAAACTATTATTTGTCTTCATTGGGATAAAAAAACTTGCCTGAACTGCCTCCCTTAATCCCTCTGTTTCTACCCCTTTCTATCTATCTACAAAAGCCACCTGAACACTATCTTTTTGACTCGATCTCCCTCCTTATCATTGTGATTTGTATGATAAATTCACTTATATGCAAATAACCTTGATTACATTTCCTGACAAGAATATTCGTTTATATGCCTGAAGATGCAAATTCTTACCTTGATGATTATCTGAGAATTATGTTCAGATAAAAGTCTGTTTCAACACATTCCTCATGAATCCGAATTCCCATCTGATGCACACAAAAAGCATCCCTCTGTACCTCTGCTCAGCCTCTTGTCATAGGAAACTGCAAAGCAAAACAAATAGCAAATTAGTTTGCAAATACCTACAATACAATATCTACACCTGACTATACCAGTAACATGTTCACATGAGATCAGGCACAGAGGCAAAGGAATGTGTGCTACGAATGACACCCTTAGGTTAGCAGAAATCAGATAGGTTCCTGCCTAATAATCCCTCAAAAAAACAATAATAAACGAGTCATTTCAATCCACGACTGTTTGTGGGACGCTGCTGTGCGCAATCAGCTGCCGCATTTTGCCCACAAATATACAGTCAATTCACTTTACAGTATATTCTGTGAAGTGCTTTGAGACATCTAGAGGATGTGAAAAGCGCTATATTAAATGTAAGGATTATCATTATTATTATTATTATCCCTTGATGATAATTCACACATGAAGTTTAGCCAATGAATTAGTAGTGAGCAGGCACAAAACTGTATCCTACCAAGTGCCTTGGAGAGAGGTATTCAGAGAGAACATTGACTGGAGGCAGCAAAGGATGTTGGAAAAGTGTCTACTCTTGCTGTTGGGTCCGGTTTGAGGATTGAGGCCCCACGTCAAGGGTTTGAGCTCACAGTCCTGGCTGACATTCCAGTGCAACGCTGGGGGAAAGCTGTAATTGTTAGAGCTGCCAATTCTTCCAATGAGATGTTAAACTGAGATCCCATCTCCTATTCCAATGGATATTAAAGATTCCATTGCGCTCATTGTAAAACAGAAGGATGTTTTTTCTCAGTACCCTGGCCAACAGTCTCCAAGATGCATTGGTCATTCACATCACAACTCTTCATAGAATCTTACGGCACAAAAGGAGGTCATTCGGCCCATCGAGTCTGTGCCGGTTTTTTAAAAAGAGCAATTTAATCCCACTCTCCATAACCTCGCAAACCCGGGATATTTGTTTTTGGGATATTCCTGTGGATTTAGCTGCAAAACCGCTGTCACTTTCCAGCATTTATTGATAAAATGCTTTAGGACATTTTAAAGTTACAGACGATATATGAAATGCAAAGATGATTATTATATTGTATCACAAAAGAAAGTAGATTTTTTTTAAAAAAACACGCATCCAAATTCACCACACACATTGGAGCTTTGCCTTGAGTTCAAAGCTCGTCTCAGTTAAATAGGCAACATTCCCCTATAATGCAGCACGGATTATACACAAGGTATTATCACCTGTTAGTTTCTAAGAATCTGTGAGGAATTTGTCTACAAACTTACACACATCAGGGAGCCACGCGTGACAACAAATACATAGGAATGACATTACAAAGCAGTGCCAGTGGTCTTAAAAAATAGATTCTTTCCCTGTGGTAATTTTACTAACTTTATCGTTTTAATCCTGGCACAAAAACAGGAGTTCCAATCAAGTGAACTCCAGTGTGTAATGGGGATGAAAGCTTTGAAATAATAACAATAATAATAATCCATGCATTTGATGTAGCACTTTTCACGTCTTTCAGACATCTCAAAGCGCTTCACAGAATATACTGTAAAATGAATTGACTGTATATCTGTGGACGAAACATGACAGCCAATTGCACACAGCAGTGTCCCACAAACAGTCACAGATTGAAATGACAACTTTATTTTTGCTTTTTTGGAGGGATTATTATCAGGCGTGTGGAGTAAGGAAACTTGCCCAAGGTTTCGCCCAGACCTGCCTGGTATTGAACCCAGGTCTCTCGCTTGTAAAGCGAGTGCTCTAACCTCTGAGCTACAGGATTCCTAAAGGTGACAAGAGCAAAGCAATGTTTCCACCTCATTGTCTCTGTTTATCAAAGTCCTGTTAGCGACTCGCATCATGAACCTGACTGGCCACAGGACTTTGGGATGTTCTCTAATGTGTCACTTTAGTTCAGTTGGCTGCTGCCTCTGGGTCAGAAAGGGTTTGGGATTCAGCAAGACTTGAGCTCATTGTCTAAGCTGGTACACTAGTGCAGTACTGGGGGAGTGCTGCCCGACTGGAGGTGCAAATCTTTCAGCCGAGGTATGAAACATCATCCGCCCGTTCTGATGGTTCAACAACAACAAAACAACAAAATTACATTTGTATAGAGCCTTTCACGTCAGGAGGACATCCCAAGGCGGTTCAGGTGGATGCTGACAGATGTGGCAGCACTATGCCAAAGCACATTGACTAATTATTCACCCTCATCCAAATTCACCAAACAATAGATTGCTAGGGTGAAATTCCACCTGGGTCTATGTCTACTTTATTAATGCAACAATTCAGGGCATCCATGATCAGGAAAATTGTGGAATTCAGTCTTAACAACCAGTGAAGCCAGTTTTTAGTGGTTCTCAAAAGAAGCTTACAGAAAAAAAGGCTTAACAATTAAGGCTTGGGTGGCAGAATTCTGGATACTCCGAAACACTCCGTAGTTGAAGCAAATCTAAACAAAGGTGGAACGTTTCCCCTTACACGTGCTTCACTCGTTACATTCATCCTTTGGGGGGACATTTGCTGTCAGAGATTGACTTTGTCCATAGAACAACAAGCAGCACTATTTTTCAAAACGGTTTATTGTGTCCAGCACCCTGAGAGATTTCAGATAAGATAATAATAATAATAATAATAATACTTGCATTTGATATAGCGCTTTTCATGTCTTCTACACGATTCAAAGCGCTTCACAGAATATACTGTAAAGTGAATTGACTGTATATTTGTGGGCGAAACGTGCACAGCAGTGGCCCACAACCAGTTGTGGATTAAAGTAACAAATTAATTTTTCATGTAGAATTATTATCAGGTATGTACAGTAAGGAAACTTGGCCAAGGTTTCGCCATGCCCGGAACTGAACCCGGGTCTGTCGCTTGCAAGACGAGTGTTTCTAACCACTGAGCTACAGCGACCCCAACAATGATAGAAACACACCAATATATACACCGATACAAACTGACTGATACATGCACTCGCACTGATATACACACACTGACAGACACCCATTTACACAAATAAGCGCTCTGAGACGCCGTCCGGCGTGGAGGGCGCTATATAAATCAAAGTTATTGTTGTTACACACTCTGGGTCCAACTGGTAACTACAGCAACCACACTCCCTCCGCAGGTATGGCTCCTCTGGGATGATCTGGACTGTCAGCAAATGCACTCTGACCCACTAATGGGCTGTTACTGCCACACTGTGAGCCTCATTACGTGACAAAGCCAGGAAAGAGCTCGCTTTAAAAACTCCCCTAAACCACCACCTGCTGTCAGACTTGGGTGAGCGCTGTATCCAACTGCGAGGCAAACTTTCTTAAACTCCCTTTTCCACTTAGTCAAGTCGGTTATTATTTCTGCACTTTCGAAATGTTCTCCAAATGATTGACCGACGCTGAGAACAACGTCACCGTGACCTCATGCATTTCATAGCCTGGCAATTCATCCTCCAAGGTACTTTGGCACTGTAAAGGTACTGCTCTGCCTTACTTTGAGTTTAGACCTCACCTGTCTGCTGTACACTGAGTAACATGCAAGTATTTGCATTTCCCTACAAATTCAGTTAGCCCACCTGACAGTAATTCACTGTTGGTGGTCTTTGCGACGTCTCTAAGATGTAGGTGCTATTTCAAAGTGGTCTCTCATTAGGACTTTATAGTTTCCGCGCATGCAGGTTCTACAATCGTGATAACATCGTAATTTCCCGACACGCACAGAGTGTTTGGCCTCCAGTTCCGATCCTACATCACAGTTACACAGGCCGGGAGATTCGGATGAGCATCAGTCAATTTTGCAACATCAGCGTAGGCGTCAATTCAATCCTGCTCTCAATTAGACCAGGGTGACAATGTGTTTCTGCAAACGTTGAGCCTGATTAGTATCATCTCCCTCGCTGGTATCTCATTTAAAATAAACCTGGCCAGGATTCAAGCTTTAGTCGCACTTTTCACGTCTTCCGGACGTCTCAAAGAGCTTGGCAGTAAAGTGAATTGATTGTATTTTGAGAGGCGAAACCCGGCACCCAATTGCGCACAACAGTGTCCCACAAACAGTCGTGGAATCTCAACACTCGGTGAACAACTGGCAAAGGAAACTCTTCGGTGATCAAACGCTACGAGAAATCAGGGCATCAACCCGAAGCAAATCACAACCCCGAGTAAATTCACTGCCACTAGGAACTTGGCGTCTACCTTGAAGAAGTTTTGCTCTCCTCTTCGACGTAACTTTCGATCTTCCCTGCTACCCTGCTCACTTTCTTTGCTATCTGCTTCCCTTCTTGTGTTTGATGCTGTGTTTGCAAAAAGAAACGTTTTCACATCTCTTTCCTCAATTAATTGTCTTAAACTACAAGTAATTCCATATGGATTCCGTCTTAGCTTCCGCCATTCCCGCTTTCCATTCAGCCACAATCACAGATATCTCCGTGAAATTCAACCCGAAGCGAATGTTGTCTTTAACCAACCATCCCCATAAACACTGTAGCCTATGGTTTGGCGGGTATTTATATGATAAGAATGGATTATACTGTAGTTTGTGTCACTGTTTGCTGTAACTGATGTGTAAAATATTATACTGCGCTGAAGCCCTGAGATCACACTATTATGTATTCAACTACACTGGAAATTCCATTTACTTGTTAGATGGGGAATGCAAGCGAGGGCTAAGTAGTATTAATAATAATACTTGCATTGCACCTTATCACACTAAAACATACCCAAGTGCCGAGTTAATTTGCACATTATTGGTCGTCTCCCAGCAAATGCAGCAGCCAGTCTGCACCAGCAATGTCCCACGAGAGCAAGAAGATGAAATGTTATTTAACGGGGAGTGGGGGGGGGTTTGAATGAGGGAGGCATATTGTCTGAGAACTCCATGATCTATGGAGAAAGCAAACTGTGCAATCTTTACATCCCCCAGACCAGACCCGACTATAAAGCAACTTTGCTCCCACGCTGTCCCAGTTTCCAATAAATCAAATGTTAACCTGCTTCTGACGAAAGATCATCAACCTGAAATGTTAACCCATTTTCCTCTCTCCATAGATGCTGCCTGACCTGCTGAGTGTTCCCAGTGACTCCTGTTTTTATTTCTGATCTCCAGCATCCATAGTATTTTTTTGCCTTTTGATTATTTATTATGTTAACCTGGCTCAATCACTTGCTATCAACTGCTCAATCACTTGCTATCATGATAAAAAGTTTCATTTGATATACTGTGGCATGTACAATATTAAAAAGTCTCAACCCATTTCACATGTGTTGCTGTTAAGTCTAGTCTAGTAGTGAACGCAAATACTACAGGTCAGTTCAGGTACAGCAAAGTGCTACCAACAGGCATGATCTGAATAGATCTGGAGGATTGATGGCCAGAATGCTAAGAGGAACTCCCCTCTCTTTTCCAATGGTATCATGGGATTTTTTAATTGACTTGACCTACTGTGTAACTCTGTTTTTGTATCACGCTTTCAACATCTTCAGCTTTACTTTTCTTCTTAAACCCTGCACATAATTAACAACAACAAATTGCTTTTATATAGTTCCTTTCCCTTCAGGAATGTCACACTATTGGGGGAATAAAACCGTCAATAGCTCACAGAAAGAGCCAAGAATCCTCTCAAATTGGAAAACAGACTGAGAAAAAAAAATGTCCTCATCCGGAAAGGGGAAGACCGAGATACATTATTGCTACAAATTCAACAAGAGACAGTTTGTAGGTTTATGGTTGAGCTTAAGTGGATAATTACCACTTTTTCCTCAACATATAAATCCCTCCATGGTCTTGTCCCATTCTACCTCTACAAGTCCGTAAACCTTACCAAACTGCTCATTCCCTTCGCTCAGCAGACGCTAGCCAGCTTCATGCTCAGCAGTCAAGATTTCAACCTATCTGACCCCTCTCTCTAGAACTCCATCACAGAATCCCCCCATAGCGTTCCTTCCTTCAAAGTTCCTTCAAAGTTCATCTCAAGAGCTTCCTCTTTGATTTCACCTTCGGTCACCCTTCCCCACCACCCTTGCCTTCCTTGGCCCCCGTCCATCCTGAATCCAACCCAAAGCTCAGGTGCAAATCCTCAAATGTCCATTGCCTTGGGTTATCCTTCTGACATAAAAGGTGCAATATAAATGTGATTTGTTATTGGTAGACAAGGTGGGAAGGGAAGTCTGCTATAACCATTGAGATGCAAAGGTCAATGAAATACCTTCAGGGGGTTTATGGTACATTATTATATTTCGGCAGCTTTTGAAAATACAGCTCAAATATTACAGAAAATCTAAAAGTAATCCACCCTGTTCTGTTATTTATCCCCCATCTATATACTGTACAAGAAGCAATTCATAACGAATTCTCCTCCATGCAGAATAGATCTGTTTCCAAACCTTCTGGGAAAACACTCTCTGGTAATTCCTCCATCACAGCAACTTTTTAATGTCACTACCGGCTAAATAATTTATCAGGAGGTGATAAAAGGCAAGTTGTTTATCACCTAATGCACCCGCTTCTGTGCAGATATGATGATAAATTCCATTTGCTTCATAAGATGTTTACATTAATAAAATGCAAATGGACTTTCTTAGTGTTCCAGACCGTCACATTTCCAACCACAACCAAATTGCAGAGCGGGGTTGGAGGAGGGAGAACATGGTAGAAACGTGGATGGGTATTTCAACACACATTCGAACTCTGACACCAAGTGAACCATGATATTTAATCTCTTGTTGCCTGATTCACTTGGACTGAATTTACCCCTTATGACACTTCTTCTGACTGAGCTTCTCTATTCATCCAAACCAAATGTGGCCTTGCCCAGCAGCAGTCCAGCAAGTGCAGATCAGATTCAGTGGGAGCTGGATAGCAATGGGATACTTCAAATAACATGGGGGAGAATATAAAATCGGAATTATATTTTGAGTGTGCACAGATAATGGAAAGACGGAGAACATTGTTGTTTTGGTCAGCCGAGTGTCTGACACATGCGGAAACCCATCACCATGTCTTAGTGTATCCAGACCAAGCTGAGATGTCCAAACATCTCACCTAGATATGGAAATCACAGATCTAGTTGGAATGGAATGTGCAGAATGTGTCTAACCAGCCCAAACCACATACAGTAAAGCCTTTGTTATCCGTGCCCTCGGGACCTGACCAGTGCCGATTAATCAAATATGCTGGATATTCGAGCGTTAAGTTGCCAAAAATTCAACAATTTTTTTTAACTTATTTTAAATAATATTAATAATAGAACTAAATAATAACAGAATATTGTATGGATGATTACCAATAAAGCATTCCAGCACACTCGGTACAATGATCGGGAAAAAAAAAAACATTCCAGCGCTCAGTAAGTTCAATAAGTGCGCATGCGCAAAGTGAGCATACGGGGAGTGTCCAGGGTGGCTATGGTATGAGATCCGGTTGCTGGAATGGTGAATTGTATTGGGAGACACCGGGTAGTTGTGTATGCCGGTTGGTTGGGTACCGGATAAACAAGGTGTTACTCTCGCTTGCCATTGATATTGTTGTGTGGCAAGATTGTACAGCTAGGACCACCTTACCCGCTGGGGGCTTAGGCTTGCAGGTTTAACAGGAGCTGAGTGGAATGACTCCCTGACCCCAGTAACTAGTCTACCCTTCTAAGTCCTGCCAATGAGCCAGGCCGGCTGTGCTGTCACCAGCAATGCCCTGGAATATACAGCCCCGCCTGGCTCAGGAACTGGACTGCCAAGACAGCCAGCTCCAAGGAGACCCCACTTACTTCCCTCCCAAGGAGTCAAGAGAGAGAAAGCAAGGTTATAAAATACACTTTTGTTTCACAGAAATCTGCTCACTGCACTTAACAGCCACTCACTGAATTATTAGTATTGCAAGGCATATGAATGAGTTGGGGAAAAAAAATCAATCTACAGCTATCTACACAGAATCCTGTAAAATATTCTAATGGGGAGAATGTAGATTGCAAAAGTGAACACATCTGTTTCAATTCTGAAGTCTGTACTTTGTGGATTTATAGTAATTTGAACCCATATTAATACCCTGTATTATCACATCCATTTGCTCCCTTCGCATCTACTTTCTTCGCTCCAATTTTATATGTCTTTTTTTTAAACTGCCCACATCATTCTGTGATGCTGTTTACAACACTGTTTTGTTTACCAATGTGTACAGTTCATTAAAGCCTGACCATTTTATACTATCTGGAGGAAATGCTTTATCTCTGAAGACTTCTAAAACATGCTACAAACAATTACACAAATGCATTGACCATCTGTTTGAAAATGTCCTATTTGCCCATTAATCTGAACGCTAATCTTTCCAAATGTGCTATCTGGGATGGCAGAGAGCCACTGCTCTGCTGATTTCCATTCTAATATCAGTAGCCTTGGAATTTTGAGGGTGACTGGATAAGTGTGCATTTATCATTGAGGACCACAAACATAGCCACACAGCTAATGTATATATACACATTCTGAGCACAACTGATCCAGGGGCCAATTATTTGAGACTGAGATCACTTTACAAAATAGGAGAGTAGCTCCTAGGACTCTGCCACAGTCTTTTCAAGAGATTATTAATTGGTAAGCAGATCTCAGTGAGCATGTGTTTCATCTGGTTAAGTCTATGTGGCATCACATGAACTCTGTGTAGTATGTTAACTTGTATGATTCCCATCCTTACTGTGAGATACCCCAGCAGGTGGTAACATTTAATCTTCCAGGATTTTAGACTGATCTGTAGACACAGCACCAACCCATCCTTTCCAATTCAGTGATGGATTAATTATAATCTCATCCCAACAAGTCAGCAGAACGCCACATTGGTGCTGACTGATCTATGAACTTCGGAGGGGTAGACCTGTTATTGTGGATGGGGATTCTCCCCACTTGCCGCATGCTAAAACCATACAACAAAACATATCACTAGGTACAGTGGCCTTGGCTGAACAGGAAGAAATAAGTTTACCAGCTCCTTATGCTGGAAGGTTGCATGGTTTAACTGGTTGAATTTCAGGTGCAGCCCACAGTAATAAAATTGGACTTTTGAATCCACTACTATTTGTGGGACACTGGGGGCAAGTTTCCTTATTCCACATGGAACGTTAGTGGATAGCCTTTGCGGGGGTATTAATTCCATTTTTTTTTAAATTGGTCATTTCAATCCACGACTGTTTTTGGGGACACTGCTGTGCACAACTGGCTGCCGCATTTCGCCCACAAACATACAGTTAATTCACTTTACAGTATATTGTGTGAAACGCTTTGAGACGTGGATAAGATGTGGAAAGTGCTATATCAAATGCAAGGATTATTATTATTATTAATTGACTATATATCTTGGGAGAAACTTGGCAGCCAATTGCGCACAACAGTGTCAAAAGTGGAATAAAGAAACTTGCCCATCATAAACTTGCCAACATTAGAAGACTTGAAAAGCACCATATCAAAGATTATTATTATTGGCTGGAAAGTAACCATAGAAAAATGTAATTTTGTTTTGTTGTTCTTTACTTAACTACTGGTCTCCTGCTAGTTACAGTAAAAAAGACAAAAGAATCAAAAAGGGCATCAAAAGAGTCCAAAATAAACATAAGAAGCAAATTGAAAAAAAAAGGCCATATGCAACATATTGCCAACAACAAAAATTACATTTGTGTGTATATAGCTGGACACTTAATGCTTCAGATGAGTGCATTAAAACACAAAAGTCTTAAGAATAGACGTTAAGGATGCCAGGGCAGAATGGCTGAAGGTTGGGGAGCAGGACAGACGCTGCTGAGGGGAGGGATGGTAAAGGTGAATAAGAAATTAACATCTTTTTTTTGTGTAAATCGGTCTCCGCAGAGACAGTCAAAAATTGCCTATGCCGACTATATTTCAAGTCGTCATGTGCGGGGTATTGGTAAAAGTTTTCAATAAGCAATAATCACGCCTCGGTTAGACCTCATCGGCTACGATACTGCCACTGCGCAAAGCTAACTAATAGCTCCGAACCTGCCGACTTACCTCACCACTGTCCTCCTCTCATTTATCATTAGCCATTTTTTAAAATATATTCCTGCTACGAATCAAACCTTTTTTTATAATCGTGTCGCAAACTTCATGATCCATCCGGTAAGTGAAAGAGAATTGTGCAGCTCAGCGTTTACAACGCCTTTGGGTTTCAAAAACCGGTTAGAAAAAAACATTTTTACAGATATGCAAATGAGTACATGACGTCACGACTGGGCTGGTTTGGAAACTCTGAACAAACTTCTTTCAAATAATATTCTGGAAAAGATTGTTTCCACTCTGAGACACCAGCCTGATACAGGGCGTGATACAAGTGCAAGTTGCTGTTGTTGTTGTTGTACTCTATCCCAGAGCTTGCGTAGGTAACTTTGGCTATTATAGGAATGAATGCGCTACCTGTGGGGCACCAATTAAGTGCAATATTTTGCTCTCTTTCGTTTGCATTTGTTGTTGGCGACTGTCGAATAATCGGCCAGTGACCACTATATTTCAAGGCTCCAAAGCTGAGGTACTTGGGAAAAGTTTATTTTCAAATGAGCCACGATTGCATAATATAATCGCTCCGAAAAAAACCCACAATAATAAAATTGGTCATTTCAATCCACGACTGTTTGTGGGACACAGCTGTGCGCAATCGGCTGCCCCCAAACATACAGTCAATTCACTTTACAGTACATTCTGTGAAGTACAGGTAGACCCCGCTTAACGTCGCATCGGTTAACGTTTTTTTCGTTATTACGTTGCTGATGCATTGGGAAAATATATTCATATAACGTTGTGACATTCGCTGTTGTGTCGTTCGCCAGCGGGTGGAAAGGGGGAACGATGGCGCTAGGACTGGGAGTGAGCCAGGCCGGCAGTGAGTGAGTGAGCCGGCCAGGCTGTCAGGGTGTGAGTGAGTGAGTGAGCGGGCAGGCAGGCAGCATAATGTCCAAAAGAACCTAACTCCAGTTTTTACATTCATTCCTATGGGAAACATGTATTCTCTTAACGTCTTTTCGCTTAAAGTCGCACTTTGCAAGAACCAAACTACAACGTTAAGCGGGGTCTACCTGTACTTTGAGACATCTAGAAGACATGAAAAGCGCCTTATCAAAATGCAAGAATTATTATTATTTCACATGTGGAGATCTGTAGCTTATTGGTTAGTGTACTCACCCTTGCAAGAGAGAGGACCCGGGTTCGATTCCCGGGCAAGATAACTGTAGGCAAGTTTCCTTACTCCACATGCACTCCACTGTTTACTCAGCAGTAAGGAGGAACCCAGTTGTTAGTCCATTGGCGGATCATTTTTCCAAGGATAATAATCCCTTCAAAAGTCTTTTTTTTTAAAGAAGAATTTTGAAAGACACCACTTTGCACAACTGGCTGCTGTATTTCGCTCACAAAAACATACAGTGACAGTCTATCCTGTGATGCGCTTTGAGACATCGCAAAGATGTGATGAGGCACTGGATCAAATCCAAGGATTATTATAAACACAAATACGATTTGAATCGCTGTGTAAAACCAATAGTAATGATAATGGGGCACTTGAATTATCCTAACAGAGACTGCAAAGACAACAGTGTAAAGGGAACAGAGGGGGAAGAATTCCTAAAATGTGTAGAGAACTTTCTTGATCAGTATTTTTCCAGCTATTCGGGGAAGGAAGCAGTGGTGGGGAATGAAGTGGGAGCAAATGCGAGAGCATTTGGGTAACATTGATCACAATACCATTAGGTTTACAGTAGTTATGGAAATGGACAAGGAACAATCAAAGATGAAGATACTCAACTGGAAGAGGATAAATTTCGATGAGTTGAAAATGGATTTTGCCCAGATGGATTGGAAATAAAGATTGATGGATAAAACTGCAAACAAGCAAAGGGAGGCCTTCAAAAAGAGGCCAAGGCAGAGCTAGGGCATACAAAGCTAGAGCTCCCTGGATGGCTAAGTAAATTGGGATTAAAATGAAACAGAATAAATAGGGAGGTTTATGATAAATGTCAGATTCAAAATACACTGGAGAATCAAGCAGAATATAGAAAGTGCAGTGAAGAACTGAAAAAGGAAATAAGGTTGCAAAGAGAGTATATGGGGAACTATTAGCGGGTAACATTAAAGGGAACACTAAAGATGGTTAAAGGAAGGATGGGTGGGGCTGATTAAGGACCAAAAGGAAAACTTCTTGTGGAGGCAGAGGGCATGGCTGAGGTATGGAATGAGTACTTTGCATCTGTCTTCACAAAAGCCACAATGCCACAGTAAAGAAGGATAGGATAAAAATAGATACAGGAGGTACTTAAAAAGGTTGTTCTCAAAGTAGAAAAGTAATCGAGTCCGGATGGGATGCATTCTAGGTTGCTGAGGGAAGTTAGCAGAGGCTCTGGCCTCAATCTTTCAATCCTTCTTGGATATGGGAACAGTGCCTGAGGACTGGAGGGTTTCAAATGTTACACCCCTACTCAAACAAGAGGAGACAGGCCAGTCAGCCTAATGTCATTGGTGAGGAAATTTCTACAGACCATAATCTAGGCCAAAATGAATTTTCCCTTGGAAAAGCATCAGTTAATTAATGATAGTCAAGATGGATTTATTAAAGGCAAATTATGTATGACAAATCTAATTGAGTTCTTTGATTCAATAACGGAGAGGATTGATGAAGGTAGTGCAGTTGATATGTGGACTTTCAGAATTTTCAGCAAAATTGAAGCCCATGGGATAAAAGGGACAGTGGCATCATGGATACCAAATTTAATAGAGGTGTTCAAAATTTTGAGGGATTTTGAAAGAGTAAATAAGAGAGAAACTGTTTCCATTGGCAGACGACAGATTTAGAATAATTACCAAAAGAACCAGAGTGGAGATGAGAATTTTTTTCACACAAAGAGTTGTTACGGTCTGGAATGTACTGCCTGAAAGGGTGGTGGAAACAGATTCAATAACAACTTTCAAAAGGGAATTGGATAGATACTTGAAAAGCAAACATTTGCAAGGATATGGAGATACAGCGGGTGAGTGGGAATGATTGGATAGTTCTTCCAAAGAGCCGACACAGACATAACGGGCATCCGAATGGCCTCCCTCTGTGCGGTAATAATCCTTGATTCTAAAATTCTATCATTGCTATCAGGCTGCCAATAATGCAGAAAAGCTTTAATCAAACTGTGTTTCCAGGGGCTTTGTGCATGTTTTTATTCATTTTGTTCAAGGATTCTTTTTTCACAACCGCACCAACCCCCCACGCCCCCATCCCGCTCCAAAGCCTCTCCCACTCCAAAGCCTCTCCATCTCAATGAGAATGTTTTCAGTTTGTCAAGGGTATGTACTGTTGTTGGTTCCTAATTAATTTCTGAGTGGAACGAAGGTCAAGAATCCTTGTATTTGATATAGGGCTTTTCACATCTTCAAGCACTTCACAGAATATACCTCAAGGTGAACTGACTTTATATTTGTGGGCGAAACGGGGCAACAGTGTCCCACAAACAGTCGTGGATTAAAATGGCTAATTTATTTTCTTGTTACAACAACAACAAAATTACACTTGTAGAGTGCCTTGCACATCAGGAGGACATCCCAAGGCACTGGAAAGTCGCTGTGTCAGACCTGAGCTGGGGACAGTGAGCGAGAAGGAAAGTGGGGGATTAGGAGTTGCCGATTGGACCATCGAAGAGGAGAGTCTTGAGGTGGGACTTGTAGGAGATCAGGGAGGGGGTGAGGCGAAGAGACTGCGGGATTATTATTAGGCGTGTGGGGTAAGGAAATTTGCCCAAGGTTTCGCCCTGCCTGGAATTGAACCCAGGTCTCTCGCTTGTAAGGCGAGTGCTCTAAGCACTGAGCTAAAGAGATCTCAGTGACACTGTGCACACATTTCTCGAGTCAACGCAATTTGCTCGAATGAGGCTGACACTGATTTGGATTCACAATAAAACTGTGTCTATATTGCACTCGCCATTAGTAAGTTTCACCCAGGGCATTTCTGAGTACTCCATGGTCCTCATATAAAGAGGTTGTTCTCAATCTCTTACACATATGCTCTGGAGGCCAGATCAGCCTATGGCTAAAGTTTTAGTGGTGCTTCAAAGAACGGGAGCTCTCGTCTAATTCTGCCTCCTCCAGCTTTCTAACACAAACATAATATTTTAGTGAAGCCACTCCTTATGACTTCCTTACACAAAGAGAACAGTCCCATTAAATTTTAACAAAATATAATTTAGTTAAACAGGTTTTATCTTTCCTGCACTATATAAAAGACGTAAGCATTCAACAAAGTGCCCAGTGATGAGTGATCCACGTATTTTCCATTTACAACTTACTATGTAAGAGCATCTTATGTAATTCTCCCCTTCACAAAGCCCACTTCCGAACCACTGGGGATGTCTGTTTTTTTCTGTTTGCTGATATTCACAGTAGATATTTCACTATAATAAATAATAATAATCCTTGCATTTGATATAGCGCTTTTCACATCTTATCAACGCCTCAAAGCGCTTCACAGAATATACTGTAAATTGAATTGACTGTATATTTGTGGACGAAACGCGGCAGCCAGTTGAGTTACTATATTTCCTCTTCTCAACAGTAACCAGTGACCTGGTAGCTAAATCAGAAATCCTTACACCCATTTGAGACTTCAAAGAGCAGATATATTTCTCATACAATTTTATGAAATGCAAATGCTCATGAAAGCTGATTGATGCAGTCTTTTGCATATTGTTAAGCAGGCATTCCCTATCTGTCTCTCTCTCTATCTCTCGCTTTCAGCACCTTTGGATGTCCTGCTGACGTGAAATGTGCTAGACACGTATAATTGTGTTGTTGTTGTTGTTTCTGTTACATGGACTATTTCAATGTATGACTGGGATTTTCATCAGTACAAACCTTGGTAAACTTTGACAGTCTCCAGAGTCTGTTAGAATGATATAATGACATCTCCCTAATCTCCACAGTAGATATTCACACCTAAGATTGCTGGCTCCATTCATTCGCTTTGCAAAGCAATACCCGGTTTTATTTTGTAGTTGTGGATTTTTTGGTCGCCTTTTTAAGCGAACAAGGTCTGCCTGCTTTTTTAGGAATGCAATAAAGGAAAGGTCTAGGGACATGGCCCTACATCCATATGGTCTTAACCTTCAGTATTAAGTTGAACTATACGCTTCACCCTCCATCTATGTTTTTTAAATTATTTATCAGTGGGGAAAAAAGCTCTTTAAAGTTAACATGAGGTGACTGGCCTCTCAATGAGTACTGCAATTCTTATGGCATTTCGGAGCTTCAGTGTCAAAACCGGTCGTCTTGTCAGCTAATCGCCGTTCCCAGCTCTCCCCAGTGCTTTTCTGAAAACGATGAGTGCAAAAGGTTACTGGAGCTGAGGATCAATGAAGAAATATCGTGCATCTGTGCCAGGTCTCAGAAACAATGAGGAAAAGGTGGCGCTGATCAGAAAGCCTATAAACTATGTAATGCAGTACGTATTTTAATGGTAAAAATTGCCTCACGTTTATTTTTAAGCAGATTTTTCAATGGCCTTGTGTCTCACCTATGAAGTCATTGAAGGGAGATATGCTGGACTATTTTATACCACAGATCTTTCTTGCAGTATTTGTTCTGTTCATTATTCCTTTACCACGGTTTGCACACTTACTTCTTTTTCAGATCTCTAGGTCGCTATATTTTTATGTCACTATTTTGTTGAAGCTTCATAAATGAATGATTAGAGAGTCTGAGATTAGGTCAATGATACAATTATTTATTTGCAGAGTACAACTTCTCAATCATCCTTAAATCTGGCGATTGTAAACTATTGGGAATCAGTTACTGAGACTTGATCCAAGAGTATAATTTGGTCAAATGGAACATCTGGCGAGCTGTTAAACCAAGGCCCCCCCTCTGCCTTTCAGGAGAGGCTGAGGGAGAGAGAGTTAAAAGTTCCATGAACCTATTCCAGAAGCGGTTTATCCTCCAGGAAATTAGGAATTCATTTAATTGTGGGCATATTGCCTGTCATGTTTGCCTATAAATACACAATCCACAATGCTTGACAGCAGCGCGCTGTGAAGAGTCTTGAGATGATTTGGGGTTACGAGAGCTACATCAAAGGCAAGGATTATTATTATTATTAATGAAAGAATGTGAAAGGTCTCGATTTCCTAGGATTGCATCTGTCCGCAAAACAGCCCTCACGGGAGGGAAACGATAAGACTCACGTTGTCCAGTCGGTTGTTGCCGAGAGCATAACCGCAAAACATCTTTATTCCCGGTTGATTCGCATCTCCAGGTAGGTGAGCAATGCAGATGCGTGATCTATTATTGGGTTCAAATCTTAAGGAGTCTGTTGATTATTTCACATTGCGGTCCTGTTGTTAATTGCATTGGTTTAGTGCCCCTCACGCAGGGTAGTGTCTCAGAGCGCAAGATTAAAATAGTCGAAAATATTGGCACTGTCATTTTTATATGTGGGATTATAATGACAGGGAGAGAAATAAGGATTAGGGCTACAGTGAAACGTCCACACTCTCACGATTTAGACTTTAGGATTATCCACAGACAGCAAGTGTAATCGGTACGCTGGTGTCCACTTCTAAGCGCTGGTGGGAATCAGTTGTGGACCTGGATATTATATGGTTCAGTTTTGTTAGGATTGATCATTTAAACTGCAGTATTTCTTTCGCCTCACACACACACACACACACACACAAACTACTTGTCAATTTAATGCATTCAAGATTTCACTCAGCCCAGATTGATTTTAAAACTCTACCAATAACTGGATTACACAGTGTCGTATAGGAACCGTTAAAAGAAAATTACTGCGATAAAATACTTTTTTTATATGAAGGAACAGAGTAACTTTTCAAAAAGGTAATAAACACAGAGAGAGAGAGAGAGAGAAAAGCATAACATAGCGGCAGCAGCTCTGACACTCCACTATTTAAGTGTCTTCACGTTGAGTGTGGTGTAGCAACATTGCCATCTAGTGGATCTAACCCTTCGTTAACACACCTCACAGCACATTTCAGACACTTTCCCTCCTGACACACACACACAGGTGGAGGGAGAGGCTGAGACAATAGCATTCAATGGAGAAATACAACACAATGAGGGCACCGGTTCATTTTGGAGAGGTAGAGAAAACAATAACTGGGCTATTTCTAACATGTATTAGTCTTCTAGCCTCAGTCTCTAAAATCTGCAAGAACCCGCACAGGTGACAGCCAGCATTATTTTTACTGTCACAATCTATTTAGGCATTTCTCCACCTCCCCATCATTTCAGCTGCTCTCTCTCGCTCTCTTTCTCTCTCTCTTGCATGCAATAAAAAAGCTGGAAATGAAAATACTCTTAAACTATCTACTGCAACGCTATATAAGTCAAGTGAAGCGATCATGTTTTAGATTTACAAACGGATATAACAGTGAGTAAATTACACATGTAAATATATATTTAGCCAGGCACGCGATATAGCTTATTGCAACAGAGATCATAAGATAGTTTCCCCCCCCCCCCCCCCCCCCACCAAATAGGCACTTTGGTATCGAGTACCTTGTTCACACTACAGTATAATGCTATTTTCCAACGTTCATTTCAGTTTTGTACTGAAATCCAGGAAGTATAAGACAGATAAATAATATACTAAGTGATGCACACACACACACACACACACAGGTTTTTAGCCTGTTTAACAATCTCCTAATTGGATCATCCTGACATTGCTCGCTGTTCTTTGGTTCCTATCCCAGTCTGGTGGCATGATAAACTATTTAGTCATTTGGATGCTGCAATACATGAAAGAGCAGGGTTTATGTATCTCTGTCTGACAGGACTAATGAGCACCTCTGAATACAGAGCCCCCTCCCCACCAGCCAACCTTGTTGTGTTGTTTGCTGTGAGGTTGTGGGGGGTGCACACAAATACACTCAAGATCACTCGCCAAGTCCTGATAATTGATGGAGGGGGTGACAATGCCGGCAATGATTGCAGTGAGTTTGATTTGCCTGAATAAAGCCAATGGTGTGAATGAATGGTTTTTAATGTGTGTTGGGAGCTCCTTCACCAGCCCCGCAGACACTGGGTCTCTGTGCTCAGGTGATGGGGGAAGCTTAATGCTCGCACACACCTTTTCCAGGGTCCCTGACTCACTAATTGTCCCAACCAATGTGATATTCGGGCCTTGGAGTCACTCGGATCCATCTTTAAACAAACATTGTAAACCCATCGTGTTTTCCACCTATAACAATGACTGACTGAAATGGCCAACAACAACAACAACAACAAAATTGCACTTGTATACAGCCTTTCACACCAGGAGGACGTCCCAAGGTGGTGAAACCCATCAATGTCATCTCTCGCTTGATTCAAGACCCTCATAGCATCAATTTAAATGACCAATTTATTATTGGGGTGGGGGCCGATGTGGGGCAATTTGCTTGTATGTGTGTGTCCTAGTTAGGCCCACCTAGCACCTCATTCGTGTGTGTAAGGATGTGTGTGTAAGGATGTGTGTGTGAGTGTGAGGATGTGATCGGTAATATTTTCCATATACAACAGGCATTGCAAACGTGTGCAGATGTGGTGAAAGGGGTGGTTGGGTGGGTGGGGGGGGGCACATTGGGAGACGAAGTGTAAAACGCAATAGGACTGATTGTGTGAAAAGTCCTCACACAAGATCCGCAATGTTTGCTCAGTACATTACGGGGGGGGGAGGATAATAAAAACATGTATAGTATATGATGTGGTCGCAATGCATGTGATATAAGTGAGTAGAAGATGTGAAAGACACCAAGGCAGTGAGTGGCGAGTGAGTGAGTGGTGGCAATTAGTAAGTTGATTTGATTTACTCATCCCAAGTTATAGAGCCAATTCGTCAATGTAATGTACATTTATTTGTCAAAGCTCAGTGGACAGGATCCCTCTCTATGAGCAGTACTGGCTCACAGCACAATGTATCGCCATAATCACAGCATAACTACATACAGCTTCCAGCTAAGATGGGAAGGAAATCTCTTCCTTTGAGTCCAGAAGCCTGATATTGCAGAGAGGTTTTTAAGTGAGGTTTCTGTGGGACTGAAACCGGGTTTGGGAACAAAGACGTGGATTAGGAATTTCCAAGTTAACTCACCAGCACCTGTGTTGGTGCGAACACTGAACACCCAGCCACATTCTCATCTGAAATAATTGATAAACTTAGCCAACCAAGTCTCTGATGATACGAGCCTCCCAGCCCGCAGAGAGGGGTGGGGGTAGAGGGAGGGAGGGAGGGAGTGGGGGAGATTCGAAGAAAGAAGAAATGAAAGAGGAAAAGAACTAAGGAGGACCACGGCGTAAGTGGAATTATAGAAGAAATTATGATTGAATAAGAAACCGATGATCTAACCCCGCATCGCCGTGTGTGTGTCAGTGATGGTCACTGTGTGTGTGATGGTCACTGTGTGTCACTGTGTGTGTGTTGGTCAATGTGTGTGTGTGTGTGTGTGTGTAATGGTCACTGTGTGTGTGTGATAGTCACTGTGTGTGTGTGTGTGATAGTCACTGTGTGTGTGTGTGTTATAAACACTGTAACCAGCGGTGTGTGTGTGTGATGGTCACTCTGTGTCAGTGTGTGTGTCTGTGATTCACTGTGTGTGTGTGTGTGATAGTCACTGTGTGTGTGCGTGTGTGTGATGGTCACTGTGTGTGTATATATGTGTGTGTTGTGTATGTGTGTGTATATGTGTGTGTTTGTGTATATATGTGTGTGTGTGTATATATGTGTGTATATGTGTGTTTGTATATATATATGTGTGTATATATGTGTGTGTGTGTATATATGTGTGTGTGTGTATATGTGTGTGTGTGTGTGTATATATGTGTGTGTGTGTGTGTGTATATATATGTGTGTGTGTGTGTATATGTGTGTGTGTGTGTATATGTGTGTGTGTGTGTATATATATGTGTGTGTGTGTGTATATGTGTGTGTGTGTGTGTATATGTGTGTGTGTGTGTATATGTGTGTGTGTGTGTGTGTGTGTGTATATATGTGTGTGTGTGTGTGTGTTATAAACACTGTAACCAGCGGCGAGTGTGTGTTTTCTCAAGTGGATTTCAAACACTGGAAGAAGTGAGGCGGCGGCGGGGGTGAGGACGTCTGTCTGTGACACTCGCATTAAAACGCTGTCAGAAATCAAATGAAAACTGCTCGCCTCTGGCCTGGCTCCTATCTGCTCAACAACTGGGGGATTAATGATCTGATACAGACCCGGGGCGAGCAGGGAGGGGGGGGGGGGGGGGGGGGGGGGGGTCCACAGGGAAGCCGGGTTTGGATGGGAGGGTTTGGAAGGTGAGAGGCAATCTCGATGGGAATTGTTGTTTTCAAACCTCCCCTCTCTCAACCCTCACAGCTTCCCCCCCCACACCCCCCCCCCACACCCCCCCCACACCCACACCCCCACACACACCCCCCCCACACACCCCCACACACACCCCACCACCAACAACAATAATAATAATAATACTTTGACAATGAGGCAAAGATGCAAATCATTATTCTCTTGACTGTTGCAAATAATACTGTTTTTTTACACACACAGATATGGTTCAATCTCTTTCCACCTTATACTGTATACACACACAGACACACATATACTGTATATACACACACAGACACACATATACTGTATACACACACATACTGTATATACACACACAGACACATATATACTGTATACACACACAGACACACATACTGTATATACACACAGACACACATATACTGTATATACACACACAGACACACATATACTGTATATACACACACAGACACATATATACTGTATACACACACAGACACATATATACTGTATATACACACACAGACACACACATACTGTATATACACACAGACACACATATACTGTATATACACACACAGACACACATATACTGTATACACACACAGACACATATATACTGTATATACACACACAGACACACACATACTGTATATACACACAGACACACATATACTGTATATACACACACAGACACACATATACTGTATATACACACACGAGAGACGAGAGAAGCACTCACTCGAGTGACAATTGGGAGGTTAAACGTTTCGCAGCGCTCAATAAAACTCTCTCTCCGTCTCTTTCTTTCTCTCTCTCGTCTCCTCTCCGACCCAAATCCTATCCCCAGTTGTCCAGGGAAACCATCCGACAAGTTACACACTTGATCAGGAAGGTTTACGAGGTGCCTGCCAGCACCGATTCTAACCCACACACACTCACTCACTCACTCACTCTCACTCTCACTCACTCACTCACTCTCACTCTCACTCACTCCCAACAAGCCGGCAATACATCTGACACCGTTAATCTCTAATGTCTCCAAGTCCCGCTCCGAATATCGCCCTGACTGACTGTGTCAGTGAGCGGACCTGTCCCCAGCAAACTAAACTGCTGAGAGAGAGAGAGAGAGAGAGAGAGAGAGAAGTGGGGGGGGGGGGGGGGTCAGATCAGCAATGGGAGCATCCCCCAAACTCACTGATGGCATTGATCTAATGATAGATCCCCCCCCCCCCCACACACACACACACAAATATACACACACACACAAATACACACACATACATATACACACACATACACACACACAGAATGCAAACACGAATACAAACACGAACAAAAATACACACAGAAACACACACACACACACACACACACACGCGGACACCCAAACATACATAAACACACACATACCCACAAACACACACAAGCCAGGCGCAGAGATACACACTGACACACACACACACACACACACACACACACTGTGTAAACCCCTTTAGCACCAGGTTACCCCCCCCCCCCCCCCCCCCCCAACCCCCAGGACAGCGACCCCGAAGAAAGTGTGTGTCAGTTTGCACTTTCTGATCGATCAGTGATCGATATCACCCGAGTCCAGGTTGCAATCGGCTCGGAAAGTTAATCAACTTCCAGCCCGGAGTCTCGGCATCTCACAGCTCACCTGAGCAGAGCAGAGGAGACAGGTAACTGGCCTCTAATCTCTGTGTGTGTCTGTGTGTGTGTCAGTCTGTGTGTGTGTGTGTCTGTGTGTGTCTGTGTGTGTGTGTGTGTGTGTGTCTGTGTGTGTCTGTGTGTGTGTCTGTGCTTTACAAAGAGCCAGGGCAATCCTTTGAATACATTTAAGATTATTGCATTGAGTGGGTTGACTTGGAAGATCAGGGTATCAGCCCAGCCCTCCCCACCCCCCCCACCCCCACACACACACACAGCCACCCAACCCCCCCCCCCCCACACACACACAGCCACTCCCCCCCCCCACACACACACACACACAGCCACCCAACCCCCCCCCCCCCACACACACACACACAGCCACCCCCCCCCCACACACACACACACACAGCCCCCCCCCCACACACACACACAGCCACCCACCCCCCCCCCACACACACACACACAGCCACTCCCCCCCCCCCCCCACACACACACACACAGCCACCTACTCCCCCCCCACCACACACACACACACACACAGCCCCCCCCACACACACACACAGCCCCCCCTCACACATAGCCCCCCCCACACACACACAGCCCCCCCCACACACAGCCCCCCCCTCACACACACACAGCCCCCCCCACACACACAGCCCCACACACACAGCCCCCCCCTCACACACACACAGCCCCCCCCCAGACACACACAGCCGCCCCCTCACACACAGCCCCCCCCTCACACACAGCCCCCCCCACACACACAGCCCCCCCCCCCACACAGCCCCCCCCTCACACACAGCCCCCCCTCACATACAGCCCCCCCCCCACACAGCCCCCCCCCTCACACACAGCCCCCCCCCTCACACACAGCCCCACCCACACACACACAGCCCCCCCCCCCCACACAGCCCCCCCACCACACAGCCCCCCCCCCCACACACAGCCCCCCCCCCCCCACAGCCCCCCCCCCCCCCCCACAGCCCCCCCCCCCACACAGCCCCCCCCCCACACAGCCCCCCACCCCCACACACAGCCCCCCCCCCCACACACAGCCCCCCACCCCACACACAGCCCCCCCCCCACACACAGCCCCCCCCCCCCACACACAGCCCCCCCCCCACACACAGCCCCCCCCCCACACACAGCCCCCCCCCCACACACAGCCCCCCCCCCACACACACAGCCCCCCCCCCCCCACACACACAGCCCCCCCGCACACACAGCCCCCCCCCCCCCCACACACACAGCCCCCCCCCCCCCACACACACACACAGAGACTCTTCAAAAGCACAATCCAGAGCAGCCCCAGATCCCGACTCACAATGAAATCAAATGAAATGAGAGAGAGGGTCTGTCCTTACCCCGAGTGTCTCATTGCCCCCGTCACTGTTCTGCCCGGTGGCTACTCCCGAGTTAAACCAGCTTCCTCCCCCTCTCCCTCTCCGTGTCTCTCTCCTCTTCTCTGGGAGGGAAGCGGTCTGTCTGCTCGGAGCTGCAGGCTGTGTGTGATCACACCGTTAAGTGAAGCGAGACTCAGAACTCAACTCCCACTGGGCTGGGAGGGGGTTCAATATATAATCCAAAAAAATAGAACCAAGAGCTTTCTTTCCCCCCCCCCTCCCCTCTCCCCTCTCCCTCTCCCCTCCCTCTCCCTCCTCCTCAGACTGAAACAAAACGACTTCTTCAAGCGAAAGGACCAACGAGGTGGTTACAGACTCTCTGTGTGTGTCTCTCTCTCCAGCTTCTCCTGACGAGTTGAGAACAGAGCAGAAGATGCCAAGATGTTTGGGGTTCGTCGACTCTCTTTCTCTTCTTCTCCTCTTCTCCTCCTCTCTTCTTATTCTCTCTTATCCTCTCCTCTCTTCTTCTCCTCTCCTCTCCTCCCTTCTCCTCCTCTCTTCTTATTCTCTCTTATCCTCTCCTCTCTTCTTCTCCTCTCCTCTCCTCTCTTCTCCTCCTCTCTTCTCTTCTCTCCTCTCTTCTCCTCTCCTCTCTTCTCTCCTCCAGCGTTTGGTTCCACACACACACACACACACACAGAGAGAGAAAGCGATTTAAAGAACAACCATGTTTGACAGCTGCATGATAGACAAATATATAGACGTGTTCACCCCCCACCCCCCCCCCACCCCCCAAAAAAAAGTCAGGAGATACGAGAAAAGTTGCTAGATTCAGACACAGGGCGATTGAAACCCAACTGTTTGCAATGTAATGCGTTTCCTTTTCACCAAAACGACTGGCTCAGATCTCTGTAAACAGTGTCTCTCTCTCTCTCTCTCTCTCCCACTGCCTGGATTTCAGAGGCTGGATGGAGTTCACGTTCAAAGCAGATGTCACTCACTCACACCCTCTCTCTCTCACTCACACTCTATCCCTCTCTCTCTTTCTCTCTCTTTCTCTCTCCTGGCTTCCCATCACTCCCAGCACGGATGCAACTTGTTTCAGCTCACGTCAGCTTAAGAGATAAAACCTCCTCCTTCTTACCCCACCCCACATTCTCCCTCCCTCCCTCTCTCCCTCCTTTCTTTCCTCCCGTTCAACTCATCACCTGCCACCTTCCTCTCTGCCTCTCTCACTCCCCCAACACACAGACACACATACCCTCTCCTCTGTCTCTCTCTCCAACATACAGACACACAACCCCCCACCCTCCAAACCTCTCTCTCTCCCCCAACACACACACACACAGATATACCCCCTCCTCTGTCTCTCCCTCCAACATACACCCCCCCCCCCCCCCCCAACCTCTCTCTCTCTCCCCCAACACACAACCACATATACCCCCCTCACACACACACACACACATACACTCACTCCCCAATCTGTCTCTCTATCCCCTCCCAACACACACACGCACACACCCTCTCCCCCAGCACACACACACACTCCCCCAGCACACACACACACACACTCTCTCCCAGCACACACTCTCCCCCAGCACACACACACACACACCGTCTCCCCCAGCACACACACACCCACACCCTCTCCCCCAGCACACACACACCCTCTCCCCCAGCACACACACTCCCCCAGTACACACACACCCTCTCCCCCAGCACACACACACACACTCCCCCAGCACACACACACACCCTCTCCCCCAGCACACACACACCCTCTCCCCCAGCACACACACCCTCTCCCCCAGCACACACACCCTCTCCCCCAGCACACACACACACTCCCCCAGCACACACACACACACCCTCTCTCCCAGCACACACTCTCCCCCAGCACACACACACACACACCGTCTCCCCCAGCACACACACACCCACACCCTCTCCCCCAGCACACACACACCCTCTCCCCCAGCACACACACTCCCCCAGTACACACACACCCTCTCCCCCAGCACACACACACACACTCCCCCAGCACACACACACACCCTCTCCCCCAGCACACACACACCCTCTCCCCCAGCACACACACCCTCTCCCCCAGCACACACACCCTCTCCCCCAGCACACACACACACTCCCCCAGCACACACACCCTCTCCCCCAGCACACACACCCTCTCCCCCAGCACACACACCCTCTCCCCCAGCACACACACACACACTCCCCTAGCACACACACACTCTCTCTCTCTCTCTCGGCTGCTATTGGGAAAGCTGTGTGCGGAATCAAACCTGGCTTCACTCTGCCCGGCTCCTCTGTTAATGAGGCAGGAAGATTAATCAGAATTCATCTGTTTCTCTCCTCTTCGTCTTGGCCGATCTCATTCCCACATAGACAAGAGGATTAGAGAGATTCATCCCTCCCCCCCCCCCTCACCCCTCCATCCCTCCCCCCCCTCCCCCCCCACCCCTCCCTCCACATGATGTTTTTTTTAATGGATCACGATTCCCATAATACAGGGGAAAATACACTCCCGAGTGTGGCGGGGCGAGCGAGGAAAGCCCCCCCTCCCTGCCTTGAGAAAGGGTTTGTTTTGGAAGTTATTTGGAGCTAGTCCGGGTTGCTTTTTGCTTCGGCTGAGATCTCCAGCCGGTGTGTGAGGCCAGGTCCCCGCTCTCAGGGGGGGGGGGAGGGAATTGTCAAGTTTATTCGGGGTTGGAAAAGGCGGCCATTCAACCCTAACTACTCAGTGAGGAGTGGGGTGGGGGGGGGAGGCACTGAATTTCACCTAACAGCCCCCCCCCCCCCCCCACCCACTCCATATCACTCTCCCACCCAACCCCACCTTCCTTCAACACCTCCCAGTTATTCTCACCTTGTAAATAAAGGATTCAATCTAAGTGTGTGTTGTGTGTGTTGGTGTTTGTGTGTTGTGTTGGTGTGTGTTTGTGTGTTGTGTTGGTGTGTGTTGTGTTGGTGTGTTGTGTGTGTGTTTGGAGTCTCTCTCCATCTCTCCCTGTCTGCTGCGGGCGAGTCTTGCGGCGAGTTCACATCCACTTGTGGTACTGGACAAACACTGACTCCCCAAAGCTGGACACGCACCGGATTGGTGAACAGCCGCTGGGATCAGAGAGAGAGAGAGACACAGAGAGAGAGACACACACACACACACACACAGAGAGAGAGACACACACAGAGAGCCAGAGAGAGAGAGAGACGTGTCACCTTGTGGACACACTGAGCAAGAGAGGGTGGGGGGCACTTTGCTTTACCAAGCCTTTCTGTAACTAGAATGTGAAAGCGAGAAACCAACTTCAGTTGAGAGCCACTGGGAGGGATTGTGTTAAGATTTTTCCCTGTGTCTGCACTGATTCCTTCATCCAGTCGGTTTCAGCCTCTCTCCCCCCCCCCCCCCCCCCTCTCTCTCTCTCCACCCCCTCTCTCTTTCTCTCTCTCCCCCCCCCCCCCCCCCCCACCCTCTCTCTCTCCACCCCCTCTCTCTCTCTCTCTCTCTCCCCCCCCCTCTCTCTCTCTCCACCCCCTCTCTCTCTCTCTCCCCCCCACCCCCACACTCTCTCTCTCCACCCCCTCTCTCTCTCCCCCCACCTCTCTCTCTACCCCCCCTCTCTCTCTCTCCCCCCTCTCTCTCTCTCCCACCTCTCTCTCCCCCTCCCCCCCCCCTCTCTCTCTCGCTATCCAGGCGGGGTAACCAGATGTGCAGCCGAAAATATGGCGAAACAGGTGGAATTAACCCTCTCTGTGGGATTTTTTTTCATGTAACCCCCCCCCCCACACACACACACACACCCCTCGTATGAGCAAATGCGTGTAATTGCTCCATTTATGTGGAGCTGTATCAATACAACATCTCTTCACCCCGTCTGTACAGTCATTTCACATTGAAATCAATTATTATTTTTTGTGGGGGGTAGGGGATACAATGGACGTTTTAAGGTCAGTGTTGCGGGGACACGGCTCTAAAGGTTGTGTGACATTGGCAGGATCGGTGCCGGATGAACGGTACATCAATGAATGACTGACAAGCTCGTTGCTGTATTATATATATATATCTATATTTATATCCCTGCCTTTCAGCGCTCTGGGGCGCCCTCCCCCCCACCGTGAGAGGTGCTCCAGTAAATGTCTTTTTGTTGCTCAGGTGCACATTAGAATTCTATAGAGTTATCACAGCACCAACAACAGGTAGTTTGACCCCCAACTAGTCTGTGCTGGTGTTTCAGATACAGTAATTAGAAGCATTCTGCTTCAATCACAGCTGCTCCAGTGAGTTCCACATTTCTCACCATCGTTTGTGTAAAGATATTCCTCCTAAACACCCCCCTCCCACCTTTCAGGGTATCTTATGTTAAGCCCCATTCACTTGGATTAACCAAATCGGAAACGGTCTCTTAATCTCTTACTTTACTGAATCATGTCAGAAGCTTAAACACCCCTGTCAGGTCCCCACTGAATTGTCCACCTCCACCCGTGTCCCACACCAAATGCCAGATACCCACGCCAATCCCCACAAATTCCAACTTCGGCCACCCACATCCCAATCCCCATCAAATTCTGCGAACCCATCATCCCAGTCCCCACCAGCCTCCACTGTCTCCCCATATCCCAGTAGATCAATTGCACTGTTCTCACCCTTCATCCCCTTAGCACCCCCACGTCCCTCTGATGTCCTCACCCCCACATCTCTCTCTCTGATCTCCTCGTGTCCCACTGCTCTGCTTGGCCCCATTCACACTCGATTAAATAACGATTCCGTTGTCGGTTCAGCGTACGGTCTGGTCGGTGCCATTTGAACACCCATCATGGCTCCAGTGGTTTCTCCCGCAAACTCGAGAGTTTATTGGAACTCCTCTTCTAGTCTCCTGTTTCATTTTCAAGCCGGTTGCCCATTTAGTGCCTGTAAATTCTCTAGTTGGGCTTCCAGGAATCTCACTGTCTCACTTTTTGCCGCCCGGCACTAACTCATTAGACTTCCAGCTAATTAAATATTTATCATGCAAACAAGGCAACCTTGTACCTTCTGTTTACACAAGCCATTTTCTACAAGATGGATCTGTGTAGAATCATCATCAATCTAAACTTCGGAACTTGAGAGCAGACGCCCAGGAAACGCGGGTTGGAGACGGTGTAAATCTCCTGTGGAAGAAAGGGAAAGGAAGGCTCTTCGGATGGATTATTCAGGAGATTTATTTCTTTAATAGAATCCGCAACATTACGTTACCTTGCGAGATTGCATTGGCAAACAGTCACACGTTCGGCGCCTAACCTCGGCAAATACATCTTGAATATTTCCTGCTGTAAATGGTTGAACTTTGATTGCACATGCTTGCTCTTAATAATAATAATACTCCTCGCATTTTGATACAGTGTCTGATCATGTCATTGAGACATCTCAAAGCTCTCCACAGAATGTGCTGTAAGGAGTGAATTGACGGAGAGTTGCTTTTGCAAAGTGCCCCAAACTGACTCCCTAAGCTCCACGAAAAACGTGTTTCTTTTTTTTTTGCAACAAAAATTGCTGCAATTTTCACATGGCTGTTGGTCGGGAAGAATACTGCATAAATCATCTTTCTACAGTCTGATTCTGGAGCCATTCTTGCTGGAGACCTTTGGTGAGACCACCTGCCTTGGTGTGTTGCTCTGTAAGCCCATAGGACGCTCCCTATACACTCGTATCTCAGCAAACTGTTTCTCCTTCCAACTCCGCCTGGTCAAACTCACCGAACCAGTGCGCAATCTAGGCATCCGGTTCGACCCTCAGCTGTCCTTCCTCCCCTACACCCAGACCCCGACCAGGACCACCTTCTTTCACCTCTGCCACATTGTCCGCCTCCGAACATACCTTTCCACAAATACAACCTGAATCCTGGTGCGTGCGTTTGTCATCCTTCTTCGAGGAGTAACCATATCACAGGGCGGGGGGCGGAGGGAGGGAGGGAGGGAGGGAGGGAAGATTAGGTTTCGAAACCCAAAATACTGCAGCTGCTGCAAATCTGAAACAAAAAGCAGATGTCTCTGGGAACACTCAGCAGGTCAAGAACTGTCAGAACTGACAGTTCGCGGGCCTCCAACATGGATTCTCTTTCCTTTCTCCATAGGTGTTGCTTAACAAGATTAGGTTTCGGTCCATTTAGCACCTGATAACCTTCAAAGCCAATGTCCTATCGGGTAATACGATCACTGCCACAACAAAACGAGTTGTCATGATTCATTTTAGTTTAATTCCAATGCACATCTTAATAATAATCCTTCCATTTGATATAGAGCTTTTCACGTCTTCTAGACGTCTCGAAGCGCTTCACAGAATATACTGTAACGTGAATTGACTGTATATTTGTGGGTGATAGGATTGTGTTCTGCAACATGGGACAGCAGAAAAAAACTTCCCCCTCCCCCCCCCCCGGCTTCTTGTTGACTCAACCCCTCACCCCTCCCCCACCTGCAGCCCCCTCCCCCACCCAAAGGTGCATCTGGTTCATTGTCTCCCAATTGAAATCAACAGCAAATAGAAATCATTTTGCAATTTGAACACTGGGTTTGGAACTCTTTCAGTCCCTGCATCTTTTGCTGAGATGCTATTCAATGTGTGTGGCTATAAGCCAATTCCTCGGCATTCTGGCTCTATTTAACGGAGAAATCAGAGCTTACCCCTGCTTAGTGTCAGCGTTTCTCCAGTTTAATTTGAAAGACTTTGTGTCGCTACCACAATCTCTCAGCTGTCAACTCCTCTTATTTGCATGGATAGAAACCGCAGTATCGTTTTTGGAGAGAGATGCTACAGTTTGGTGGGGGGGGGGAGGTTACAGAACAGCCTTCAAGAGGACCAGGCTGTTCCTGTTATGAATCCTTTTTCCCTAATTGCGTGACACTGATATTTAACAAGCAGGCCAAGACAGCAAAAGCATTTGCATTGATCCTTATACCAGCGTGAGCTCATAGCATGTGTCTAGACCTAGGCTAAGCATATCTGCCCTTGCGTTAATCTGCTCTCTGCAGCCTGGGTGGGATTTTTTTTTCATCGTTTTAATTTCAGGCACAGCCTTGCAAAGGAAACCAAGAGAGAAAGTTTTTGTTTTAATCTGTGTCAAAATTTTAAAACTCTTAAGAGACAACATATTAACAGGAAGCCAGCTGTGTCCAACTAATGGGGGTACTGCCTAATGGGGGGTAACAATGGGGGTACTGCCTACTTTCACAGAGACGAACCTTTATTATAATCAATTATTCAAATCTGAAAGCAATCTGTTTCCTTCTTTTAAGTACATGATCAGGTGGGATATTCCTAGTTCCTCTTGAAACGCTCTTGGTGCCTTTTGCACCAGTAGCCATTTCCCGGTGGTTATAGCCGCCGAGCTGTGTCTTGTGCGGAAACACTGAACCGTTGGCCCTCTGCTTTCAATGCCGCGATCCATCTCACTGTCGTCGCAGTAGAGCTCTCTATTCGGGTGAGTTTGGAAAGGCAACACAGCGCGGCTCGATCTTCTTGCTCATTCCAATGCTTTCCGACGCTCGAGCGAACCGCTTTGGTGAACCTTCGAACCAAGCCAACGCGAAACAGACTTGCCAACTACCACCTGAAGCATGTGTGCCCATAAACGAGACTCGTTTTCCTTTGGCTTTGCACACCCAGTTCTTTCATATGGCACGAAATACAAGGATACAAGATGTGGCAACACGGAAAAAAAAAACCCTATTGGACACTTCCAGCCTGCTGTGCTATCTGTTTTTTGAGCCAATCTCACAGATTTTATCTTTTGCCCCACTCCTGACAATTGAATAATTCATCAGTACTGTATTTACCACTGATTAAATTTGCAGGACACGAGAAGTTACAGTAGTTCTTAAATGATTGCAGCAAATCAGAATCAATTCGAAACGTGTTGAGATGCAAGAAAGGTACATTATCTAGGTGCCAAACACCGCAGAGCGTTTATTTAATCACTGCCTAATGATCCGTCCTCAAAGTTTCCTCTGCATCGAATGAGGAGTGAGGACAGGGGCAAATGATGGATCCCAGTATCTGAATTTGTTAAGAATCCTTCCTGGCTGTAGGTACAGTGCATGCATTATTCACAGGGAAGGAAATGTGGAGACCATCCCTGAAAGATTGACACCACCTTTATCAGCCTGCAAATAAAAATAAAATGCATTAATATATATATATATATCTTTGGAGTTATCTTGCTTTCAGGTCGGATTGCACCCAACTAAGAAACAATTTAAAACACAGAGGACTTTTCCTCCTGTTGTTAACCTGATTGGAAGGGAAGGGGCTTTGAGGGGGGGGGGGGGGGGGGGGGCAACGCTCCCAATGTATTGTAACTTAATCGCTGCAAAACACCACTCCTTAAACAGTGAGGTGGTCTGAGTGGACTTGTGTATAACCCGTCGAGATATTGGCCTCTGTAAAAGTTCCCCTCCCATTTCCTAGCCCACCAATTAATTGCTCAAGCCTCCAAAACGCGAAATAAATAGCCAACCTTGTAACAACACACACACACACACACAAATGCCATCACGTATATCCTCCAAACACCTTGGCTTTGTTGGGATTAAAATACGTTGTTATTTATTTGGGGAGATTCACCAAACTTGGTCAATGTCTGGGAGGGCAACAAACACTTGCAGGGAAACCATCGAATTAGAATCAAGTTGCTCTAATTTACCCCCAAACTTGGCAGATCTCCCCCCCCCCCCCCCTCCCCCCACCTCTGCTTGAAGCGGTTGACGTTGTCTGATGATGGCCCACAGCCTGATCACCTCTGGTCCACATTGCCAGAGCCCTGGCCAGTGTTGCACAGTGTTCTGGCTCCATCTACCGACGGATCAAAGCATTGACCTGCAGGAAGCCCTCGAGATTCATTCAGCCCCCAAACCAGATGTTAATCGTAGTCGCACTGTATTTTGCTCTCTCTCTCTAGATATATATATATATTTTTCGATTGACATCAGGTCTCAGAGGTGTCTATTCTTTCAAGAACAGTCAGACAGATTTCTGTTAGGAAATAGCATCTCAGGATACAATATATAGTTTGAGACAAGACACCCGAATGCAACTGCGATGACGGTGGAAGGCAAACTGAATGGACCTTGGTCTTCGGTCAACCTAGTAAATGGTTGTGTTTTAAATCTGGAAGCACTGTTCTTTAATAGGCGATTGCTTAATCCGGGTGAGAATTTTACTTTATTCCTTTTCTAAATGCACATCGGCATAGAATGCCCCATCAGATGATATTTTATTTTAAAGTTCTTCCTAAAGGTAATTGATTTGAAATAATATCTTCAGGATCGATTCCTTATCCATCTGATTACAAGCTAAGAATTAAAACATCCCCTTATCAATAGAGTAACAAAAATCCAAATAATAACATTTGTCACAGCGCCTTGTTAGGTCGTTGAGACGTAAAGAGCTTCACAGAATATACCGCAAAGTGAAATGACTATATAAATCGAGTGCATAAACTCGATGAATTGGGCTGAAATGGTGGACGAGAGGAGGAAAAAATAAATGAGGATGAATCGACTTTAAATTTACTGTTTAAAATTTCTACATTAAATTAAGTCCCAGGATTCGAACAAGAGCTCTTACAATGATGTAGTTATAGCGACGTTCAGGTTTTAGTCTGGCTCTATGGATAAGAATTTCACCTCAGGAACCCTATGGTTAAACTTTGGGTGGATAGTCAACACACTTAACAGTAATTCCAATGTGCTGAGAGAGGCTTCACGATTATAAATGCGAGTATGATTATTATTGGAGTCCTGTAGCTCAGTGGTGAGAGCACTCGCCTTACAAACGTGAGACCAGTGTTCGAATCCAAGCAGGTCAGGGCGAAACCTTGGTCAAATTTTCTTACTCCACACGCCTAATAATAATCGCTCCAAAAAAACCCACAATAATAATAAAATTGGTCATTTCAATCCACGACTGTTTGTGGGACGCTGCTGTGCGCAATTGGCTGCCGCGTTTCGCCCACAAATATAGTCAATTCACTTTACAGTATATTCTGTGAAATGCTTTGAGACGTCTAGAAATTGTGAAAAGTGCTACATCAAATGCAAGGATTAGTATTATTATTATTATTATAGGAATGCATGGCCTGGGTCTATATCTGTACTACGCAAGAGAGAAAAGGAACATTTTTATAAACGCTGTGCTTTGTGTAGGTAGGAAGGCCTTGTGGAAGTGTAGTATACATGCTGCTGTAACAGGAAATTATGTTCAAACCATGGAAATTAATTAATTGGGAAACATAACAGACAATGGTGTTGACTTATTAATTAGGGCAGGTATTCAAGCATGCACAGCTCACCGTTACGTCAGTCAAGATGAACCTGAGACAGCAACGGGAGCGACTGAGTGAGGAAGAATCCCCACTAGAAATTAAAAGAAAGGATTAAAGCATCTCTTTATTTTTAGAACATTTTACAAGAGAACGTGGATGTGTTTAAAGTGGAGTGCTGACGTGTAAATCCCTCCTATTATCCAAACTGTAAAGAGCATTATTTAAAACTAGTTATGTCAATTTCTTCTCAGCTTTCTTCTAAAGCTGAGAATTATAAACTGCATCTTTCAATTTCTCCCTAGTATACACCTCAGATGTTCTCTTCAATATTGTATACACGCTCTTATTATACAATATTCTATACCGCTCTTATTCTCAGTTTGCTTTCAGGCAACCAGCACATGCTGTAATTATGGTGAGAATTAAAAGTATCTGCTTGTGAAAGTAATTGGGTGGTCAGTTTGTTGTGTGGAATAAATTGTTATGGGAGAATGATAGAAAAAGTCTGGTTTCTGTCAGTCACAGATTATATGCCAAAAGTGCTGTAATATTCACATGTATAGAAAGTGCTTCACAAAAGGTCCTAGATAATTTTTTTTAGTTGCCTAGAAATAAATGGGAAAAGGTATTGGATCTTTTAAAAAAGAAAAGGGATTGGTAAATTCTGGGTGTTAAGCAGTTTGGATATATTTGATTTGGAATTTACTTGTTAGCCTGAAATAGTGCCAAATATGCAATACTACAAACTTGTGTTTATAAAAGCACAATTCTTCCTAGAATGTCAGTCTCAATGCACCCACTGTCATTGAATTCAATATTAGAGTGGAATTGGTGGTATTTGCAAACAGGATTCAAAACATTAATATATAATAGAAACACCTCACGTGCAGCTTATCGTTATTTCCTGATGTTTGATACATTGTCCAATGCACACTTCTCAATCTCATTAGATTTAATGGGATTCATGCGGATTTGCTTCCCACATTTCTTCACACAAACTCAATATTAGCAGAGCAAATACCATTACACCAGGGAGATTAAGACTGCTTTCATAAACTTATTTTTGGCGGTTTGCAGCTTGTATATTGATTTGCAAATCTACTATTTGTTTCACAAAAAGAGGCAGAGACAGAGGAAAGTGTAGTAAATTCAAAGGTACTCTAGATCTATCCTACAATGTTATTGCAACAAGAACTGATCAAGATCGTTCAGCTTTATCCTCGAGACCTTAATTTTTACCAAAATAGACAAAAAGTTCCTTTCTTTGAAGGTTCATTTGTAGGTACTTTTGAAATAAATTAAAAATATGTAAACGTACAAACTTGTCACGCAGACCTTCATCATTGCTGTCACACTACTGAATAATAGACAAAAGTGTTGACTTGTTCATTAGGGAAGCTAAAGCAGGTGATTAGATATTGATAGTTAATTATACACCAGTAAATTTAATTGAAAGCATACCAGGAGGAGATTGAAGAATATTCCTATTATCCCTGTAGATGCCTCAGGGAAATAAGTCAAAGCTCTAAGTTACTTGGACCCAGGTTAAAGCATACAGTTCCTTTGAGTTGTTCCTTTGAAGCTGGAACAAGAAGGGCAATGGTTTGAACCCACAATTTCCAAACCGCAGGTTCCTGATTTCAACCAGACTATGTGCAGAAAGTCATGCAATGGCAAGGTTCAATCATCCATGTCTAGTACCGTACACAGCAGACTTAAAATCAGTTTTAATAAAGTGATGGCTTGTTGTTGCAGGGATTTGACAATAAAAATCCTCCTTCATTGGTGAGGACCCAACTTCAATGTTAAAATTTAACAACAATCATGTTTGCTTTGTTTCTGACATGTCCAAGAGTCATAAAACACAGTATAAATATTAACATGAACCAAAATAGAAAAAAAAGAACAAAATAATAATAATCTTTGAATTTGATATAGCGCTTTTCACATCTTCTAGACATCTCAAACGCTTCACAGTTTACACTGTAAAGCGAATTGACTGTATATTTGGGTGCGAAACTTGCAGCCAATTGCGCAGTGTCCCACAAACAGTCATGGATTGAGTGACCAAATTATTATTTGTTTTTCTTGAGGGATTATTATCATTATTATAATATTATTATTGTTAGGCATGCAGGGGAAGGAAACAAGCCCAAGTGGACTGAAACTGGAATGAGAGCAAACCAAAATAGCAATCCAATTGACACGATTACTGACACAAGCCTACAGAAGAAGGAATTAGCAGGTCTGCCCGAAGATGTTAAGCAGGAGACCTGGGTTTGATTCCTGGCAGGGCAAATTTGCTTACTCCACATACACCTGAGAATAATCCCGCAAGAAAAAAAACAGTAATAAAATTGGTCACTTTAATAGATGACTATTTGTGGGATATTGCTACATGCAATTGGCTGCCCCGTTTCGCCCATAAATATACAGTCAATTCACTTTACAGTATATCCCGACATGAAAGGCGCTGTACAAATCTAATTTTGTTTCTGTTGTTGTTCTTCTGTGAAGCGCTTTGACACACCTAGAGGACCTGAAAAGCGGTATATCAAGTGCAAGGATTATTATTATTTCAGCCCAGAACAATCAAATACTGCTGTGAAAAAATAGTACAAACATTTAAAATCATGATTATTGCCTCAACCACAGGAAAAGCTAAACACTCAAGAGAATTTCACCCTGCAAAGTCATAACACATATTTCACCAGTGTATTTAACAGATTGTATCAATTATATATATATATATTTGATTACATTTTGCACGTTCTTTGAAATCCATTAGCGCTTTCAATCCACAATTTGGAAGTTTGTTTAAGAACAAATTGATAACACACGACTCATTTTAAATTGAATTTCTCCATGTTTTAACCATTTGGTCAGGTTTTCATGATATCCAACAATAATAGAAAGTCTTCCTGCAAAAATTGTACCCAGTAAGATATTCATAAGTTTTAAAAAGTATTTTAAAAATATCTCGATTTGCTCTTAGAGGAGTGTAAAAAAAGAATGCCCACCAATCCTTTAAAGTTCCAGAGTAACATGTGAACAGATTGTCTGAATTCACTCTACACAAACAATGTGTGTTGTTCACAGTTCTTCGTGATGTTGCCTGAAGGGCCATTGAGGATGCCGTGTCACCTTCTCAGCAGCCGACAGGACAAGGCGCATGAATTCATTCACATCAAAAAAATAGTTGGTAAACTTCGAATGTCCTCCAAGTGTAGGATGATGTCCCTGGATAGAGAGAATTGGCGAATGATTAAATTATACCTCTCTCTGCGTGCTCCAAATCAGTGTTTAGGGATGCATGGAGTGGAACTAATCTAACTACAGACAACTAAACCATTCCATCCTCATTGCCCGTCATAATAAAATTCCTAATAATAAAAAAAGACACTGTTTCAAGGACACACAAGCCTTTTTTAAAAATAAAATACTGCTCTATCAGTTTCAAACTTAACTTAAACTTAACTGTAACTTATCTATACGGTTTAGGCACAAACCTTGTCCTGAGCCGCGACTTTATCTTTTTTCTCCCAAGTCATGTAGTGAATTCCTCGGAGTCGAGCCAGATCGAGATAGCAACGCTCATCTTCACAGTTATATCTACAAACGACAAACAATGTTCATCACAGTAATGAATATGGTGGAGTGCTGCGTCAACGCTGCTTGGGAAAGGAACCTGCAAAGTATCTCTCTCTCTCTTACTGAGCTCTGCAAGAAAAACATCCATCTGTTCCATCTGAGTCAAATTACATAGTGGAAAAGTAAACAAGGCTTAGATTTCTTTGAACCCAAAAAAACCAATTGTCACTGGTATTGTACTGCTGTGAAAATATTGTTCCTCATGAAAAGAGCTAATATATTGTATACAAATGTAATCTTTTTGTTGTCAATGATGCCATATGCTTAAAAATTGTTCCAACTTAAAATATTCTCAACTTCTTCCACTTAAACCACCTTCAGTTTGCTCAGTGCCACTCATGTTATCTTTAAGGCTCGGTTATCCGATGGCCTTAATCCACCATCAAGTCAACAAATATACTGTACACTTGAAACAGAATACATCAGAATTCTGACAGACACACTGGAGTATGCTCAGCCAATCTATTGCCACCATTATTCGCTTCAATGTAAGTATGAATCTCCCATTCTGTTCAATTTTATGCCCAGCCAAAAGAAAATAGTGCTACGCTATAACAGTACATAGAAATATTGGTTTGACATGCGTTAAAATTCTTCTGCAGTACTTGAGATTTGTAAGGAAAAATCTAAGTACCTACAATTCAAAAATGACAGCCCAGTCAGGTAGAAAAACCAAGTGTGTGAGGCCAGCTCCGTGAATGGCGATAAAAATGTCAGAATTGTGCGTTATTTTCAGTTGGTCTAAGAATTTAATGTCTCTGTAAAAAGATAAAAGACAGCAAAGTGAAGATTACACCCTTCACAAAGGAATCTCAGAACAGATACCGAGCTGAGAGCAACAACTCAAACCACATGCATTGTTCTTTCGTCTCCAACTTCTTTGCACTTTGTAAGCAAAATACCTCTGTCTCTCTGACGCTGCCGAGGAGATAAAAGAAAATAAGCTCGGAAACAACTTTTGAATTTGAGAGGAAATTTGGGGATACGGGGATATGTAATTGGGGATTCGGGAAAGATGATAATTCTAAATGAACATACTCAGATGAACTGTGCAGGTCATTTCCAACCTACATGTTGCAACTTCTGAAGACATGAAGCCAGGATCAATTTATTGGCCACTCTCACTGTCACAATTACACCGACTGTTGTCTGTTGTGAAAATGAGGACGTTTCCAAAGCTAATTTGAAAGATAATACACACTGTACACCAAAATCTCCCCTGTAACTGTTCACACGTTATCTTCAATAGATTTTTCTATTTGGAGTTTATTTGGTTTGTGTGCAAACGGCACGATCAGTTCAGTTTACTTACAATATTTTCATTTTAGACCGAGATACTGCGGGTTGCAGGCTTGCAAAGAAGATTATTACAAACAGAATGATAAATGGAATGACATATTTAGTATGAAATTGGAATAGGAAAGTTCAGTTAAATGGAAGGAAAGATTAAGCACTGTATTCAATACGACCTGATTTCAAAATTATTCAGAATTCACACAAGTAACGAATTGCAAATACTTTTTTGGAAAAGCAATCATCACCATCATGCAATTTGATGCAAACTTTATACATGATCAATACTCTCACTCTTTAACATTGATTTTGCTCAATTCCCTTTGCTGTCCAGCTCAGATATCCCATTTGGAAAATCATTATGGTATAAAGATTACAAGATGTCAAGGAAGTTGTGGAGTCCTGTAGCCCAGTGGTTAGAGCACTCGCCTTACAAATGTGAGACCTGTGTTCGAATCCAGGCAGCGTGAATCCTTGGTCAAGAATCCTTACTCCACACACCTAATAATAGTCCCTCAAACAAAACAATAATAAATTGGTCATTTCAATCCATGGCTGTTTGTGGGACATTGTTGTGCGCAATTGGCTGCCATGTTTCACGCACAAATATAGTCACTTTACAGGTGCTGGCCTGCTCCACGCCCCCTGATCCACCCGCCCAACCTCCTTATCCCTCCCTTCCCTCTCCCCCCTGTCCTCAGCTTGGGGTCATCTGAAGCAGTAACTGTCCACCACCTTGGGACGTCCTCCTAATGTGAAAGACGCTATACAAATGTAATGTTGTTGTTGTTGATGTATTCTGTGAAGCGCTTTGATACGTCCAGATCAAGTGGAAGGATTATATCAAATGCAATGATTATTATTATTATGTCTGAAAGGTATAACACTTGAGTGCTGTACTTATAATAGAAGTTCTGGACTTAAATTCATTGTTCGACTAAAATAAACACTCTGGGACATTCAGGAAGATCATGCGGTTTGGATAGAATAGAGGAAATGAGGATTTAAAATCAAATTTAGGGCAATATTACGACCAGCAAAGGCACAAATAATAATATGAATAATCAAAGAGTGGAATGGCTTTATTTGGTGCTGTGATTGCTACGACTCTATAATATTTCTCTAACCCTCAAACTATAACCACCAGATTTTACAGAATTCAGGACTTACTTGTGATTGTAATCCACCACTTTGACATCAAATATAGATACAGTCTTCAGTGCATTCACCAGCTGAGAACAAAGTTAAAATATTTGCTATATGCTCAATAATTTAGTTTTAATGAAGCTCTAATAAAATTCTGAACCATTTTAACAGAAAAGAAAACTTTTCATAATTTATAAGCAATAAAAGATGTAATATTGTAATATACCAATATATATCTGAAACTATGACATGGGTATTTTATGTAAAAGAAAGCAATTTAGAACATAATAGAATGCTACCAAATCTGTAGCCTGGGCCACACATTTGAAATGAATGCCTTCTTTCAAAAAAAATTAGAATAGATTCAATAAAACAAAATGAATAATTGGTGCATACCTTAGAGACAAAGCAGGTTTTTGTATCACTCACCTCATCTTGGTTTAGAATTCTGCGATATTGAGTACTGCGCACCAGGAGCGTGACACGAATTCTCCGATTCTTAACAAAACCCAAAAAAATGACATTGTCTAAGAGGGACCTTAATTCCTTAATGTACCAAATACAGTAAAAGCCCGTTTATACGGCACCCGCGGGACTTGGCCAATGCCAATTAAATCGCCTACAGCATATTCGGGCGGGCCACGGCCAAAAACCCACCACAAAAAAATTAAAGTTCATTTAACACACACCATACACACCAGACTAAATAATAACAGATAATAATAAGAATATTGTATTGGTACTTATTGTTAAAACTACTCTCTTGCACTTTTCACCTTTACTGATTCAGGTTTACAGTCCAGCAATTCTTTTTAAAATGGAGGATGCCAAGAGGGTAAAAAAAATGGCAGCGCGAATTTAAAACTTTACTAGTGGCAAGCCGATAACCCTAGACTCTAACCCTAGTGACCCACAAACAGTCGTGGATTGAGTGACTAATTTATTATTATTGTTATTATTTTGTTGAAGGAATTTTGAAGGCATGGTTGAAACAGATGGGGGATAATCACCATATTAAGGCTTTTCTCACAATTGGGAGGGTAACTGCCAGCAAGGGCTGTTTATACACCTCAAGTTGCCACTTTTCAGTGACTTTATGAGGACCACAATCAATCAGAGCACGAGGCTTCTATGGTTCTCAAGAGGAGCCAAGTTCCCAGGCAATCACTCAGTATAGGTGCACTGCCTCTGGCAGTGTTGTGCAAAGTGTGGGAGGTTCAGATCTCCCTCGGCTTTACAATGTGCAGACACTCAAGTTTTATTTGACATCTCTTGACTACCAGACAAAAACATTCCAATATTGGCTGCAGACACCGTCAAGTAATAGGATTCCTATAGTTCCTGTCGACAAAGATGTTCTGGGCCACTAGGTGTCCACTGATTCAGAATTGTGGACCTCATTGCCAAAGATCTATTTGAATTCCATTTCTTTATAACTATTTGTGGGACACTATTTGTGCGCAATTGGCTGCCGCGTTTCACCCACAACAATAATGCACCCGACTCAGTTTACAGTATACCCTGTACAGCATTTTGAAACGTCTCAAAGACGTGATAAGGCACTATGTCAAAAGCAAATTATTATGATACGTCAATGACGCAGATGGTAGGTTGATCATTCCATCAGCGTTTAGCAACATTTTGTGTTCCAACCCTCCTGGACTGTAAATCACATTGTTTTTAACCCTAGACCTCAAGAAGGTCTATCTGGAGCTCAGTTCATTGGTGGGTTGGGAACAAAGAGAACTTTGCAATTATAACAGTCACCTTCGGACCATCCTGGGTAATGTTTAATCTGAACATGACGTGTTGGGAAAAGGCTCTAAACATTCCTGTGCTGGAGCAGTCAGGCACCTGTAATTTACAAGCAAAGAAAAAGCATTGACTTATTGACTTTTATTCGTTACAAACCGCCTACTGGTAAATATTGTTCAAACCCAAAAATTCAGAACATACACCGGCGCGAGCCATTTTACATGTGTACAAGAAGCAAAGTGCATGAATGCTCATTCAGCAGCATTTAGATCCCAGTCACTCAGACTGTGTAGTTGCATATAATAAAAATATCATGTGTTAGTTAGCATAATAACTTAAGCAGTAAATCTACTAGCTACTGTAAATCCCAGTCTCTGTGTCTTTATCATTATTGTGCCCCGCTATGCATATTCCTGGTGCATGTTTCCTCTCTTATCAATTAAAAACAGTATGCTGGCCACCTTAAATTTAAACTGACCAGCAGATTTGAAACATCTAGAAGATGTGAAAAGCGCTATATCAAATGCAAGGATTATTATTGCGGAGTCCTGCAGCTCAGCGGTTAGAGTAATCACCTTACAAGTGAGAGACCTGGGTACAATTCCAGGCAGGGTGAAACCTTGGACAAGTTTCCTTACTCCACACACCTGATAATAATCCCTCAAGAAAAACAATAATACATTGGTCATTTCAATCCACGACTGTTTGTGGGACGCTGCTGTGCGCGATTGGCTGCCGTGTTTCGCCCACATATATACAGACAATTCACTTTACAGGATATTCTGTGAAGTGCTATGAGATGTGTAGAAGACGTGAAAAACGCTGTATCAAATGCAAGGATTATTATTATTTACTATTATTATTAAACTCTATATCGTCGTTGCAATTTTTAAAGAAAAAAATGCATTATGCAGAATGAAATTAAAAGAACAGTGAACGGAATTCACTCGTGGCTAACAAAACAGAAATCAATAGTTTTTGATACGTTAAACAAAACTTACCAAAGGGGTATTGTAAAACAATCCATATCTCATGCGTGGGAGTAATGAAAAGACTGCTTCCTTGAAGCACACCTATTGTATTGTCCACAAAAGAAAACAAAAGATATCCAAACAGAATTTGAAAAAGATACAGCATAAATGATAAAAAAATTCAATAGGCATGAAAATAGTGGAAATGTTAAATACCCTTTTAAAGTCGAATGTTTTTAAGTGTATGATTTCATGGTCAGTGAATGCCTTCCAGGTAGCGCTAAATAAATCCCCATATCCATAAAAACTCTGAAAGACAAAACAATGGAAAGAAACAGAATAGATATCTATTCTGGAGATTGCAAAATATCAACAGATACAAACAGCAATGATCAAGCTTATCACATATTGTCACAAGTACTATACGCCAATGCGATCTGTCAATAGACATCGGTGAGATAGCTACAGTGTCAGCAATGTCTTATAGTGTTGTTCTGGCAAAGTTATCAAAGCGTTTGCTTATACATCAGTCAGTTTGAAATCATTCAAAATGTAGCTTCACAAGTGGAGGCAGCGGAAGACCACAGCAGAGGACATATGAAAGTCGGCAAGTCAAAGTAGAGCGCCTTTTCAACAAGCATAGCTTTCTTGAATCGATTTACAAAGAATCAGTGGGGCTTTTAACATATTCCTGCAATTATTTGATCAGCTAACGGACCCTGATCAAAGAAGCAAGTTGCTCAACTCAACTTCAAAGTGTAGGATCGAAACACCGATGTTGAAAAATATGGTAGTTTTCCAACAGCGAGGGTTCAGGGGGATATTCACACAGTAAAATATGCGCTGTGTCTGTATGAATCCAAAAAGAGCTCTTGCACTGTGAATCACAGCAGGTTGTAACACATTTTATAGTTGCCAGAGTGGAAGCTGTGTGACAGCAGAGTGAGCTACAGCACACAAGGTGCGCGTGAAAACAATTGGGACACTCACTGAGCCGGAATCAGTGATCACTATGCCAGCAGTTTAATTTCATCTCTCAAAAAGTTTCTTTGTAAAATAAGTCATTTTGAAATCATCTGTACATTCACTTGAAGAACAAAAGAACAAAATGTAAGTAATGCACCGAGCTTGAGATAACTGCAGTGGGCGTGATCCCAATAAAGTTAACAGTATTGAATTTGGAATGGATTCTGAAAAGTATCGTTATCTAAAACAATTTATGTAGAACACAGGCTGCAAAATCCGACAAGCTCCAACCTTATCATTTTAATGTAATAATCAGGTTACAGATGGTGTGAAAATAGTGAAAGTACAGCTCAATTTGTTTTGAAGCGCAGGATATCAACATCCCCCCAGAGCATAGGTGTCAAAGAAGAGATAAGCAGACTGTGCAAGTCTAGTGGCCTGATACAATTCAACAAGGTAAAAACAAAGTCGTTTTTAGAAGAGCAATAATCGCACTCACATGAGAAAGGTTGTGACAAAATTTCCCCGGTAAAAAAATTACTCAAATTGCTTCCCCCCCAAATAATAAGAAATGACAATCCTTGGCACCTTTTATGTTGGGAGGATGTCTCAAAGAGATCTCTCAAGATATATGGTAAATGTCGTGACTATTTTGAAGGCAAAAGCCAATTTTCCCATAATGTGGCAGCCACGTTTGCCCACAACACACAATTACTGATCTTTACAGTATATCCTGTGAAGCACTTTAGGGCACCCTCCCAATGTGAAAGCCGCTCTACCAAATGTAAGGATTGTTATTCTTGCTTTGCCATATGAAGACGAGTGGGTAAGAAATGTTGCTGTGTTGTAATTTAGATCATGTGTATTTAGAAAGAGGAGGGGGAACCATTACTGTATAATTTAACATTACTAAAGGTGCTACCCTGAGTAGTTGTGAAGTTTTTTTTTAATTTCAGCTTGATAAATGATTTCTTTGCAACAAGTTATGAGAGATCTCATTGCAGTAACTTTGGGCAGCCAACAAAACACACACATATACGCACATATAACATCAGGACCTCCTGATACACACAGCACTCAAAACACTCCATGAAATGTTCTTCAGTCAAAAGTACTGAGCTGGAGTATTCCCTATTCACATCAGAAATAACTTTATTACCTTATATATCTTCTCCCACACCAAAATGACTTTCCAAATACCCTCCATATTCCATTTTCATGTTTCGTACATGAATAAAATTACATTGAAACAAACCCATCCCATTTTCTGTAATGAGATTGGTTGGTAATTACTGTATAACCTTATTTGTGCAAATACAAAACAAGCCTGTATTATATGGTGTGATAAACAAGGTTAGGATTTCTAATTCAAGATCTCGAACAAATTCAAAACTGATTTATTTTTCCTGTAAAAGATTATTCTAATTCTGAGTGACTGACATATGCGAACTAAGAGGATTTCTCACTTGTGGAATGAACTGAAAATTTAACTGTCATTATGTGCAATAATTCTATACTCTCACACCGTATATTAAAAAAGAATGGGAGAATCTTACACTCAGTTAAATTCAATCAAGAATGTGCCATGGTTTACAAGTAATTGTGAATTTCCCAATTTCCCAAAAAGCTACTTGTCTCTCACATGGAAAATGTAGTCATCTATCAAGCAGTTAAATTTACTTTTAATTGCTTTACGACAGCCAACATAAAGGTTACCAGAGTTCACAGACGGCGATAAATAATTCAAATTCAAATTAAACAGTAATAAATGTGTCATATATGAAGTGTGGGGATGAAAGGCCCTTATCATAAATTTAATTAAGTTTACAGTGTATAAAATAATTGGACGTTAACCCCTTGCTCTCATCGGTTGAACATTTCTGGTGTGCAGGAATAATAATTTCAGGAATAAAACTAGAAATATTCATTTTCTATTATTATTTTAGAATAGGCACAGAATATGGAAAATCAAAAAGGCCACATTATCAGTATTGTAGTGCACCACAAGTAGGAAAGCCACAAACTACTTACTGTATCCCACATTATGATATTCACATCAGCAGCAAAGGAGTTGTTGATATGTTGGGATATGTAAAGGTTCACAAAATCACAGAAATGGTGGTACATATTGACACCTAATAGTTAAAAAAAATCAGTTAGTGAAGCAAACCTTTTTATAAAATTGTAAGAGGAAAAGAGAGCCATAAATTCCAGTAGGGTTACCCAGCTAGATTTTCACTGATCTTCTAATTTAAGTTGATCCTAGGTGTATTTGGAAACACATTTTTTGTTATTCAAAAACAGTTTGAGGGCTGAAATATCATAATTTGATGAATTGCCAAAATTGATAAAATGATACCTTACTTTACAGTTAAAGCATAACATTATACAAAGTCATTGAGGCATTGCGTTATTAGGAAAATGACTTGGCTTCACCTGCATCTAACTTCATGAAGTATGTTGGCTTTTCAATAATGAGGTCACAATTTCCATCTTCAATGGGTTGAAAGCTCAGCTCTGAATAGGTTTGTAGTTCTGCAAACCTGTAAAAAGGATAGATTATATTGCTGAGAAAATACTGAACCAGCATTGACAAAGGATACCAACTGCTTAATAATTTAATCACCGTTCAATTTGTTCCACTTTAAAATGACAAAAGGTTTCTTGGTGTCATGCACATCCACTACATCTGTCAGATTAACGCAATGTGGTGAAATTCACTGCAGCATAAATGAATATTGTTCATTCTTTAGCAAACTCATTATTTTATCATCCTGCTTTATTATATAGCATATTATTTGCTTAGGACATTTAGATATTAAAGCCAAAGGTATAAAAGACAAAATTTCATTATAAAAATGAAATTAAACACCAAGATATCTGAAAATTACTCTGATATTTGCTCAGCACGTCACTTGCCTACTTTTTCAATTATAGGCAATATAGTATTTCAAAGTGCTACTCATTACACAGTTTCAGTTGTCACTGTCTGCTTTTTGCATTAAAAAATATATTTTGCCTCCTTTGAAAATGAAATGCGGTTCCATTGAGTGTAATACAGTGATTAAAACAAATGAGTTGAAAATTGCATCTTCCATCCAGATGAACAGAATTTCTAAATTGTAGCTGATAGTGCAGAGATCAACAATCCGGTTTACCTTTGAAATAATGGTCACTTTTGCTTCTGATTGGTTAAAGCCTATCAACATCTCACCTTCATTTAAAATCTTGGGTTTTTTTGCTGTAATATTTGAGCACATTGAGTGTATTTAAAAATGTGTTTATTGAATATTAAAATATTTATTATTGACTGCTGCGTTTTGCCCCCAAATACACAGTCAATTCACTTTACCATCTTTATTCCATAAGTGCTTTGAAATGTCTCCACAATGTGACAAGGGTATATCAAATCCAAGGCTTTATTATATAAGAAGAGAATGTTGATTTGATCACAGATATCAGAACTCACCAGGATTGCAGAGGACTCTTATGCTTCCCATCAGCCATCAGGGCAGCCTTGTTCAATTTACAGGAACCTCCAATTTCACCAGCTTGAAAGAAATCCTCCTTATATCTGTTAAAATGAGATTGGTATTTTCATTACAGTACTGAAACTTCAGCAATAGCACATTCACCACCGCTGTGCTATAAGATCAAAAATAATTTAGTGTCATTATATCTCAAACCTCAACAGTCCGAGTATATAATACGACTGAAAGGAGAAAAACTGCATGAGGTCAGATTAAAGATGACAACATGAGAGTGAAATGTATTTTAGGGGTATACAGTAATACATTTGCACAGTTACAGTGAATGAAGATGTAAAAAAAAACACACGTTTTGTTTGGCTTTATCTGATTTTCATCTCATTTGGATAAAGGGTTTATGCACATGAAATTGCTCAGAGAAGTACTTCAAGGAGAGCGGTACACATTCCAGTGAGTTGTGATATTACATAAACAATAGCAGATGGCAATTACTAGGCGTAAGGTAATTACATGCAGAGTTCATGCAATAATGTACTCTGCTATGATTTACCTCAAATGTAACGATTGATTTAAAGGCCTCAATTAGTAACTCACTCAACCATCCCTTGTTGTGTCCAGCTTCTCCTTTACATCTCTACACATTTCCAAGGAATTTCCGGGATTATTCCTGACCTTTGACAGGGAATTGCGAAGGAATACAGCAGAAATTGCTAGTAACATTTTTGTTACTGGAGAATGAGAAAGATTTAAGCACCAGAATGTGTTTGGCATTTTATAAATAATATACATAATTTTTAGAAGATGTAATAAAACAAAATATTTTTAAAAATCTAAATTCAGATGAAATGAACACACACAGTATGAGCACTAACACTTAACTTATCTGATATATAAATAGATTCCTGTATTTGTCTGTACAGTTATCATACGAATAGATTGCTGACACCTTGATTTTAAATCTAGGAGCTAACACACTGTGAACACTAAAATGACGAGATTATTCCTGACCTTTGTGGTGATGGGGGTGGGGGGGGGGAAAGAGGAGGGAAGAGTGAGGAGAAAATTGATCAGGTAAAGAGGCAAGTGAAAATGTAGAAAATGCAACATAAGATCCCAGCATAGTACGGTCAAGACAATCTTACTCGCTGGTGGAACAAACACAACACAGGTCTGTGTCTTTACTATTGCCGTGTTCAGGCCAGGTGTTTAGGATAGGTTTGGAAGGATATTTTCGAAAACACACATTCGTAGCAAGAGTTTGCTGTTTACCGCAATGTGAGATACTTGAAATCAGAGACCTATCTGTGCTTCTTCTTGGGTTTCTCAAATCAATGTAGAGATTTGTAGCTCTGCAGAAACGAGTGTATTTTGAGCAAGTTAGGGATGAATCCCCCTGAAATAAAATCCCAAAGGGAGGGGAAAATATATTAGTTCCCCCAAAAAATCTAAATGCACAATTTTTAATTGAAAATAAAGTTTAAAATTAAAGCAGAAATGCGAATAAAAATGTAAATGACACAATCCAAAAGTAAGATTTGATTTGAAAATTGAGATTTGAAAACATATTACAGATTTGATTTGAAAATCTTACTGGTTTGACCGATTCACAGAGAGCTTTCATCTCTTGAAGCATGACTTTAACATAGCCAAAATCAGCTTGTTTCCAGAAGATCTCTTGTGCTTCTTCAATAGTAGTCGACCTGTTTATGCAATAAAGTGAAGAAAGCTAAAAGGCCAGCAATAGGTTACTCCACGCACTGATAGCAACTGTTGATGAAGCTGTCGGCACTATACTTTGACTGGTTAACCATCTTAAAGGATACATCCTCACACAAATGACATGGGAGTCATGTAGCTCAGTGGTTAGAGCACTCGCCTTACAAGCGAAAGACCTGAGTTCAATTCCAGGCAGGGCGAAACCTTGAGCAAGTTTCCATACTCCACACTCTTAATAATAATCCCTCAAGAAAATAAATAATAAATTGGTCATTTCAATCTACAACTGTTTGTGGGACAATGCTAGCTGCCATATTTCACCCATATATATAATATATATATATACTATATACCAAGGAAAATGCAAATCTCTCGGCCGCTCTCAGTAAAAATGATTAGCAATTCACACAGTTGAACCTGTCATTTCAAATTAATTGTGTTTGAAGTAGTAGAACTTTACAACGAAATATTTAAAAATTGTCTAAGACTTTCTCCTAAAATATATTTCTCCACCACATCTCTAAAAATGTTAGGCTACAAATACTTTTAATGTTACACACATTATTGTGTGCCCACCATTCACATGTCTGAATAAATAAGCATTAAAAATAATTCACCTCATTCTGAAAACATTATTCTCAGTACAGGGCAAATTGTATTCATTTCTAACCCAGCAATTTATGGGAGAGTTTGTTTCAAAAAATGTGTTTAATTTCACTCAATTTGTGGCTTTCCAGAAATTATCCAACCTCGGTTCCCATTAACTCCATACATCAAGGAGATGTTAAATTATTCACATTAAAATAATTTTCATTCAATCCTAAATAAAAATGAACTCTATAGTTGTATTTTACCAACACTATGGAAGCTCCTGCAGCTCAGTGGTTAGAGCACTCGCCTTATAAAAATGAGACCTGTGTTCGAATCCAGGCAGGTCAGGATGAACCCTTGGGCAAGTTTCCTTACCTAATAACAATCCCTCCAAAAAAACCACAATAATAAAAATTAGTCATTTCAATCCATGGCTGTTTGTGGGACACTGCTGTGCGCAATTGGCTGCCGTGTTTCACCCACAAATATACAGTCAATTCACTTTACAGTATATTCTGTGAAGCGCTTTGAGACATTGATAAGATGTGAAAAGCACTATATCAAATGCAAGGATTATTATTATTATTATGATAGTACATTCATATGTACCTTTTCCTCTCCACCATGATTCCTCCAACATTCACCTCCCATTAGTGTAAATGCTACAAGATGCTGGTCTTATTTGAAGGTCATTTGTTTTTGTTTGTTTCTCTCTTTTTCCTCGCAAAGCATTCTTATGCTGGTGTACAGAATGCAGCTATCAGTTTCTCTTCAAGCAAATCTTCCATTGCAATGAGATATTTGTGTCAACCGCAGGTTTATTTGACAAGAGTTCCACGGCGTAAGAAAGCTGCCGAGATTCGGTAACAATTTTTTTTCACAAAAATTGAAAAGCGTACCACACACACAAGTTTCCTTAAACTCTCCCAAATCCCAGCAATCCAACTGTAATTGAACCTTAATTCCTCCGAGTTTTCACATGGTTTGACCGTGTAAAATGAAACCCAAACTTTTGGTGGCATTATGTTTCTCAAAACATTGCAAATGTACATAAATATGGTCAGATGTACTTGTTTTTTCCCCAAACACACACACACTCACTCACTCTCTCTCTCAGGTCTTGACTCCTACAGCCATGTGCATCAGGATTATCTTCATCAGGTTTGAGATTGTTTCTGTTGAAGCCACAGCTCATACTGGATTTCCTAATCAACTGTTCAAGGCCTACACTAATAAGTTCTGCACTGATATATTAAAAAAACATAAGAGTGGGGATATGTTGTTCTCAATTGTCCTCGTGACAAGAAGATCTTTGTTATCTACGTGAGTTTGGCAGGCACTACTTCTCTTATCTAATCTTTACTTATCTTATAGGGAATGGTTTTAAACTACAGTTCAGCATTTGTATTAGAATTGTTTCTCTCATATAAAATCCCAGCATCACTAGGGATGGCCATTAATTTATGTTGTAATGTATCCAATAATTATTTGGATGTGATGTGTAATGCTTCAAGGCTTTTTGACATTTAAGACCCAGTGTCAAATACAAGTATTATTATTAATATTTCACAATTTGAAAACAGTCTAAAGTTTGGCATTTCTCTTGCGGATCACAGTATTCTTTTGAAATGCAGAGAAAGGAAAGTTAGAGTGTCTGATTCTCAATAATAAATTCCCTGCATTTGCAGTGTTGATTAATCCCACCCAGGTGATAGAGGTGATCACACAAAGTGCAGTGCAACTCGAAATTGTGTAAATTGGGCCATTCAACATTGACGCTGAGGAATTTGTTAAATCGTCAAGTTAAATCTTCACTCTAGAAGACTATTTCCCCCACCCACCAAAAAAAGATTTAAACTAAAGAATGCCTTTAAATGTACAGTACAAAGCATTTTAAAACAAAGCAATTTGAGTACTGTACACACATGTTATTTCCTGTTTGTACATTAAGGCAGTGGGTGCTGGTTTGGGGAGAGAGGCGCTCAGGGAGGTAGGGGGTTGCAGAGGAGTGGAGGGACTTGAAAACAAGGGTGAGGAGTTACTGGCTCCGATGAGTGGGGAATTCTTATCAGAAGACAAAGCTTCTATCTCATTTGGGTGTTGTATTTGATACCTTTTAAATCATGTTTGGAAAATGCAACATTTCATGTTGGAAAAGTATTTTAAACAAAAATATGATGCACATTATCCCAAGGCCTAAGGCCCTATATAGGGCTTTGGTGAGACCCCACCTAGAGTATTGTGTGCAGTTTTGGTTTCCTTACTTAACAAAGGACATACTTGCCTTGGAGGGGGTGCAGCGTAGATTCACTAGGTTAGGTCAGTCCCATCATCCCAGGAACTATGAGGATAGGTTGAATAGACTAGGGCTGTATTCTCTAGAGTACAGAAGATTTAGGGGAGATCTTATTGAAACATATAAGATTCTTAAAGGGTTGGATAAAGTATACAGTGAGGGATTGTTTCCCTTGGTAGGAGAATCTATAACCAGGGGTCATAATCTTAAAATTATGGGTCGGCCTTTTAGAACAAAGTTGAGGAAATGTTTCTTCACTCAAAGGGTAGTGAATTTATGGAATTCACTACCCCTGAAGGCTGTAGATGCTCAGTCCTTGAATATTTTCAAGGCTGAGACTGATAGATTTTTAAAATATAGAGGGATTAGGGGATATGGGGATAGGGCAAGTAATTAGAGTTAGGTCAGAAGATCAGCCATGACCTTATCAAATAGCGGGGCAGGCTTGAGGCGCCGAATGGCCTACTCCTGCTCCTAATTCTTATGTTCTTATGTTCTAATAGCAATCTGAAATGAGAAGGAATGCAAGGCTATAATGTTGTTTGTTATTGACTGATAGATTCAAAATCACTGCAGTGAAATTGACATCCTCTCTATCAGCAAACATTTTGTGCAGTCAGTAGCATTTACTGACTTTTACAACTTGAATTTTAACAGCTTCACTGACCCGATGCCACACACCCAATCTTCACCTGACCCAATCATCAACACCTGATTGTTAATCTGCCCACAAAGTCTCCAATTACTTTGCTATCTTTTTCTCTAGGTCTTACCAGCCTGAAGTAGCCTGTGTGCACACAGGGTAGCTGAATCTGTATTCCGACTTACAGTTTTTCTCATAACCCCAGCAGGATTTCAGCCTTTTCACGGACTCCTGAAGCAAGAGAAAATGTGCAGTGACTTTATCTTTCGAAAGGTCAAATGTATTTAGTAAACTCCCTTGCCCAAATTGGCCATTTGCAGTGATCTTTGGATTCTTCACTTAATAAAGGGATAACTGTGTCCAATATAACGGCAAGTGTTAAAAATCGTCAATGGGGCAGTTTACAATCTACATTATAGGTGTGTTAAAACGTTTCCCTTGCACACTCCGGCCCACCATCGGAGGTCGTGCTTTCAGCCACTACGCCCCAATCCCTCTGCCTTGCCCCCTCTATCCCCCTTTTCAAGTCCTGCCCGAAAACCTTCCTCTTCAAACATGCTCAAGGCCACCTCCCCCCTACCCCAGCTTGGAGTCACACTGTTAAGGGCTCTGAGATACTACCCAGCGTGGAGGGTGCTATATAAGTGCATGTTGTTGTTTTCTATCAAGCTTCTTGTTAATTTCTCTGCCAGCCAAATTTTTTTTAATGACTTTTCGTCATCGACCTGAAACATTAACTCACTTTCCTCCCTCCATAGATGCTGCCTGACCTGCTGAGTGTTCCCAGCGACTTCTGTTTTCAGTTGTATGATAGGATGTTGCAATTACTTCAGCAGAAAGCACCAAGCAGAGCCCACACAATATAAGAGGGAAAGGAATGGTCAGTTCCCATCTGCTTGCACAAAAGCTGCCGTCCAATCAACATCAAAAAGCCAGTTCCTCCAGTTCAGCTGCCTTTTCAATTGCAGCTCTGCCCTTGATTGGCACATTTGCAATTGTTGTTTGACAACAAACAATAACATAGATGTTTCAGGACATTCCGGTTTTACTCGCTTTCATACCAACTGAAGCCTTTATTCAAATAGGTCATCAAAACTATTTGGGGATCGGTAAGGCAAATTCCAACATTGGTGTTCACCACAGGGTTTGAAAAACGTGCTATCTCCCTGCAGTCTGTGTACTCGATTCCCTTCTACTGGGGCACTCTCCCACAAGCCAAGTAATGTCACTTAGGTTTCTATCAAAGAATTGCAGAAATCACAGTTTGTAGCAAATATTCAAACAGCGCCCCCTTTAGGATATGTTATGCATGTGCAGAGTTTGACATTTTTGATTTGTCTCTCACAGAGCCAGAGCCAGTATTTAAACTTGAGAAAGTCTAATGAACAGTGAAAATTTGCTAATTAACTCTGTTTGAGCTCTTCAACCATGTTTACGGCCACCACCACCCCTAACCCCCACCCGGCTCGGAGTCAGGCTCTGCCACATTTAAGCTCTCTGAGACGATGCCAGGGCACTACTATATAAATGCAAGTTGTTGCAAGAAATGTACTTTCTGATGGATAAGCAAGCCTACCTTAAATGGGCAAAGAGGATCCTTTTTGCATATTGTGGCTATGGGCTTGTTATTGTGTAGAAAGTAAGGAATATGGTCATCAGGCAACCTGATGTGGCTGTAACTGTACAAAGGCACTGGCTTGACAGCGTCTGTATTACTTTGGCCTTTCTCTTCGAGTTCACAGCCTCCGGCCGGTTGCATCACAAACTGAAGCAGCGTTAACATCGTGACTCCACAGATGGCAGACCTAACAAAAGAAAGATTTAAACTTCCAGCAGACTTTCATCAGCGACTGTTCAGTCAGGAGTAAACCGACTATTTCTATTTAAAGAAACAATAACAACAAGCACTGTAATGTTTCAAGCGTACAGGCCTGGGATGGCCTTTACAGTAACAATATGTAACTCGCTGGCATTCGTTAGAGGGTATTAAAAGCAAATAATAAAAGCTAAAGCTCATTTCTCCTGTCTACATCATTTTCTTTGATGATAAATGGAGTCACCTGTGATAGATCACTCTTTAATCTTATACCTTTTAATCCTCAAACAGAGACATGAAAATGATGAAGAGGAATTACCCAGACATCTGGTTCATTCAAATCTGTGCTTAAAGCAGCACATTACACTTCATCTGGCCTTTAATTTGTAGGAATAATGAACAGTTTAATAGCTGCACGATTTATCCAAGATTTACGTTCTGAGATAAAACCAGTGAATATCCACATATTAGAATTGAATCGAGCATCATTCACTGACAACCAAGTAAAAATAATTACCAGTAATAAATTCTATCAAGTAAAATGTGTCCTGTTTAAGCAAATACAGTAAACCTCACAACCTTACATAAGTCGCATCAGTTGGGAACATACAGTTATTATGATTTATGGAAAGTATGAGTTTTGTCAAACTTGAATAGAATATAAACTCGAACAGGATTTGGGCAGATTTGTCTAGGGCTGCGATTATACGATTTGTACAGATCAGATTTATGAGAGTTTTATTGTAATGGCCGAATTAGATGACTGGGTAATCCTTACTTTGTAAATTAAGTGAGCATTGATTAACACTACAAGGTGATTTAAAATTACTTATTTTTTTCAGTTTGGATGCAAAAATATTGCCATACTCCCTACAGCCTCTACTGCAATCACCACTTATATAATCTGTAGTAAATTCACATTTTCTCTGCTTACCTGAGTGAACATTCAAACTGATTTTCAACATTAATGTTTAATTCTTCTCTTTCTGCCCATTTACATTTCCTGTCAGGTTTGTTCTCCCACTCTGTCCTGGTTACCAGCCTAAAACAAAATACATTTACTTCACTTCACCTCCTGAGCAACATCAGCATCTAGTGTTCAACCATTGGATAATTTGATTTAGTTAATATTTCATCCTAACACAGAATAGTTTCTCTCGTCTATCCTCCTTGAAGGTGGTGGCGTCTCCTTGTAGCTGAACGGAATTCAAATGTTTGTTGCTGGTTTGTAACCTCTCATCTATTGACTACAATTTACTCTGTCCCAGCTGTTCTGTACGTACAATACCGTATACCTTGGGAACGTCTGCCTGACGTGAGAGGTGTTAAGACAAGCGTCATTTTGTTGTACATGTTCATTTGGTAGGTCTGTCACAAAATCCACGATTTGTGCCTCTTGCTCTGGGGAAGGCAACACGACTGGTGCCACTCGTCTGAGAGACAGTGAGTCACCCCTCACTGCATCCCTGCTGCCCACCGAACTGCGCAACTTACAGTGTGTATGTGTGTGAAGCTCAGTGGCTTGAGCAGTTGCAATAACAGCAGGATCCGTAAATGTCTTGTTTCATTACAACGGGGAATAAGAGGGAATACTGCTCCCTGCCCCTCTCCCTGTCACAGTAATAAATAACAATCCTTGCATTTGATTTAGGCTTAGCCTGTCATCGAGACGTCTCAAAGCGATTCACAGAACACACTATAAAGTGACCGTATCATTTGTGGGCGAAATGCGCACAGCAGCGTCCCACAAACAGTCGTAGATCGAGTGATTCATTTTAAATTAGTTTCAATTTTTTTTAACACAGCGGTTATTTACTCACTCCCTGGAAAAGTAATCTCCCAACCGACCAGGAACCCCCAGTGGGTTCCTACTTATTGCTGGGCGAACAGCCGTTTCCTCAGGGTAAAGGAAACTTGCCTAAGGTTTCTCTCTGCCCGGGACTCGAACCCGGATTCTTTCGCTTCGTGAGGCTCTAACAAGCAAAAGGCTACATGCCTGTATTAGCCGTGATTCCCATCCCCTGTGGAGGAAAGGGATATAATAGTACATTTTACATGATATGGCCGGGAAGCTTTTTTTTAATCAGCTCAGTGGTTAGAGCACCCGCCTCGTTGTCATTATTTTATTATAATATTATACTTCCCAGACTTGGGAGACCCGTGTTCGAATCCAGGCAAGGTCAGGGCGAAACCTCGGGCGGGTTTACTTACTCCACATGGCTTCAAATAATCCCTCAGAAAAAAACACAATAAGAAAATCGGTCATTTACAATCCACGGCCGTTCGTGGGGACGCTGCCGTGTGCAATTGGCTGCCGCGTTTCGCCCACAAAAAACCCTCCGTCAATTCACTTTACAACGCATTCTGCGATGCGCTTGGTGACGTCTGGAAGACGTGAAAAACCCTATATCAAATGCAAGGATTATTATTATTTATTAGACTGTGTGTGTCTGTATATATTTGTGTGTGGGGGGGGGGGTGTATATGGGTGTGTGTGTGTGGGTGTATGTGTATATATGTGTGTGTGGAGGTGTGTGTATGTGTGTGGGGGGGGTGTATATGTGGGTGGGTGTGGGTGAATGTGTGTGTGGGGGAGGTGTTTGTGTATGTGTGTGTGCATATGTGTGTGTGTGTGTGGGGGGGTGATTTATATGTGTGTGGGGGGGGGGGTTGTGTGTATATGTTGTGTGTGTGTGGGGGGTGTTTGTGTGTATGTGTGTGTGGGGGGGGGGTGTGGAGGGGGTGTGTATGTATGGGGGTGTGGAGGGTGTGTGTATGTGTGTGGAGGGTGTGTGTGTGTGTATGTGTGTGGGTGGGGGGTGGGGTGTGTGGAGGGTGTGTGTATGTGTGGGGGGGTGTGGAGGGTGTATGTGTGTATGTGTGTGTGTGTGGGGGGGTGTATGAGCATGTGTGGGGGTATGTGTGGAGGGTGTGTCTATGTGTGGGTGGGGGGTTGTGGAGGGTGTGTGGGGGGGGGGGGTGGAGGGTGTGTGTGTGTGTA